>JANAVB010040817.1:9115259-9492759 GCA_029216955.1 Iris pallida | reverse complement strand
TGAACAATGATATGCACAATATTTACAAAGAAGTTAATGATATTGGGATGGAAATTACCCATATCAGAAATGAGATTAAAAGTTTAGGAAAAAATCCTAGAGAATACAAAAGTCTCTCTAGTAGGCCAAAGCCTATCTTACAGACAACTCCAATCTTACAGACTAAGAGACGTTGGGCTGGTAGCATCAACATGATGAAACTTTCATCCCAAGAAATAAATATTATTCCTGCAGATGAAATAAATGAAATTTTTTATAAAAACTTTATGAGATTACAACAGCAAGAGATCTTTGGGGAAGTTGAGAGTAATGATGTTTATTCATATTATGAAAAACATTCAAAAGCTATTGACTTCTATAAATGGAAGTACACTGAAAGTTCAGATTCTGGATCATCGAATGATGATACAGAAAGACTCAATATAAGAACTATAGAAGAAGCTCAGGGAAGCAACGATACAATGGTTATTGAAGCTAAACCCACTATTCACCGGGATCAATAAATCCTGGTCCCGAGGTAATTATGAGAGGTGTTGGAGCATCAATAGGAGAAACTTCTCCTTTTACCCAAATGTTCCACAAAGAAAGACGAAAGGATTGGGTAAAATTACAAGCTACTAAACAAAGTATCTATCAAGACAAAGCATATTTGTCCGATGGATTGACTTTTAATATTGATGATACTCCCCACAAACAAATTGGTGAATATATTTCAAATTGGAATCAGAAGGTTCAGGGGATGGCGTATTTTCTACCCTCTGATATAACAACTGAAGGATTTATTCACTATGCCACTAGCCATTGGCAGGGCAATAGTGTTGCATGGTTAAGAAATTTTGAAATACTAAATCCAGAGGAGGCTAATAGGATTAGAACTGATCCTAATAAGCACACCGCTTTGGATAGATTGTTAGAACTACTCTTGGCAGATTTTACGGGAGAAGATACCAAGGCTACCAAGGACTACGATAAAATATTACATAAAATGATCTTATGTGATATTTGTATGCTTGAAGAATTTGTTTCCAAATATATTGGGCGTATTTTTCACTTAAGCAACAAGGATCATAAAGAATTTTGGATAAAGGAATTTTTCACCAAAATACCTTATCCTTGGAACAATGTTATAAAAGAAAGGTATGATAAAATCCGAGGTGGAGTTCATACCACGGGCATGCTTAAAAGAGCATTTATAAGAACCATGGAAGAGGCTTGTGAGCAATCTAAAGCCTACACACAAATGAAAATAGATATATATAATTATGTACTTGGTTACCGTTGATGTAACAAGTATGATGAAGATGTAAACTTCCAGTTTGGATGTCCCCCTAAATATGAGGGATCCAAATGGCAAAAGAAACGATGGAACAAGAAGGGTAAAATCTTTAGGAATAAGAAATGGAAAATAACTCAAAAAAAATAGAAACCAAGTTTCAAAAAAAAATTTACATCCGAGAAGAAATTCGAAAAAAGAAAATTCATCAAAAAGAAAAAATTCTGAAAAGGTTGCAAATGTTTTAAGTGCAACAAAGAAGGACATTTTGCCAATGAATGCCCTGAAAATATAAAAAGTATTATTATTGATGACCTTGAAACATATGGAATCAACGTTGGAACTATAGATGAAATAAGTAGTAATACTTCTACTTCTTCCATCTATGAGATTGAATCTATTGACGAGTCCTCTGTGGAAGAAAAATCTTCTGAAGATGAGGATCTTTGTGAAGCAATAGAACATCTCAAGATCAACATGAACAAATAAACAAAACCTATAATCAAGTGAGGATTACTCTTCTCAACGATAAAGCAATCCTTCCTGTTAAAGAAGGTATCTCTGCAGGATATACTTTATACTCCAGTAAATCGGTATGTATAAAGAGATATCGTAGTGCAAAAATATTTTTAGACATGAGGATATTTATACCTATTGGTTACTATGGCATAATTCATAGTGTTCCTTTGCACACCAATAAAGGTATAATTCTTACACAAGGTTTTATAGAACCTGTCTTAAGACACGATATAGCCATTACTGTAAAAAAAATATAGTTTATGAAGGTGATTACACTATTGAAAGAGGTGACCCTATTGGGTTATTAGTAATCCATAAATATGAGGACCTCCCTATTGTGGAAGATCCCCTTCCAAAAAGAAACTTTGATCCTCAACATGGTTCTAGTAGCTCTAGTAGGAATAAATCTCAAGAGCAATACTATGAATTCAGGATATATATGAATACATTAACATCCGAGAAAACTTCAAATTCTAGCCTTACACGGAGTGAAGGTGAACAATTTGAAATTACGGATGAAGATCTGGAAAAGCTTAAAGAAGCAATTCCACATTCAGATAAAAAGGAGGTTTATAAACCTATTTATTTTCAGTCTAGGTTTCTAAACAAACACACCTATATATTCGAAAGAATGCAGGGAAATATAGAATTAAAAGGAGGAGAGGATTTCTCTTCCATATCTCTTCTTGACTGCAAGAAGATAGATAAGTTAAAGAAAAAAATACCCGAAGATGAAGTATCTTCATATTGGGTTTATTCAGCTAAAAATAACAGGCTTATTCCGAACAGGAATAGACACTCCCATACTAGTTGTATGTATGGATAAAAGAATAATTAATAGCCCGCTAAATAGTATTATTGGAGGGGCTAAATCCAACCTGGTAAATAGGTTATTCGGAATAAATATTCATCCAGACTTTTCTATAAGTCTTGAGGATGAAAATATAGAGAAAACATGCACTCTATCAATTAATCTACAAGGCATTGAGCTCATGCCAGGCTCAAAAGTTTTGGGTATACAATGGGAGCATTGTATGGCCTTGAATGATACCCCAACATTCAAGTCTATTACTCCAAAACATTTAGTCAAACTTGTTGGCCCATTCCAGGGTCACAACCGATTTTAATAATCGACATGAACTTAAGTCAATACACAAAATATACGAACTGCTGCTAATCATTTCAGGAATTGTGAAATCAATATCAACAAACATACTACTGCATCATCAAGCACGTAAATCATCAATCTGAAGCTTACTCTCATTGGAATCCAGTCCGAGTCATTTTATAATTTGTTATGTATTTTATATTTATTGAGTCTAAGATATAAATTGTAAGATCGACTAGGTAATACTGGTGTTGGCCCATTGGTCATATGGTCAACCTGATTTTAATAATTGATCAAAACTCTGTCTGGATATACAAAGCTTGTTGGGACATTCTCAGCCTCTTGGACATAAGCAAGATTGGATATTCACTTCGTTCAAGACTGAAGATCTGTTTGCCTACTTGAGTCTGTATTTCCTATGCAATGTAATTTTCTTTTTATTTGAGTCTAGGAATACATTGTACACCGAGTCGTACTGGCAAATAGGCTATTCCCAAAATAGTTCAAAATGTTTTTAAAATGACCTATCAAATTGTTTACAAAAAGGTTTTCAAAAAGGTTTTCAAAAATTACCAAAACCTTTTTAAAAATCCTAACCTAACCCTGACAGAACTCGGCCAGAGTTCGGCCAGAGTTCGGTTGGTGGCTGTTTTGATTTTGAATTCTTTGGAACTTGGTCCTCCTGCAGTTGCGGATTTGACCGAGATTTGCTCATCGAGTTCTGCCCGAATTCTGCCCGAATTCTGACAGAGTTCTCCCTTTGGAAATCCTATAAATAGAGAAGTATTTCGATCATTTCAAATCACTCATTCACTTTCAATCTTCTCTCTATCTAAAGCTTTCTATCTTCCAAAGAGTTTTCTAGAGCTTTCATTTTCAGATCCCAAGCCAGTTACAATCCTCTAGTCGATTTGCCAGTACGGTACGGTCTAGAAGTTTCTGAGAGATTGTAATCAGAAGGCTTGATTGAAGAATACCTCTTCACATTTAAAGTTGGACGAGTTCTTCGTATCAAAGCTCGCGTTGTAGAAGTTGCAAGGACTTCGTAAGAAAACTTGCAGTTTTTCCTATAGTGGATTCAAACTGGTAGCAAGAGTTCTACCGACTGGATTAGTCCTCAACAGAGGGATACCAGTATACATCGCTGTCTTTGCGTTTGCTTTCTGAACTCTACCTTTACTTTATTTTCATCTGTGATTATATACTGTGATTGTGTTGCTAACTTTTTAATTAGCATTATTCCGCTGCCAACTCTATTCACCCCCCCTCTAGAGTATTACGTTTTACTATATCGTTCCTACAATTGGTACCAGAGCGGGTGTTACAGGTAAAGCAAGGTAAAAGTGCTATTATTTATTCATTATTTATTAGATCACAGCATATCACATGGCTACTATGAAATTCACAAGTGAAGGTCAGGCCACAAACAGACCTCCTCTATTTGATGGTACTAACTACACTTATTGGAAAACACGGATGAGTTTCTTCTTAAAGTCTCTTGATTTTGACTTATGGGCTATTGTTCTTGATGGCTATCAGAAGCCACCTCGTATAAATGTCGAGGGTGTTTTAGTTGAAAAACCCCAAAACAGTTATACAGAGGAAGAAAAAAAAGGCCAGTCTTGACGCACGTGCCATTAATGCTCTTTTTGTGCCTTAGACAGAACAGAATTTAACAGGGTATCTACATGCACAACGGCAAATGGTGTATGGAAGCTTCTCGAAGTTACACATGAAGGCACGACTCAAGTCAAGGAGTCAAAAGTCAGCAGACTTACTCAAGAGTACGAGGCGTTCAAAATGAAGCCAAATGAAACAGTCACACAAATGTTCGAGAGGTTCTTGGATATTGTAAACCCTTTGTCCTCCTTAGGCAAAGAATACAGTAACCACGAAAAGATTCGCAAACTCCTGCGAGCTCTCACCAAGAACTGGATTCCGAAGGCTACAGCTATCATTGAAGGAAACGACCTCACCACAATGTCACTTGAAGTACTCATGGGTAAGCTACTCACTCATGAACTGGATCTACAAGATTTTGAAGAGCCTGCACCAAAGGAGAAGACTATCGCCCTCAAGGCTCAGCACAGAAAAGCTGCTGAAGATGACTCAGACAGCAGTGGATCTGACGCTGAAGATCAAGCACTCCTAGCAAGGAAGTTCAAAAGATTCATGAGACATGAGAAAAGAGTCAAAGAGAACAATAACAACAACTGGTACCAAGAAGATGCTGTCTGCTATGGCTGTAAGAAGAAGGGACATATGAAGAAGGACTGTCCCATCAACTCATCATCGAGCAAGAAGAACAACAGGTATGAAAAAGGCAACCTGAAAAGATCAACGTCTCGGAAATACGCCAACACCAGCATATGGCATGAGAGTGAAGCTAGCGACTCAGAAGATGAACATTCAGAGGACGCTGCAAACATCTGCTTCATGGCAGTTGATCAGGTACCTACTGAACCTGTAGAAACATATGATGACTTTACCTTTGAGCAATTAGGAGATGCCTTCAGTGACCTGATGCTTGACTACAGGAAACTGCGTAGTAAATATCAGACCGCTAAGAAGGTACTCAAAGAGTACAAAGGAGAAATAGGAAGACTTACCGACCTACTAGCTGAGGTTAGAACTAGTGTTAGTGAGTCTGGTGAGCTTTCCTCTATAAAGCTCTTATTACACGAGACTAAACAGTCATCCGAAGAGAAAGATAAGATTATAGACCAATTGAGAGAAGATCTTTCAAAAGAAAAGAAAAGTCTTCAATCTGCACAAATCAGAATGGAATCACTCACTTCTGATTATACTAAGTTATATGACACTTCCAAAAGGTTGGAAATTAGGTTAGGAAAACAGCCTGAGCCTGCTGCTTCCTATCCTAACACGTGTCACTTACCGAAAATTCGGAATATTCCTAAGCCAAACACTGTCAGACCAAACCATATAAAACCTTTACCCCAAAAGGTTAAGCCCAAACATGATCATAGGTATGCATTCTTCTATACTAGAAAACCTAAACCTACCAACCATGCACATCACTCTGCTTTCAACACTCAACATGCACAATGTCATTATTGTGGCCTCATTGGTCATATTTTATCTGCATGTAGAATGAGAAAGCTAGTTGATTTAAATGTTTATGCTTGGATACCTAAAGCTAACAATTCAGGACCCTACAAGAAATGGGTACCAAGAGTTTCATCTGCAAACTGTTTTGTAGGTGGAACACCCTTCACATGCTAGAAGCAAATGGATCCTCGACAGCGGTTGCTCACGGCATATGACCGGTGACGCTACTCTATTTACAACACTGTCGAAGAAGAAGAAGGAAGGTTATGTTTCCTTCGGTAATAATTTGAAAGGGTATATTATTGGTATCGGTGATGTTGGTAAATCTCCCTATCCCGTGATTAAAGATGTCTGTCTGGTTACCGAGTTGAAACATAATCTGCTCAGCATAAGTCATCTAGCTGATCATGGTTATGGTATCAACTTTGGCAAAGACAAATGTACTATAGTTGATAGCTCAACTGGTAGTACTATCTTTGAAGGAATCAGGGAAGACAATATATATGTTTTCTATCTATTGGAAGAAGCTAACATTTCAGGTAGATGCTTAATGGCCAAAAGTGATGAGAGTCATTTATGGCATATGAGACTCGGTCATGCAAACATGGATACAATTTCAAGATTATCCACAAAGAAGTTAGTACGCGGTTTACCGGACATAACATTCAAGAAGGATTCGGTATGCAGCCAATGCGAAAAGAACAAGGCTACCAGATCCACATTCAAGTCTGTAAACGCAGTATGTACTACTAGACCTCTACAATTGCTACACATGGATTTATTCGGTCCTAGCAGAGTTGCTAGCCTCGGAGGTAAATTATATGCATTTGTAATTGTAGATGATTTTTCTAGATACACGTGGGTATATTTCTTGACACGCAAGAATGACGCATTATCCGAATTTATCGCCTTTTGCAAGAAAGTACAGAATGAAAAAGGTTACATGATCACTCGTATTAGAAGCGATCATGGAGGCGAATTCGAGAATGCTGATTTCGAGCAATTTTGTGACACACACGGTTTTATACACGAGTTCTCCTGCCCTAGAACTCCACAACAAAATGGAGTTGTGGAACGTAAGAACAGAACTCTAACCGAAATGGCCAGAGTAATGTTAAATCAATTTAGCCTACCCAAATACTTCTGGGCTGAAGCTGTCAATACAGCTTGCTTTGTGCTCAATAGAGTTCTAATTCGACCCAAATCGAAGAAGACTCCATTTGAGTTATGGTTTGATAGAATTCCTTCAGTTTCATATTTTAAGATATTTGGCTGTAAGTGCTTTATTCTTAATACTAAAGACAATTTGGGAAAGTTTGACGAAAAGGCCGATGAAGGTATATTTTTAGGTTATGCGGCCAAGAGCAAAGGATACAGAGTCTTCAACAAACGTACCATGATCATCGAAGAGTCAATCAACGTCACTTTTGATGAAATGAACCAAATGATACTCGATGACAGTGATGAAGATCTGCCTACATCAAGCTCAACATCAGCTGAACCTGAACCAAGCTCTGCACAAGCTGAACCCCCTAGAGGAGATCCAGGAACCAGCTACCTACAGAGTCTACCGAAAAGGTTAAAATTCACAACTGATCATCCACAAGATTTGGTAATTGGTGACATTACCAAAGGAGTAAGCACTCGATCATCCAGTAGAGATATTATTTCTAGTGTTGTATTTATTTCACAGCTAGAACCTAAATCTATTGATGAAGCATGTAGTGATAGTTTCTGGATAGATGCCATGCAAGAGGAATTGAACCAATTCGAACGGAATCAAGTTTGGGAACTTGTTCCCAAGCCTATTAATCATCCGGTCATTGGCACCCGTTGGGTATTCCGAAACAAACTGAATGAGGATGGTTTAGTAACTCGTAACAAGGCTCGACTCGTAGCTCAAGGATACAATCAAGAAGAGGGTATCGACTACGATGAGACTTATGCCCCAGTTGCGAGATTAGAATCCATTCGTATGTTATGTGCATTTGCATGTTTTCATGATTTCAAACTTTTTCAAATGGATGTAAAAAGTGCTTTTCTAAATGGATTTATAAAAGAAGAAGTTTTTGTAGCACAACCTCCGGGTTTCACGGATTTCAAAAATCCTGACCATGTTTTCAAGTTGAAGAAAGCCTTATACGGTTTGAAACAAGCCCCTCGTGCTTGGTACGATCGTCTAAGCTCTTTTCTACTTGACAACGGTTTTACAAAAGGAAAGGTTGACACTACACTTTTTATTAAATCTTTTAATGGCAAGCTGCTTTTAATTCAGATCTATGTTGATGATATCATATTTAGATCCACTGATGAATCTCTTTGTCAAGAATTCTCTAAGTGTATGCAGAATGAGTTTGAGATGAGCATGATGGGAGAGCTGAAATTCTTTCTCGGATTGCAAATCAAACAAACCGACAATGGGACGTTCATTAATCAAGCCAAGTACACAAAAGATTTGCTAAAGAAGTTTGATCTGGACAATGTCAAACCTATTGGCACTCCGATGGCAACTTCAACAAAGCTTGATTCTGACGAACAAGGCAAGCCAGTCGACACACGTAAGTATCGAGGTATGATTGGTAGTTTACTTTACTTAACTGCTAGTCGTCCAGATATAATGTTTAGTGTTTGCTTATGTGCACGTTTTCAAGCTAACCCAAAGGAATCACATCTGTCCGCAGTTAAGCGTATCTTCCGATACCTTAAAGGCACTTCTTCTGTCGGCTTGTGGTATCCCAAATCCAAATCCTTTGACCTTATTGGTTATTCGGATGCAGATTTTGCTGGATGCAAGGTTGATAGAAAAAGTACTAACAGTACATGTCATTTCTTAGGCAAGGCTCTAGTCTCTTGGTTTAGTAAAAAGCAAAATTCTGTAGCCTTATCAACAACAGAGGCTGAGTACATCGCCGCAGGACGTTGTTGTGCTCAGATTTTGTGGATGAAACAAACCTTAGAAGACTTTGATTTATTTTACACACATATTCCCATTTTCTGTGATAACACTAGCACCATTAATTTGACTAAGAATCCTGTATGTCACTCTCGTACTAAACATATCGAGATTCGGCATCATTTTCTTAGAGATCATCATCAAAATGGAGATATAAACCTTGTATACATAGATACTGATAATCAATTAGCTGACATCTTCACTAAACCTCTAGCGGAAGATCGCTTCAATTATTTACGTCGAGAATTAGGAATTTTGGACGTCAATAATATTAATTGATTTTATTTTATGTTTTTATATCATTATGCAAAAACTGTGTTAGAGACAAGCTAATAAAGAGTCTGTCTGTCACCACAACTACGGTTGAAGCGAAGCGGTATTTAAGAGTTCCCCGGTGAACCTCCGCCAGCTGGGACAGTACTCCTACAGCTAATCTGAGACAGCTGCTGTGTAACGATATTTAACTCATTAAATATTATTAATTATGTTATTTGAAAGCTAAAATAACTAATCTTTGAATTAAATATTTGAAACGAGTCAATGAAAAAGAAGTAGCTAAATCAACTTGAAAGAACCCTAGGCGAATTCGGCCAGAACTCTGACCGAATTCGGCCCGAGTTCGGTTGAGGGTATCTGCGTATATATCCAGAACCCGGGAGCTCCTTCTCTTCCATTGCTTCCATATTTCCAACCAGCAGCTACAGCCGCCCGAAAATCCTCCAAACCCTAGGTATTCACCAACCCATTGCTCCCTATCTACTTGGTGAAATCCTTCCAAACTTTGGAATCGTGCGGAGATCATCCTTCTCTACAACATATCCAATTTTTGTGAGGTATAACTCTCTCCTTCTCTACAACTTTCAAATTTGTGCTTATTTATTTCAATGGCACCTAGATTTAATCCGTCTAAGAGGAAGAAGACTACTCCTAGTGAGGAAGGGTCCTCTTCGAATCCTCACACGGATTCTTTGTTTTCGCCAGTCCAAAACAGCGACGGTGCTTTCGATGGGTTTTTCTTTCAAACCCTCGATCAAGCTTTATTATGGTACGGTGACTTTTCTACCCGATCCATATGCAGCGGCGCTCCGGTTAAATGGACAATATTTCCTAACCATCGTCACTTATTTGAGGCATTAGGGTTACATTTGCTTGTTAAACTGTGCTTCCCAATTGCTACTAATGCCATTAGATTGTTCTATTGCAATCTCGTAGTTAACACTTTTGACGTGAGCACACGTGTTGGAGGCATAGATATTGAGTTCAATGATGTCCTCCTAGCGGAGATTCTTGGGATTCCCAATGAAGGTGAACCGCTAGTTGATATCACGGAATTCGAGTTCCCCGACGGCACTACACTCACGAGTTTCAAAACGGAACTTTGTGCACCTGACAGAGTACGTTCTGGAAAGTTTAAGGCTAACAACCTTAACTTGTTCAACTACGAATTGCATCGCATCATCTACTCTACTCTACTTCCTAAATCCACTTCCAAGGATGATGTGACTTCGCTTGAGCTGTCCGCTATGTATCATCTTATCAAGGGGATTCCTTTTTCCGTCTCCAAGGCTATTATTCAGATGATGGGACGTTGTCGTGCAAGAGATCGAAATCTCTCTTACGCGATGATTCTCCCTCGTATCTTTCAGCGCTTCGACATCGATCTATCGACTTGTACTCAGGACTCTGAGCCCAAGTTACTCCAGCTTTCTCGTCGCAGCCGGACTACTTCAGCTCCACCTCCTGCTCCTCGTACTGCACCATCTCCACCATATCAGCCGTATGCCATGACTTTTGAGGGCATACATCAGCACCTATCTGCTTTGCACGTCTCGATGACGGACATGGCTCGCGAGCGTGAGTTCCGCGATGTCACCCGTTACCAGGCGATGGCAAACTCCTTGGCCGATCTGCGTTTTGCATAGACTGGTCACTCTGCCGCTTCCATTCCTCGAGATCCAGCTTTTTTCGGGTTACCGCTGTGAGGATGAGGCTGTCCATGCCTACTTCCAGCCAGGTAACGCCTATGATTGGTATTGTGCTCCTCGAGATTATGTTGGCGAGTTCTATGCTGGTGCCCCTACTCATCCTACTGGCGCTGGTACTTCTGGTGCTGGTACTTCCGGTCATGCTGGCCGTGCTGCTGATGATATTGATGAGGATAGTGATGATGAGATCTGATCTGATTACTAGTGACATTCTACTGTATACTTGGAAATGCTCCGACATTTCAAGTTTTTATCATCTTTTATTAGTACTTTGTAGTTTGCTATCAGTATTTCTTTTATCTTCATGGACATGTTTTTGATGTTTCATTTATGACATCTCAGTTTATTTCAGCATTTTGTTTAGCACTATCTCTTTTTACTGCTTCTTCATTACAAACTGCCTGTGAAATAGCATGCCTGAGATTTCTTTTATGTTGATAATAATCTCTAAATTCTTATTTCTTTTATTTTCTCGCTATTTGTTACTTATGCATTCATTGCGGGGGAGTCTTCTGCTTTTAATGCAGGGGAGCCTTCTCTTGTGCAATTATTTTGCTAAGTAACAAAGGGGGAGAAAATTAAAATGATCTAACATTTTTTTTGAGTTATATACAGGTTATGAACAATTTGTACTTTTTGATACTTTTTGAACACGCTTGAACTAGCTTCATGTTATATCATTCATAGTTTGTCAATTATCAAAATGGGGGAGATTGTTGGCCCATTGGTCATATGGTCAACCTGATTTTAATAATTGATCAAAACTCTGTCTGGATATACGAAGCTTGTTGGGACATCTCAGCTCCTTGGACATTAGCAAGATTGGATATTCACTTCGTTCAAGACTGAAGATCTGTTTGCCTACTTGAGTCTGTATTTCCTATGCAATGTAATTTTCTTTTTATTTGAGTCTAGGAATACATTGTACACCGAGTCGTACTGGCAAATAGGCTATTTCCAAAAATGTTTTTAAAATGACCTATCAAATTGTTTACAAAAAGGTTTTCAAAAATCACCAAAACCTATTTTAAAAACCCTAACCTAACCCTGACAGAACTCGGCCAGAGTTCGGCCAGAGTTCGGCCAGAGTTCGGTTGGTGGCCGTTTTGATTTTGAATTCTCTGGAACTTGGTCCTCCTGCAGTTGCGGATTTGACCGAGATTTGCTCATCGAGTTCTGCCCGAATTCTGCCCGAATTCTGACAGAGTTCTCCCTTTAGAAATCCTATAAATAGAGAAGTATTTCGATCATTTCAATTCACTCATTCACTTTCAATCTTCTCTCTATCTAAAAAGCTTTCTGCCTTCCAAAGAGTTTTCTAGAGCTTTCATTTTCAGATCCCAAGCCAGTTACAATCCTCTAGTCGATTTGCCAGTGCGGTACGGTCTAGAAGTTTCTGAGAGATTGTAATCAGAAGGCTTGATTGAAGAATACCTCTTCACATTTGAAGTTGGACGAGTTCTTCGTATCAAAGCTCGCGTTGTAGAAGTTGCAAGGACTTCGTAAGAAAACTTGCGGTTTTTACTATAGTGGATTCAAACTGGTAGCAAGAGTTCTACCGACTGGATTAGTCCTCAACAGAGGGATACCAGTATACATCGCTGTCTTTGCGTTTGCTTTCTGAACTCTGCCTTTACTTTATTTTCATTTGTGATTATATACTGTGATTGTGTTGCTAACTTTTTTAATTAGCATTATTCCGCTGCCAACTCTATTCACCCCCCCTCTAGAGTATTACGCTTTACTATATCGTTCCTACAGTTTCGACCTGTAAAACGTCTCACGAGATTTGAAAACTTCTTGAGGTAACTCATGAAGGTACTTCCCAAGTGAAGGAATCCAAAATCAGTAGACTAACACAGGAGTATGAATCTTTTAAGATAAATTTCGGTGAGTCAATTACACAGATGTTCACATGTTTCCTTTATATTACTAATCCTTTGCAATCTCTTGGTAAGGATTACAGTAATCATGAGAAGATAAAAAAAGTGCTACGGGCTGTAACCAAGAACTGGAACCCGAAGGCAATGGCAATCATTGAAGGAAACGATCTCACCACCATGTCTCTAGAAACACTGATGGGTAAGCTCATGACCCACGAGCTTGATCTGCAAGAGTTTGAAGAAGCAACCCCAAAAGAAAAGTTTATTGCCTTCAAAGCTCAAGCCAGAAAATCTACATGCAATAATTCTGATGAAGAATCATCAAGTGGTGATGAACAAGCCCTACTAGTGAAGAACTTCAGGAAATTCCTAAAGTTTGAGAAATCAAACAGAAGGAAGAGAGATATCCAAGAAAGAATAAAGATGAAACAATATGCTTTGGATGCAAGAAATCAGGACACATGAAGAAGGACTGTCCAACTTCGAAGAAAAGCAGTCCATACGATAGATCAAGATCAAGTAGAAAAGCAACAACCAGCCGAAAGTATGCTAACACAAGTATCTGGCATGAAAGTGATGCCAGTGACACAGAGGAAGAAGATAGACCCTGCGGAAATGCCAATGTCTGTCTTATGGCTTTTAATAAGGTATCCTCAAACCCTTTGTATGATGACTTTACTTTCGATGAATTAGAAAATGCCTTTAGCGAACTACTTGAAGAACACAGAACTGTGCTTGACAAGTATAAGCAATCTCGAAAAGAGATTAAGGCATACACAACCGAGATAGCTAGACTATCCAGTCTTATTGAAGACATTAAAGAGACGTCTACTACCGATAACACGGAAGAGATAGCCAAACTCAAGGTAGACTATCATGAGGCTATCTTCAAGGTTGATAAGAAAGAAAGAGACTATGTCAAAATACAAAAGTTATACGACATAGAGAAGAAGAAGCACTTAGTCACAGAACAAAGACTCTCAGACATGACTGCTAAATATGAAGAGTCTGTTGCGATTTCTAAAAAGTTAGAAATCAAGTTAGGCAAACAGGTAATACCTGTGACACAGCCTAAGTTTAGTCCTAATGCTAAGCATACACCTAAGAGGACTAAAAATTAGAAAGCACGAAAGAAGCATGACTATCACCATGCTTTCACTTATAAGTTTTCCAAGAAACCAAACAAGCATGTCAACACAGTTTCAACTACCACTAGTTCTAAACTCACTTGCACATATTGTGGTACTCATGGACACATATCACAGTATTGTTTAGCAAGGAAACTTGTTGACAATCGTACTTTATTTTGGAGACCTAAGACTAATCAATATGGACCCTTCAGTAAATGGGTACCAAAGGATTCATATACTTGTTTTGTAGGTGGACCCTCAACCCTCTCATGCTAAGAGCAAGTGGATCCTCGATAGCGGATGTCCACGGCACATGACTGGTGATGCATCTTTGTTCGCCACGCTATCGATGAAGAAAGAAGGATACGTCTTCTTTGAAAATAACCTGAGAGGTGATATAATTGGCAATGGCACTGTTGGTATATCTCCTTATCCCGTAATAAAGGATGTTTGTCTAGTCACAGAATTGAAACATAACCTACTAAGCATAAGTCATTTGGCTGATAATGGTTATGGTATCAACTTTGTAAAAGACAAATGTACCATATATGATATGTCATCTGGTAATCCCGTATATGAAGGGATTAGAGAAGACAATAATTATGTTTTTTTTGGAGAGTACTAATAATGCAGGAAGATGCCTAGTAGCTAATTTAGATGAAAGCTGGCTATGGCATATGAGACTAAGGCATGCAAATATGGACGCTATTTCACGACTAAGCACTAAGAAGTTGGTAAAAGGACTCCCCGAGATTCCATTCAAGAGAGATATGGTATGTGCTGATTGTCAAAAGAACAAAACACATAGGTCTACATTTAAATCCATCAACGTTGTAAGTACTTCTAGACCTTTGCAGTTGATACATATGGATTTATTTGGTCCTAGTAGAGTCGCTAGTCTTGGAGGTAAGCTCTACCATTTTGTTATTGTTGATGATTTCTCTCATTTTACTTGGGTTTACTTTTTATCAAACAAAAGTGATGTTATTTTTGAATTTCATATATTTTGCAAAAAGGTACAAAACGAAAAAGGCTTTATGATTACTCGTATCCGAAGTGATCATGGTGGCGAATTCGTAAATACTGATTTCAAAAAAATTTATGATGATAGTGGGTACTACCACAAATTTTTTTGTCCTAGAACTCCTCAACAGAATGGTGTTGTGGAGCAGAAGAATCATACTCTAAGCGAAATGGTTAGAGTCATGCTGAATCAGCATAATCTTCATAAATATTTTTGGGCAGAAGCTGTTAACACAGCCTGTCATATTTTAAATAGGGTGTTAATTCGACCTATCTCGAAGAAAACACCATATAAACTTTGGTTTGAAGGATTCCAAACATTTCTTATTTCAAAGTTTTTGGATGTGATGTTTTATCCTGAACACCAAGGACAACTTGGGTAAGTTTGACTCTAAAGCAAACAAAGGGATATTTCTCGGATATGCTGCTAAGAGTAAGGGATATAGAATTTTCAATAAAAGGTCTATGATTGTTGAAGAATCTATTAACGTTACTTTTGATGAGCTCAATAGTCACAGATCTAGCGACAGCGATGATGAAGGTGTACAACCAAAAACCGATAAGAGTCCTGTGGAAGATCTGGCTCATAAATTTGAATCATTAAAGTTCTTACCAGATCATCCAGAGACACTCATCATAGGTGATGTATTAAAAGGTGTAAGTACACGCTCCTCTCTTAGAGATTCTGAAATAGCAGCAAATGTGGCTTTCATTTCTCAAATAGAACCTAAGAATTTAGAAGATGCCTTTTCTGATGAGTTTTGGATTAATGCCATGTAAGAGGAACTAAATCAATTTGAGAGAAACCAAGTTTGGGAACTCGTTCCTAAACATATTGGTCAATCGATAATTGGTACCAAATGGGTATTCCGAAATAAACTTAGTGAAGATGGACAAGTTCTACGCAACAAAGTACGTCTAGTGGCACAAGGTTATAATCAAGAAGAATGTATTGATTATTACGAGACATATGCTCCTGTTGCTAGACTAGAAGCTATCCGCATGTTTTATGCATTTGCATATTTTAATGATTTTAAATTATTTTAAATGGACGTGAAAAGTGCATTTTTGAACGGATTTCTAAAATAAGAATTTTTTGTGAAACAACCCCCTGGTTTTGAAGATTTTTAAAAACCTGATCACGTCTTCAAGCTTAAGAAAGCACTCTATGGACTCAAACAGGCACCTCGTGCTTGGTATGAACACCTAAGTGCCTTCTTACTTGATAATGGTTTTTCAAAAGGAAGAGTTGATACAACTTTGTTTATCAAATCTTTAAATGATGACATTCTTCTTGTGCAAATATACGTTGATGACATTATATTCGGTTCTACTAATGAAAAACTTTGTCAAGAGTTTGCTAAGTGTATGCAGAGTGAATTTGAGATGAGTATGATGGAAGAGCTGAACTTCTTTCTAGGACTCCAGATCAAACAATACTCAAAAGGAACATCCATCAATCAAGCCAAGTATACGAAGGACATACTGAAAAGTATGACTTCGATAATGTAAAGCCTATCGGAACTCCAATGGCTACATCCACAAAGCTTGATACTGATGAAAGTGGCAAATCTGTCGACCAGCGTAAGTATCGAGGTATGATTGGCAGCTTATTATATTTAACTGTTAGTCGTCCTGATATTATGTTCAGTGTTTGCATCTGTGCACGATACCAGGCAAATCCTAAGGAATCACACCTAAGTGCCGTTAAGCGTATCTTCCGATACCTTAAGGGAACTTCTACAGTCGGCTTGTGGTATCCTAAAACCAAATCCTTTGACCTGATAGGTTACTCGGATGCGAATTTTGCAGGATGCAAAGTAGACCGTAAAAGTACCAGCGGCACGTGACATTTCCTAGGAAAGGCCTTAGTCTCTTGGTTTAGCAAGAAGTAAAATTCTGTAGCATTATCAACTACTTAGACTGAGTATATCGTCGTAGGACGTTGTTGTGCTCAAATTTTATAGATGAAGCAAACCCTAGAAGACTACAATCTGCACTACACTAATATTCTCATTTATTGTGATAACACTAGCACTATTAACCTGACTAAGAACCATGTATGGCACTCACGCACAAAACACATTGAGATTCGTCATCACTTTTTACGTGATCACCAACAACACGGGGATATCTGCCTAGAATTTATTAACACAGATCATCAACTAGCAGACATTTTCACAAAACCACTAGCTGAAGACCGTTTTAACATTATGAGACGAGAGCTCGGCATACTTTAATTTTCAGATTCATAGTGTAGTATGGTAATTAAATTTATTTTTATGACTCGAAACTTCATAATTTATTTAACGAAAATTATTTTGGGTATAAGCCGAAATGGTCCTTCTGTCATACAGGTGTAAATAGCTTGAAGCGACACGGTGCACTAGTCTTCGGACTACCGTTAGCTGGGATCCGGTCCCTACAGCTAACCCAAAGTAATAGAAGTTATTAAATGAAGAAGTCAACAGTCATAAATTTAATTTTTAACACCAATACTGCATTTATGGTATTGGAAATACAAGCAGCCGAACTCGGACCGAACTCTGATCGAGTTCGGACCGAGTTCGGTCGGCGCTGTTCAGCTTCCAGAACCGAACAGCCGGCCCTAGCCCTATTAATACCCCTTCTTCCTTCCACTTCTTCTCACCACCAAACCGAGAATTACCCTCTATTACTCCCAAGATCACTTCCCCATCCTTCCTTTCAAGCTTCTCAGGAGTTTAAGTGGGTTGTTCCTCTCCATCTTCTTCCTCATTTCTAAGGTACTCTATTATCTCCTTCCTCTCATCTATAGCACCCAAGAGTCAGAAAAGAAAGGTTGATTCCTCACATGCAGGATCTTCCTCTTCTGATTACGTCCCCACTAATGTATTTAGTCCAGCCAGACCCATAGGTTCCGATGATTTTGATTCCGGTCTTTTTCCTGACAAGGAATTTTCGAACCTTTGATTTGATTCCTTTTCTGGTCGTAGAATATGTGCTGGAGCACGTACGAACTTTACTATATTTTCTTAATACGCTCCCACATTCGACCGTCTCGGCTTTTGTGACTTTTTCGAAGTTGCCAAGAATATTTATGATAACACTGTCCGTATGTTTTACTGCAACTTGCAAGTAAAACCTAATGAAAATTTCTATTCTTGCGTTGCTGGGCAAGAATTAGAATTTAGCGCCACCGACATCAGTAAATATTTCCATGTTCCTGATGTGGGTGAAGCATTAGTGGATATCCATCACATCCAATTCCCTGAAGGTGTCACTCTCGATTCCTTCAAAGAACTTCTTTGCCATCCTAGACCTGTTCCTAGAAGAGTCTATTCTAAACATCTCAACCAAAACTTCTATGAACTACATAGGTTTATTTTTTATGTTCTTCTTCCGAAGAAAGGATCCTCTGATGAGATCACTTTCTTGGAGTTATCTGCCATGTATCATATCTACTTTGGCATTCCATTTTCTATTCCCAAGCCCATGATGGCTTGGATGCTGAACTGCAGAAATGCAGGACGCAACCTCGTCTATCCCATGCACTTGGCCTCTATCTTTCGAAGGTTTGAAATTGATCTTCAAACATGTTCTTATTCCTCCACAGCCATCGAGCTCAGTAGGTCTAGGCTATACCCTACTCCTCCTCTGCCTCCTGGTGCTGAGCCAGTTCCAGATGCTTGTAGGACCGATTGTAGGAACGAGTTGTAAAGCGCAATACTCTAGAGGGGGTGAATAGAGTAGGCAGCAGAAATTAACTATTTAAAAATGTTAGTAATAAGATCACATAATATATGTATCACAGATATGTAAATGAAAAGTAGAGAGTAGAGAGCAAACACAAACACAAGGATGTATACTAGTTTCCCTCTTGTGAGGACTAGTCCAGTCGGAAGAACTCTAGCTTCCAGTTGAATCCACTATGGAAAATTACCACAAGTTTTCATCCGAAGTTCTTGCAACTTCTACAACGCGAGCTTTGATCCGAAGTACTCGACCAACTTCAATTGTGAAGAGACTTTCTTCAATCAAGCCTCTGATTACAATCGCTCTGAAGCTTCTAGACCGTACCGCACTGGAAAATCGACTAGGGATTGTAACTAGCTTGGGATTTGAAAATGAATAGCTCAGAACACTTTGGAAGAAGTAGTAGGCTTATAGAGAAGAGATATGAAAGTGAATTAGTGTATGAATGAATTGAAATGATCGAAATCCTTCTCTATTTATAGTTTTTCCAAAGACAGAATTCTGACAGAATTCGGGCAGAACTCTATGAGAAAATATCTTTGGGATCCGTAACTGCAGGAAGACCAAGTTCAAAAAGCAACGTTCACTAACCGAACTCTGGCCGAACTCTTGCCGAATTCGGGCCGAGTTCTGCTAGGGTTCTGTTAGGGTTTTGCAAATTAGTTTTTGGGCTTTTTGAAAAGTCAAACAGTTAGGAAGTAGTTTGGGCTTTTGTAAGTGGACTTGTTTTTAAAATAAAAGGGTATTTTAAAAATGTTTCTTGGGTAGCCTATTTGCCAGTACGATACAGTTTACATCGTATTCCTAGACTCAATAAATATAAAAAATACATTGATAAACTAGGAAAACCAATAGCCCTTTGATGACGCCTTTCTTCAAATATTTGAGCAGACTTGAAGACGCCTTTTTCACTTGACGGCGGTCGTCCAAAGATAAACAGATCTGGAAATCTGAATACCTTTTGGTGGCTTCGCCAACACCATCTTTGGCCCATCAATATTATTCTATTGTATATGTCCTGGATTGACAAAGCTTGATCATGCTTACTGCATGTCTAAAAGAACATGTTAGGCAAACAGAACAATATAATACAAGTATAGCAATATGATATAGAATATTTAGGACAATGCTAAGTTTAAGTAGCAACATAATAAAACATGATATAATCATTGGGCTAACAATCTTTCCCTTTTGATTATGACAAATCCTTTAAGTTTAAGATATATATACAATAGATGCATGTATCACTAATAAACACATAATACTAGAATATTGTGTGCTGACTTAAACTTATTTCTCCCCCTTTGACATGATCAAAAATAAGCTCCCTCGTAATTAGACGTAATTAGAGCAAAAATGAACTCGAGCATAAGTAAAGAAGGAAAGCAAAAATAATCATGATCAAGGATTAGGAGAACAGTGTAACGATAAGTTTAGAAAATTGCAAACTAAAGCATAAAAAACTTATCAAAACACAACATAGTTGGTAGAACTTTAACAACATTGAAATCAATCAACACATAGTTTACCAACTAGAAATCAAAAATGATTTCAAAACACATTTTGTTCATCATATTGTGTTTTGAAATAGACCAAAAAAATATATCAATATAGTAGGAATCAATCATTGGTCATAAATGAATCATGAGGAATAGAAATTCGCAGATCTAGTATATATAAAAGAATCAAAAATATAATAAAACTTTTAACAATGATCACAAAAATATAATTCATAATTTGCCCATACAAATTAGTGAATCACATCAATAAATAGTACAATCATCGAAAAAGAAATCAAAATAAGTATACTAGATTCTATCAAAATCTATACCAAAGTTCATGCATTTGAATTCAATTACCTTAGCATGATATATGAATATCCATTAAATAAACATGAAGGTAATGAAGACAAAATACTTGAGAAGGAGAAATTCAGTCGACTTGAATGCTCCTCCGCAAAGTATGATCAGTCTAAATATAGATAATCATGAACTTTGAGATAAAAACTCAATAAGAAATGCCGAAAGTAATTTTAAAACTCAATCAAATAATGATAATTAAATATATATTTGGCAAGATAACTTTTAGAAACTCGAATGAAATGAGATAATTAAAAATAATAATAATCATATATTCTCTCATAAAATTAATACAAATCCAAATATCATGAATAACTCAGCAAGATATTTAACTAAGACAATATAAGTCCATGGTGAACTAGGTATACCACATATTAAGGGCATAAAAGAATTGAAACAATTAATTTGCTCTCCCTTAAAATATGCGTATATAGTTTCGAAGAAATTTATATGCAAAAATAGATAAAATAAATAATAACAAAATCTAAGAAATATCTAAGATATGCATCTTTTCTTTCCTTTGATCAAATGCATATAAAGTTCCAAAAACAAATATCATCTTTAGGCAAATAACAGAAATATCCAATGAATAAATGCTTAAAGATGAACAAACAAAGTATATCTCCAATATATAAAAGAAATATTTCAAGACATTAAAAGATTTTAAAAACTGTCTTTAATAATAACATTTGAGTACGAGACGGATCAAAAGACTTTTAAAAAATATGGAATTTATTACGAAAAACTGTCTTAATAAATGTTCGAATGCGTCCATTTAGTCCTCAGACTGAAAGCTGGCGATTCGAATCACGAAAACAATTTCAATAAAAGAATCCATAAATCATAAATAAATCCATTTGAACAAATAAACATAACTAGATAAATGTCCAAAGAAAAATGTATTCTAGATATATGGCATGTCAAGGGGATAATTGACTTGAAATAATTAACTGCTCCACCTTTACATGGCTATATCCAAAAATAATAATATTGACAAAATTTTAAAATAAAATTCAGAGACATATTTCCAGTAACTAATTCAAAAATATTAGATCTTCTTATCAAAGTTCATTTCTTTCCTTTTTAAATTCGTTGCACGGTGTCCATCTGATAACCGGAGGCTTAAAGAAAAGAAACGCTTTGAGAGAGAGACATTCAATATGCATGACTTCTCTCCTGCAAAGAGTTACTATTGTAGACAGTAAGTAACTTGAATAAGAAGATAATAATATAAAGCTCAAAATCATTGAATATTACACAAGTTAAAGACGAAATCACAAGACCATAATATTCAATGAGTCGTCAAAAGATCCTCAAATCTGAATATTGAAAAGTGTGACAGAAAAAAAAATATCAAAAGATGACAAACATTAACCTATGAAGATCAATATATGTTACCTTTTGTAAAATTAAATCATTAAATAATATTATCCATCAAATCTAAAATTTAAAATCCATCAGATAACAATTGCAACTAGATCTCAATAAATCTTTAGTTTATAAAGCGTTGATCAATCTTGGATTAGCTATAGGAGTACTTTCCCAGCTAACGGAGGTTCACCGGAGAACACTTAAGTACCGCTTCGCTTCGACCGTAGTCGTGGCGACAGACAGACCCTTTGTAGGCTTGTACCCAAAACAAATATCTTTTTTAATAACCGAGGATTTAAGAAGAATTAGTGCAATATGAAAAAAATTATATTCTATGGACTTAAAAATCTTATAACAAGGTAGCATACGATATAAGATGTATCAATTACATTAATCCATATCTGCTATAAAATCATTGGGTAACAATAAAATATAAAATATTTGTAAATCAAAATGTAGGACCTAGATATGCTGATGTATTCTGGAACCTAGGGGGACTGGGTTCAGTACCTTGGATCCAGAAATAGATAATAGTTACATTTAGACCTTAATAAATCTTAAGTCTATAAAGTATTGATCACTTCGGGTTAGCTGTAGGGGCCGGTTCCCAGCTAGCGGTAGTCCGAAGACTAGTACACCGTGTCGCTTCAGGCTATTTACACATGTATGACAAAAGGACCCTTTTGGCTTGTTCCTAAAATGATCTCTACTCTTAAGAACTTAGATTCAAAGGAATATATACAATATCATCGAACATCGTCGAAATCCTGAATTCCTAAATATAAGAGAAGTAAATACCCAAACAATAGTTTATCAAGGTCAAGATATTTAAAATATCATGTATCCAAAATGTCAACCAAAAAGCCAAAAAAAATATACATCATTAAAAGAGGCTTTAAGGGAGAAGCTAATAAAGAGAAGTACATGAATTTGTCCAAAGTAATCAATAGCTAAAGTATGAAATAAGCACAAGTTTAAAAACTAATTTTTAAAATAATATAGAACTTGAACTTAACTCATATATCCCCATAAAGATATTTATACAAAAATATAAGAAACATGAGCAATATATAAATAAAAATAAATTATTCATGTATCCTTAATAAGCATAAAAAATATCACAAAATCAAAAACATGCATAAATATGCTTTGTCAGACAAAGATTTAATTGGTTCATAAGAAGTTAATCACAATAAAATTTGAGAATCAATAGTGAATATATTATGCAAGCACAAGGTTAACATAAAAGTATATGTATATACTTTTCAAGTAAATAGAAGACTTGTGCTAAACATACATACTCACAAAATACTGATCAAAGTAAATATGACAAGTTAAAGACAAATCGGTAAGAAGTGACCATTAAAAAATAATAATTAATGACGAAGAGTCAAGAACATATTCACCAAAACAAAATTAAGCTCCTATGCATGCTTCAAGAATAAATATTAAGAGTAAAGAGCATACATAGACATATGTGTCACACTAATAGAAAATAAACACTATATAGTGTGAACTAAACATTTAAGTTAAACAACTAGTCAAGCTAGGATTATGTCTTACATTTATTTAAAATAATAGATAATTAAAAGATATCAATGAAAGCTAATAGCAAGACATCAGTAAGAACATGCTAGATATTAAAAACTATTTAGGAAGCATGTTACCGAAGTGGTTCTAGTGACCACACTTATGTTGGTACAATTGCTTGGAAGATGACCTTTGTAGCTTTGCAATCACCAACATGTTCCATGATTCTATTTGATATGAGAAGTTTCACCTGCAATATTAGGTGAAGACTTTAGTATCCAATACTTGGATCTACATTTGTTAGCTTTGGAAACCCATTTGCACAAGTTCATATCAACAAGTTTTCTAATCTGACAATGATTAGAAACATGTCCATTCATACCGCAATAATGACAGAAAGAATTAACATTAGTGCTATGTACAGTAGTATGAGAGTGTGCAGTGGTGTGGTATGATCTTCGTGTATACTTGTAATAGAAAGCATGGTTGTGTGAAGCTTTAGCTTTGCTTGCTTCCTTTGTAAAAGATCTGATGTGTGTGACTTTGTGATGTGCTAAGTGTCTTGTGTTAGACTGAGTCGTAGGTTGTATTACCTGTTTTCCCAGTCTAATCTCTAACTTTTTAGAGTTAGCACAGATCTCATCATATTTAGCAGAAAGAGCATCAATTCTACATGAAGCAATAGAATACTTTTTCTTTTCTGATTCTAGTTCCTCCTAAAGTTTAGCATTTTCTTGAGTGCTTTTCTCAATGCAATCAAGTGCCTCATACAATCTAAACTCAAGTGTAGAAATCTCAGTAGAATTTTCAGAAGGAGAAGTATTTCTAGCATCATTCAATAAGCAAGTAAGCTTCTCATTCTCACGCTTATAGGATAGAATATCCTTTCTAGCTTGCTTATACTTATCTAGTACTTTCTTGTGTTCTTCTAATAGATCACTGAAAGCATCAGATAACTCATCATAAGGAAATTCGTTCTCTTCCAGAACAGAGTTGTTTTATACCTTGTTGGATAATGCCATTGAGCATATATTTGTAGCTTGATGAGGTCTCTCTTCTTCTTCTTCTTCTTCTTCTTCTTCTTCTTCAGAATCTCCTGCTTTGCTTTCACACCATATGCTCGTGCTAGTGTACTTATGAGATGATGATCTTTCTTCTTTTGATCGTTCGTAGTGACTCTCCTTTGTAGCAGTAGTACAATCTTTTTGGATGTGGCCTATCTTCTTACAATTGTCACATACAAGATCTTTTTCGTATAAAAGATTGTGTTGTACCTTAAATCCCAATTCCATCATGTACATATTTGTATTATTATGAAGACTATCCTTCTCTCTGGAGTTGCTAGCTTTGCTTTCATACCTGCACTTATAAGTAGCTTCAAGAACTTTCCAAATTTTATGAGATGTTGTGCAAGTAGTAATAAGATTAAATACATTTGTGTCTACAGCACAATAAAAGATATGCATAGCTTTTGCATCAAGGCTAGCTAACTTCTTATCTTCCTCCGTGTAACTATAATAAGGCTTATTGATTATAGATGGTTGTGAGAATAGAAGTGATAGTAGTCTTTTTGTAACCATTGACAATAATTGACCATAAGTCAAAATATAGAGACTTCAGATAGAAGCTCATCCGTGTTTTCCAATAACCATAGTTTGTTCCATCAAATAGTGGAAATCTATTTGAGAATTTCTCTTCAGTTGTGAAGTACATACTTGACATATGTGATACTATGATCTATGTAACAGATGTAATAAATAAGAATATAATAGCAGTATTACCTCGTTTTACCTGTATAACCCGCTTTGATAATGAGGATATGCTCCAAGGATGTTAAGCCAAATAATAGAGTCCTTGCTAGGATACCAATTGAAGGAGCAATTGGTATAAGCAATAATATCTCTATAAGGAGCACCTACAATAATATCTCTAGAAGGAGCACCTGCTCTGATACCAATTGTAGGAACAATTGGGATCAGAATATAATACCTCTAGTTACAGCACTGGCTTTGATACCAATTGTTGGAGCAATTGGTATGATAGCAATACCTATATAATAAGCACCCGCTCTGATACCAATTGTAGGACCGATTGTAGGAACGAGTTGTAAAGCGCAATACTCTAGAGGGGGTGAATAGAGTAGGCAGCAGAAATTAACTATTTAAAAATATTAGTAACAAGATCACATAATATTGTATCACAGATATGTAAATAAAAATTAGAGAGTAGAGAGCAAACGCAAACACAAGGATGTATACTGGTTTCCCTCTTGTGAGGACTAGTCCAGTCGGAAGAACTCTAGCTTCCAGTTGAATCCACTATGGAAAATTACCACAAGTTTTCATCCGAAGTTCTTGCAACTTCTACAACGCGAGCTTTGATCCGAAGTACTCGACCAACTTCAATTGTGAAGAGACTTTCTTCAATCAAGCCTCTGATTACAATCGCTCTGAAGCTTCTAGACCGTACTGTACTGACAAATCGACTAGAGGATTGTAACTGACTTGGAATTTGAAAATGAATAGCTGAAAACACTTTGGAAGAAGTAGTAGGCTTATAGAAAAGAGATATGAAAGTGAATTGGTGTATGAGTGAATTGAAATGATCGAAATCCTTCTCTATTTATAGTTTTTCCAAAGGCAGAATTCGGACAGAATTTGGGCAGAACACTATGAGAAAATCTCGTTGGGATCCGTAACTGCAGGAAGACCAAGTTCAAAAAGCAACGTTCACTAACCGAACTCTGGCCGAACTCTGACCGAATTCGGGTCGAGTTCTGCTAGGGTTCTGTTAGGGTTTTGTAAATTGGTTTTTGGACTTTTTGAAAAGTCAAACAGTTAGGAAGTAGTTTGGACTTTTGTAAGTGGGCTTGTTTTCAAAATGAAAGGTTATTTTGAAAACATTTCTTGGGTAGCCTATTTGCCAGTACGATGCAGTTTACATCGTATTCCTAGACTCAATAAATATGAAAAATATATTGATAAAATAGGAAAACCAATAGCCCTTTGATGACGCCTTTCTTCAAATATTTGAGCAGACTTGAAGACGCCTTTTTTACTTGACGGTGGTCGTCCAAAGATAAACAGATCTGGAAATCTGAATACCTTTCGGTGGCTACGCCAACACCGTCTTTGGCCCATCAATATTACTCTATTGCATATGTCCTGGATTGACAAAGCTTGATCATGCTTACTGCATGTCTAAAAGAACATGTTAGGCAAAAAAATAATATAATACAAGTATAGCAATATGATATAGAATATTTAGGACAATGCTAACATTAGGACAATGCTAAGTTTAAGTAGCAACATGATAGTGATTACATGAATAGTGATGTCATTATGGTAAACTTAATTGATTAGCCATATTCAAAAACATGATATAATTATTGGGCTAACAATGCTGACCGTGAGGCTCCTCCTCCTGATGCTGCTGCTCCAGCCCTTGCTCCGGGTTTTGACCTTGGATTTTATCAGCATTTTGATGACTTTGTTGCCCTCTCTGCGCAACGTCATCAGAGCTATCTTGACTCAGAGTTCCACCACATCACCCAGGCTCAGGTGTTGCGGAATGGCATTGCTGATCTCCACTGGAGTCTCTCCTATGACCCATCACATCCAGTGACCATTCTTCCTCACCCCGGCTTCCCAAGACCCAGGTTCGAAGATGAGACGACTTTCCCTCACTTCGATCCTACTGCTGCATATTTTTCTCCGGATGCTCCTGGCGGTGACGACACTCCTATGTGATGCGGACTTGAGTTGGTGGATTGTGGATAGGACTGTTAGATGATGATCTATGATGTAGTTTTTTTTCTTATGTCTAAACTTTTCAGTTAGACATTTTATTAGCACTTTGTGATGATGATGATTGTATCTTTCTTTTTATGCATGAAATTTTCAGTCTTTTCAGTACTAGTTATTATGCACTTTGTGGAACTGTTGTTATTTGGTGAACTGTTGTTATCTCTTTAGTATCACTTTGTCTGTTTGATGAACATTGTTGGCTTCACACATTAGGGGGGAGCCAAAATTATTTTTTTATTGACAAAGGGGGAGAAAGAGTACAATACCAAAAATCAACAATCAAAGAAAGACAACCAAAACCATTTTTTTCAGGTAATTTTATTTGTTATATTTTAGATATATTTTGGTATAGACTCAAGTTTGTCAATTATCAAAATAGGGGAGATTGTTGGCACATTCCATGGTCACACCCGATTTTAATAATCGACATGAACTTAAGTCAATACACAAAATATACGAACTGCTAATCATTTCAGGACTTGTGAAATCAATATCAACAAGCGTACTACTGCATCATCAAGCACGTAAATCATCAGTCTGAAGCTTACTCTCATTGGAATCCAGTCCGAGTCATTTTACAATTTGTTATGTATTTTATCTTTATTGAGTTTAGGATATAAATTGTAAGATCGACTAGGTAATACTGGCTTAGGTTAATCTTAGTCCATTTTTCTATAAAGCCTACCTATTCATATTCCATCCACCAAAAAGTTTAATTTCATTTTTGCAACAGAATTTGACAAATGTTCAATATTATTCTAGACAGAACTCAAACTGAGTTCGGCTCGAGTTCGGTCCGAACTCTATCCGAGTTCGGTCTGTTTATATTAAAATATTTGTTGCCTCCAAATCTGCATGCAACGTTCATATGCGAAATCTTTGCATCAGAACCTGCCAGAACTCTGCCCGAGTTCGGTCCTAGAAAACACTTATAAATAGAAGAGAGTTTTTCATTTCAAATCACTCGTTCATTCTTCATCTTCTCTTCTCTATTCAATAAGTGTTTTTATCCGACCAAAAGTTTTCATATCATACCTACACTCCTCTTAGCCAAAAGCCAGTAATATCTATTTCGATCTAGAGTCTTTTGGTTCTCAAGAGTTGTAAAGAGGTTGTTCAAAGTACAAAAATTATCTCTGTTGTGGAGCCGGTCGTGCGCTCGTCACCAAGCACGGTGTTGTAAAGTTGGTCGTGCACTTATCACCAAGCACAGTGTTGTAAGAGACTGCAAGCTCTCAATTAGCTTGTGCCTTATATAACATCGAGCAAGAGTACTCGAGACTGGATTAGTCCTCTCAGAGGGATACCAGTATACATCGCTGTATCACTGAGTTTGAAATATTTTTTTATTATTTATTTGACATAAATGGTAATTTTTAGATTTTTATAAATAATTATTTAGTTAATTATTACGGTAGATAACTTTAACCATGGTTGAGTTTTGAAGTACCAGACGACTAGAAATCATGGCACAGATAGTGCAGTGGCGTGGTTTAACTAGTGTATTAGCCCTGGTAGGGAAGGTCGAGCCATAGTGATATCCTAACTAGCAAAACCAGGCTAAGTTGCGACTTAACTCCTATAGATTAATTAATTATGTATTAATTAAGATTATGATTTTAGGAGATCCGGTTGTGCAAATTTAGTCCGAACTAGACCCAAACTAAGCTCAAGCCCAGGCAGACATATAGTGAGACCAAAAACGTCCATGTAGGTAGGCAAATGTGTATATATACGTATTGGCAGTCCATTTATAGCCTAGTGATAAATTCTATAGTAGATTATATATAGAATAAATAAATAAATATATAAACGTATGTGTATATATATATATATAAATATATATATGTATATGTGTATATGTGTGTATATATAGTAGTATGTATACGTATATATATATATATATATATATATATATATATATATATATATATATATATATATATATATATATATATATATATATATATATATATATAATGAATATATATATATATATATATATATATATATATATATATATATATATATATATATATATATATATATATATATATATTCATTATATATAATGAATATATATATATATATATAATAAATATATATATAATGAATATATATATATATATATATATATATATATATATATATATATATATATATATATACTAGAGGCTAAAATACATAAGAAATAATAAAGAGAAAAACAAAACCCATATTTTAAATCCCAGCCCAACTCTCGGCCACCAACACAGCAGGCCACCCGACTCTAATTTTCTCCCAGCCCGAGCAGACCCAGGCCAGCCGAGCACCCCAAAGCAGCCCAGTCGGGCCAGGCCACATGCCTGCACACAAACCCGACCCCCCTCGGCTCTGTTTGGCCAAAACAGAGTAGTTATATAACGGAGCGAAGAGAGTAGCCGAGAGAAATGCTCGAAAATACTAAACCCTACTCTAAACCTTACCCAGCACCGAGCCCTCGACCATGGCACCACGCGCGCGCGCGCAGCCACCGCGCCGCCACCGTGGTGGCCGACTGTCGGCCAAGCACGCGGACTGGAACAGAGCAACCACAACAGCAAGCACAGGGAATCACCCAACTTCGAGGTGAGTTTTCTCTGACATCGATTTATTATTTTTCAATCTACAAGATCCTACGTATAGATAACATATACGACTTCAAATCCCTTCATTTAGTTTTTAATCAAATGCCCTAGGTAGTCTAAGAAATCGACGCCAAGTTGAGGAAAACCTGTCTCGAACATGACAGAATTTTAATTCAAGACCCCTGTATTGGAAGGCAAATTGTCGCTAATCTGAAGAGAATTTTCAAAATTTATTTAAACATTATTAGAGACAACCTAAACAACCTGGAAACCCCATCATTAGTTTTAATTCTAGTTGTTTAGACAGTAAGAGAAATTGATTTAAAAATCAGAAAAATCCATGAAAAATAGTCTTCGAAAATATTAGAAATTCATCCACACGACGTGCGTCCCGCCAATCCGGGCAACGTGGTCGTGAATCGAAAGCATCAAAAGGTGTGTATCGGCTTCGTGGACGTGTGGACTTTGATGGAATTCAAATTGGTCGCGTGTGCGCGACGAATTTGATGCGTATCCGTCAAAATTCACCGTATCGGCCTTTGTGCAAATTTTCCAATTACTTTGTGCACGTTCGTCAGATCGAGACAAAACTTGTGCCAACAGGACCGTATCATTTTTCTAGTCATGTATACCAAGTTTGGTCCAATTCTGAGACAGTTGATCGGATCGCCGTTTCGCGGGCCCCACGGTCCGATTCAACGGGTGATTTTGTGCACGACCTGCCGGAATCCAACTTTGGACATACAGTTGGATTTTTATCATCAAAACAAATCCGTAGACATGTAGTTTGATGAATTTAGAGATCATTGGCCCTGGCACGCTTTTCGGTGCAAAGCGGGTCCAACGGCGAAAACCGTTTTGACCCAAAATTACCGTTTTGTTCAGAATTGGACTTAATGATAGGCTATCCTAGCTAATTTGACTAATCGAAACTTTGGTAACATCTGTTACAGCTTCTGGAGGCAGTTGTGAGACTTGGGCTTTCTGGCTTGTTGATTGGCGATATATTGTTGGTTCTCCGTGCAACCCTCAGGTAAGTATACCTTGCCGAACTTATACAGTATTTACATTGTTTTCTCTTTCTTTATTTTATTCCTTTTCATATTGTCACATAATTCCATATTGTGATTGATTTGTCCTTGATTGCTTTACTTGTTCTAGATTACGTGCACGTATAGGATATTTGACATTGCTAGATTATTGGTCTCTTCGTGTTACCTTATCTCGTGATTGAGTTGTCAGTTTCTATATCTTTCCTTGACTTGACTATTCTTGACTGGGAGTATCTTGTATTGTACTACAGTTGAGACATACTATAGATTGGGAGTATCTTACATTGTACTACGACCTATAGCCGATTCTTTTATCTTGATATTGCTTGATTGACTTGACTTGAGACATGCCATAGATTGGGAGTATCTTACATTGTACTACGACCTATAGCATATATTGATTGATTGATTAACTTGATTTACGACACTATGAATTGGGAGTATCTTGCATTGTACTACGATTTATAGGAGTCTGCTTGACCTTGTATCCTTTAGGAGAGGAGATCGATATTAGAATTGGCTAATCTCGACTGAGAGTATCCTGCTTTGTACATCAATTGAAACACTATAGATTGGGAGTATCTTGCATTGTACTACAAGCTATAGGAGTTCTGATTGATAGTTAGCCAAGTCTAGTATTACAGTTTCACATGACTCGTCGTCCTTAGATGTTTTTCTTGCAGTGTTCTTATCCTCCATACATGTTATTTACTGTCATATTAGTCAGCATGTTTTTGTGTATCTTGCTAGTCCTCTGAGGACCTGATAATCTCTTCAGGTAGTTGATTGCACGGAGTTAGTTAGCTGAGCATGTGGTAGTTGACTTCATCTGCATGATTCAGGTATTTTGTTAGTGTTATTGATTTACTATCATCCTCGTGATTTTATGATATATCCTGCTTATCAGCTTAGCTTTATAGACTCATGTTATTCTTGGAGTCTAATCGGACATATATGCTAGTGGGCTGCAGACCACGACCCATACTTGTTCATTCTTGTCTTATATATTCTTGTGGATTGAGATACACTGTAGATTACCATATTAGCCATGATACCATGATCTTGACAGCTTATACATACTCAAGTCGGACTGGAGTCCGCTCGATACGTAGCTGGCTTGTTCACGAGCTCGTGCCCGAAAAGCAGGTGCGGGTCGTGACAACTGCCATAGTTATTTGTTTATAATTTTTTAAAATTGGTGATTATTTTCTGCTGCACTTGCACTCACTCTATTCACCCCCCTCTAGAGGTGCTCAACGGTCCTACAAAACTTTTCGAAGTCGGTATTGGTAAAACCATCCAATCTAGATTGGTTAAATTAGAACATTTGAGATTAGACAACGAAATGCAGTTGTTTGTAAAATCTTTGAAACCAAAACTTGAGGTACCTACGAAATATTTCATTGCCTCAGGGAATACAATATCTACGGTTATGAGCGGAAGGCGATTACCCAGAGCACATGATCCGGAATCATCTTCTTCTAGCTCAGTAAAAATATCTAGATCTAACTCTATGGATCATTTAGGTACTGAAAATCTACCTATCGATGAATACTCACATAGAGCTAGTATCAGTGACTCTCCTATTGAAGGAAGAACTAAATTATTACTAAACAATGTAAAGTCTAGAGAAAAGGAAAATTTAATTGTTAAGACATGCCATTATCCCGAATTAGGGAACAAAACTCAGACCTTTCTTAATGAGTTATTATAAGAAACATACAGAATTTAACGCATACCATATCAAGGAGGCATACAAAATGTTCTATCTCACTCACAAATTCAAAGATATCATTAAAAATGAATCTCAAAATCCAATTATCGGACGCTTGTCATGAGACACATGGATGGAATTAAACAAGTGCTCAAGGAGCATATCCGTTTATTTCACCAACTAGATAAATCGGAAAGGAGAAAATTTTCCTTAGTTGGAAAAACTTCCACAACTCTGAGACATGAAAACAGAATCGTCGAAGAGACTAATGTGGAATTACAATTTGAAGATTATATTGATCTAACTTTGGAAGATGAGCTTGACCTCGAAATGGCAAGTACATCTTTAGACAAAACTAGTTTTGAATTTGAGAAGATTAATGAGTCAGACTCTATTGACTGGCTAAATCTTCCTTTTGATCCAATTCCCGAATGGAAAGAATTGTTTAAAAACACAGATAATGATCAGAACGAGTCTTGATCTAAAAACTGCACCACAACTACATATCTATATACCCTTAACCATTTGTATACCAGGGTGTAATGAACTAACTATTCATGCTCTAGTTGATACTGGAGCAGAGGCCAGCTTATTACAAGAACTATTCATACCGGAACATCTACGTATTAAACTAGAAAAACCATGTAAATTGAATGATTTCATGGGAATGCAGATTTCGGTTAATTATAAAAGTAAGATCCCTGTCCAATTTCCAGATATTCATGGAAGTTATAAGACATATCAATATGACTTTATTAGACTACTACTACTACCACCAACCGAGAAAAAATTTGTACTTATATTATCCCAACGGATAACAACTTTCATAAAATAGTCCATGGAATGTTTGAACCATTATATTCTGACAATCCTTTAAAATGGTTTGATAGGGCCCCTAGATATTGCAAGATTGAGATCTTAGATATACATACAGAATCTAAAGTACGTGTTAATAGTATAATGGTCTCTCCTTCAGACAAGGAGGAATTTGCTAAACAAATAGACAAGCTTTTTCGTCTAAAATTAATACAAAAAGTTTTAGCACTCATTCATCTCCAGCCTTCCTTGTTATGAACCATGCAGAGATTAAGCGAGTAAAAGCTAGAATGGTTATTAATTACAGAAAGCTTAATAGCTATACAAAGTTTGATGGATATTTCATACCTTCTGTGAAAAACTTGATAAAACAAATTCAAGAAGCGAAATTTTATAGTAAGTTTGATGCTAAATCGGATTTTTGGCAGATTAAGCTTGCCGATAAAACATCTATTGAGCTAACTGCTTTCAGTTGTCCTTATGGACACTATGAATGGTTAGTTATGCCGTTTTGGATTAAAAAATCCTCCACAAATATTTCAGAAATGGATGAATTCAATATTTGGGCATTTAGAGTTTGTTGTAGTATACATAGATGATATTCTTGTATTCTCCAAAACTGCTGAAGAATATAAAGAACATTTATTATTAGTGGTAAAACTACTACTTGATAATAGGATAATACTCAGTCCTAAGAAGATCGAATTGTTTAAAACGGAAATTGATTTCTTGGAAAAAATAATAAAAAAATGGTCAGTTGGAGTTACAGGAACATATATACACAAAGATAAAAGATTTTCCTGAAGATTTCAAGACTTTGAAAAAACTTCAGAGTTTTTTTAGGTTTACTCAATTATGGTAGAAAGTTTATCCCACATCTCCCTGCCAGGGTTGAAAACCTACAAGAAAATCTTGCTAAAGAACAAGCAAAATATAAGCAAGTCACTGGAGAGCAACCCCGCAAATGGGATATCAGTAAAATCTCTCTCTCTTTCACCTTTGGAGAAAGAAGAAATTGCTAAAATAAAAGAATTGGTTAAAGACCAAAAAATACTTTATTTTTCACTTGATGACGAAAAGCTTGTGTTACAGACTGATGCTTCTGACAATTTTCGGGCAGGAGTATTAATAGCCAAACAAAAGGAAATTGTTGCATACACATCTGGAAAATTTACTAAAACCCAGATCAAGTATGCTACTTATGATAAAGAATTACTGGCTGTCAAATTATCCATTAAAAGTCTCAAAATATACTGTCTTTACAGAAACTTTATCATCGAAACTGACAATAAATCTGTTGCTCAGTTTCTTAAAAAGAAAACTATCAATAATCCTGAAAAAAATCTCAGGAGAATTAGAATCACCATGTATTTAGAAATATTCAATTATGAGGTTGTTTATATTCCAGTATATACTAACTTTCTTGCCGACACTCCTACCAGGCCATAATGCTATGGATCAGGCCGAGTTTAATCGAATAAAAAAAGTCCACGAGGAGATGAAAAGACAGGAGGCCTTTTCTCAGGTGAGTGGCCCAAAAAAGGCGGCCAAGACGAACGTTGCGGGCCAAGCAGCCTCTTCGTCTGGAATGATGAAGGTGAATAACCCAGTTCCAGAGACAGAAAGTCCACAGGTGAATAGCCAGACGACTCAGGCGAACAGCCAACAGGGGAATAACAACCCCAAAGCCGCAAAGGCACCGGCCACACAGGCCAATCCGAAAGGAAAAATGTGGGAAGGCCTGAAAAGAATGGTACCTTTCCAGGCAAAAACTTATGCCAGTACCATGGTAAAAAAATTGGTACAACCAAGAGTTGGAGAAAAATGATAAGGACTCTTGGGACAAGTTTAATGGCTGCTACCGAGCCATACAATCCAATGACATCAAGGGAGCCAGTTTTTGGCTTTCCCAGATTGAGAAACAATTCTTGGCTGAAAAGGCTAAAGCTACTCAACTCAACTCTAAACTCCATGAGCTAAGGCAGATGGCATTTCAGAAAACTACGGTCCTGCGGACTCGGGAAAAATCCCAAACTCGCGGACAGCGACGGAAATCGTCGGAACAGTGCTGGACAGCGCTGTTGGAACAGCGGGGCGCACGCGGGCTGAACCGGGCGCGGACAGCCGCAGAATCGGCCGGGCGCGGAGCTCGGGAAGAGGGGGCGGCACGGGGAGCGGCGGCCGGAGTTGCGCCGAAGCGTTGGAGGCGAGGCCGGGAGGGCTCTGGCCAAGGGAGGCGGGTCGGCCGGAGGTCTGGCCGGCGGGAGGCGGGCGGATCTGGCCGGGGCGCACGGGCGGAAGGCGCCGGAGATGAGATCGAGGCCGAGAGGGGGTGGCACCGGGAGGAGTTGGGCGCGGACGGGCCGGCTGGACGCGACCTTGGGGCGCGTGCGGGGCTCGGGCCGCCGGAGGAAGTGGCGCGCAGGGGGAGGCCGCGCGGGTCGGGCGCGGGCGGAGTCGCGGATGGGGGCGAGCGGCTTCGGGAGATGGGTTTGGGAGTTGGTGAATGGGGAAATGGGAGGGAGTAGGAAATGGGAATGGTGCTGGTGCTGGTGCTGGTGGTTATGGTGAGTAGTGGTGGGTTTTAAATGAATAGAAAAGAGAATGAGTAAAGGGGAAGTAGTTGTGGAGGAGAGGGAAAGAGAATAGGTCGTGGGTTTAGGTGTTGAGGAGGAGTAGGAAAGAATAGGTCGTGGGTTTAGCTTGGTCCAACGGCTGAATTTTTTTTTTCCTTCTCTCTTAACCAAAAATAAAAATAGGTTTACCTATATATCTAAGGCCAAAATTTAATTAAAAGATTTTAAGACGGATTCGGGACTGGAAACGAAAATTGGGTTCGGAAAACGGAATCTGGTGTTTGGACTCGGGGTCGGAGTCCGGATTCGGGATCGGGGACAGGGCACAATCAAAAATCCAATAATTAATTTTTTGAAAATAATATTTTCCTAACCGACTAATAATAATAATAATAATAATAATAATAATAATAATAATAATAATAATAATAATAATAATAATAATAATAATAATAATAATAATAATAATAATAATAATACTAAAACTCCAACTGGGAATCCAGGTCTATGCTGACAAACAAAATCGAACAAATATCCCCAAAATGCAAAAATTCCAATTTATCCAAAAATTTCAGAAAATCAGGTTGCGGGTTTTACAACCTTCACTCCTTAGAAAATTTCGTCCTCGAAATTTAAGGGTACTGTTTGGGGATGATCAAACCTTTACAATTACTACCTTGATTATCTCTTAATAATGTTGGCAATCTCTAAGTCAGCTACAAAAGAACTATCTTAGTCAATTCATGCAACAACATTCTTCCCTCCTTAGAAATACGGCCATTGTCCACAATTTAATGTTTGCTTCCATTTCTGAATTGTTAATCACCGAAATAATCGTGCAAAATTACTTTTAGCATGCTCTTATTTCCAAATCATAAATCGACAAAATACTTGTTCAAAAATAAGTCACTTAACCCACATAATTATTCTCCAACAATCTGTATCACCTTACCGATCAATTTAATATTTACCAAGGATCCAGTTTCGTATTGCGTCGCTATATACGTTCCAAAATATTCTTGATACACTCCACTTGGTGTCATGTCTTTAACTCAATATCAAGCATTAATAACCCTTTTATCGCATATCGATGATTTTATAGTCCCATATTTTGTCTTTTTAATCAATTTGTTGCAACAACTCTTTCAATAACTGGGTTACAAAAGTCCTTCCTCAAATATATGTCATTTAAAACTTTTCCGTTATGTCACCGTTTAGAGTCGTGTAATTGCGATTTTCTTCCAACTTGTTGTCAAAGTTTGTCAAACCAAATTTGTCATCCAACAACAAAGATTGATATATAAGTTCCCTCCAATCATGTCCGAACTTTACATTCATTGATCAAGATTTCTTCCAATATTCGTATTTTATCCAAATATTTATTGTAATCCAACTTCTTATAAACACTGATCCCGTAATGAAATTCTATAGACTATTTTAAATACTACTAGCTACACCTGTAATGGTAATAAAACAGGGTCTTATTCTAACAGAAAGTCATGGGACGAAAGACATCATCAACTGTTGGTTATATCTCAAAAATGGTACCTCAGTTATGAAACATTTTCTCAGTCATCAATTTTACAATCATTAGCCCTTTTTTATCATCAATTTGATTCTTGCACCACTTCTCCCTCAAGTGGTAATTCTCAAAACATCATGATTTAACTTCGTTATCCAAACTACTCTATGGTCACCAACTCACTTATTCATGATCCTACACATCATGTCTTCCTATCTTTATCAATATTCCATCTCTATGATCCTAACAGTGATGCAAAGTCTAAGAATTACAAAAGACACACTAAGGAATGGTTAAATTGTCATGCCAAGCAAAGTCATGTATAGTCACGAATACATACGAAATAGTGTTACTGAAAATTGGGTATCTCAAAGAAAATAATGTTCTAGAAAATCAACCCAATATTCTTCCAGAATTAAACTGGTCGTGAATGATATTCTTATGCAACTGTCTAATCCATCATCAATCTTGTATTCCTTTAGACTTCTATCACCATCACGTACATTATGACATCTTCTGATTTAAACGTTTGATTCAAAATCCTTGACCAAATGGAAGTTCGGTTATTCGATCTTGAGCTTCTAATTTTGTTGTTATCATTTAGCCAATAAAATTTTTCTCAGGAGTAGTTTATTACATCCCTTAATCCTTTGATCTCTTATTTATAACATCTGGGTCTTTCGATTTGTATTTTCAATCCCCAATTGAGTAGTCCTCAAGTTTCAAATATTTTGTTTCACCCATCGATGGTACGTTTCAATTCATAGTACACATTTTTTTTCCTCTTATAATACTTACAATCTTATTTATGAAACTCAAACACACCATGATTCATCTCCTCATCATCAATCGATGTCTTCAATTAAATTGTACCTCGAGTTTTCTTGCTCCGCCCACCATGTGTAGATTTTTTTTCATATGTCATTCCTTTAAAGTACACCTCTGTATTTATCTTTTTGTTTTTCAACCTCTAAGTCACATAATGTAAGCCCCTGAATTTAGGGCTTATTTTTTTCAATTTTATAATTCAATTATTTGCAATAGATATTATTATTTGATTATTATTTGATTAATGCTCCTTACCGTGACTTGGATTTCTAGAGCATCAGGGATGCCAGTCTCTGGAAACTTTCTTCTTGAAGTTTGTAGTAGACGAGATTATCTTCATGTTGATATATCGTGTCCCACTCGAACTTGCTCCCTTGTACTCTTTTTGTTTTGCACAAGTTCGGATCAATTTAGACCATTTAATTATTAATTGATTTTTCACTCTTTTCCTTGATCCTCATAAGCACGTTACCATGACTTTTAATTTAGGAGCACCAGACTAGTCATTTTCTCGAAACCAACTTGTCATGCATGATCTACTCGAGACACTCTTCGTCCATGACCTTCGTGTCCCACTCAGACACACCATCTTGTGCTTCATTTTCTTCGTACAACTTTCGGGTCAATTTAGGCCAATTAATTATCTACGGTAATTTGTGATTTAATTTCCAACTTAATTTTCGGGCCCGACATCGGTCCAATCCAGTCGATCCAATATATGGACCTGGCCTGTTTTGAGTCTACTATGCACGTGCCACTTGCGTGCCACCGTGTCACGCCCCAGAACCAGAATACTGGAGAGCGGGGGAATGACTCAGCCAGCTACGTATTATGGGTAGATGAATACCGTATAATACGATCAATGCTGTCTAACCAGACAAGGGGGTGCATACTACATGAAAGTCTTACTATGGTCACTTCACATCTATTGTCTTAATCATTCAAACAAGAAGCAAAAATAGAGAACATGTAAGATAAAGCAGTAAGACGTCCCAAACGCTTAGTCAAAATGTTCTTGAGATCTGGATTTAGAAAACATAGCCAGATGGTATAGTAACATATACACAATTGTGATCAGCTGCAGTCTGACTTAATTACAATTATGTAAAAGTAAGTGCAAGACAATCCGACTAACATGTCGGTGCCAAACGGCTAAGTATGAAGTAAATAACAAAACGAGCGGTGGAGTAAGGAAACCCACTCGAGTCCTCCTGCGATCATTCCCCTAGTATTGACCATCTTAGAGGTGGAAGTAAGCTGAGTCCTCGGGAACCGGCTCTAAATCTGGCCATGCAAAACCAGAGAGGTTAGACCTCTAATAGCAAGTACCACAAGGGAGCACGATATGAAGGATTAAACCAGTAAGTATGAGGATATAATAATAGATCTCTGCTTTCCACTAGGATTCACATAACATCACGACACTTCGAACCAACCTCCCAACCAAACAAGGACAGAAGTTGGCCCGTCATGTCCTGACATTCTGATCATCTCAGTTAGGCAACAGAGTAGGTACAGTACACAAACAAATCATCTTGAACGGCCAATCAACTCCTACGGCTTGCTATTGTGAGTCCCAAGTTATCCTGGACTTATGCAATAAAGATTCCTCAGTTCTTACTATGTGCGAGCAAGGCTAGTCTATCCAGTCAATCAATTGCGCCAATCATGTAATTAGGCGAGTCCCAGCGGGACGCCCGCCGTTAATATACTATGTACAATTTAATAATATAAGCAGATACCGTTCCCTGCCCGTGTGACAGATTTACAGTATCTGTGGGAACCAGCCGGCCTGTCGGGCACTTAATAGTCCCAAGAGGGCTGCCATGTAAGAACTCGGGAATCCATTCTCTCTATGCCATCATTATTTTATTTAACTTAATAGTCTCTACGTTGAGTGAAATCCCATGCCGTGGATCATGGTCATTCAAATGAGTACTTTCGTACGGGGTACGATATGCACAACTCTGCAACGTTACCCGTGCGGTTAGGTTGTAGGTCTTACATAGCGTAATGCAACAATCAAACTAGCCACGGAATAATCATGCCTTGACCATAAAGTACACATGCTGTTTTTGTAAGATAAATAAATAACTAAATAAATAAATAAATAATTTGAAGCCTGCATGTGCCTGTATGCCAATATTCGAGATCGGCCAATCGATTACAATAGTTCATTACATGAACGTGTCTCATTCAATCAATTCAATAAGACGACTAGCCATTCTCTTAGTTCCAACTAGGAACGCATGATCAATTATTAGTCAATGTCACAATCATTATCAATGGTGACAAGGCATGAAAATCAAATAGTATTCAGTGGAGTCGAGTCTACGACTCTCAGGGTTAAGTTCCAGTCATACTGGGTATCCATGAATCAATCAGGACACAAGGCGCATTCCACATAACAATCTGTATTAACAATATTAACATATCATGATTTTATCAAGTTCATGCCAAAAGGCGTAAGGATGTAATAGAAGAATTATCATGCCACCATTAAAGGAATAAATTATAGAACAAACAGAAACACCCAGGTCAGGAAGTCACGCCAACAAGTCTATGCTAAGGCCAACAAGTCACGCCAACAAGTCTATGCTAGGGCCAACAAGTCACGCCAAGTCTAGTAGGTAGGAGTGAGCGTATAAACAGCGTGAGCGTGAGAAGTGGTTCACGTTGGCACGCACAGTGTGAGTGTGAAGGGTAATTTACGCACTCGTAACGTGAGCGTGAAAAGTAACTCACGCACGCACAGCGTGAGCGTATGAGCGTGAAAAGCGTGATAAGAAATCCACGGACGCACAGCGTGAGCGTGACTAAAAATTCACGCTGGCACGTAAGAACGTGGGCGTGACTAAGAAATTCACGCTAACACGTAAGAACGTGAGCGTAACTAAAATTCACGCTAACCCGTAAAGACGTGTGCGTGACTAAAAATTCACGCACGCTCGTCAAGACGTGAGCGTGACTGAAAATTCACGCACGCACGTAAAGACGTGAGCGTGACTCAAAATTCACGCAGACACGTAAGAACGTGTGCGTGACTAAAAATTCACGCAGACACGTAAGAACGTGTGCGTGACTAAAATTCACGCTAACCCGTAAAGACGTGTGCGTGACTAAAAATTCACGCAGACACGTAAGAACGTGTGCGTGACTAAAAATTCACGCTAACACGTAAAGACGTGTGCGTGATTGAACCTTCGTTCCAAGCCAGAAATGAAGTTCCCATGGTTCAGAATGGTGAAGAATGAGAAGCTTTGCCACATGAACTATTTATTCCGAAAAGCACGCCAGGTTGGGAGATCAAAACCCATGAACAACCGAGAATACAACAACTTAGATCTAGAAGAAACAAGCCAAAGAAATCAAAAATGCTAAGTAGTAAACTCTCTTAGAATCACAAGAGGAAGACAAATGAACCATAAAAATGGGTGAAGGAGAAGCAAGATGTACTTGCCTTCTCCTGGTAGGTGGAAGAGAGTGGTGAGGAAGAAGAAGAAGTAATGGCACCATTGAGAGTTATGAGGAGAGAGAAGGAGATGGGGGCTTTAAATAGGAAGGGTGGTGGTAGGTGGGGGTTTGGTTTATTCGGATCCATCCAAGGCCAACCCGAAGGCAAAGCAGAGAGGTTAAAAAAAGAAAATAAAATGCAGAAATAAAATACAGGAATAAAATTACAGGAAATAAAATGCAGATAATTAATTAACATAAAATTAAAGGAATTTAAATACAGGATAATACATGATAAATACTAAATAAATATATATGAGTTGCACATGTATAAAAATACGCATTCTGGGAACGGGGAGTGACACACCGATTTGATCTCCCTTGTGCTCCCAATTTATCCATAATTTAATTTGGTTTAAAATTATTATTTTAATTAAATATTGGTCCCAAGCTTGTCCAAAATTGACCGAACCGGATCCAACGCCCAACCAGATTTTATGTGATCCATATCATGTCTATCCAAACACCCACACACAATTACTCTCTTTTTCCCTATTTAAAATATCTCCTTACTTTTCTATAAATATCTCCCTCTCTTTCTAATATATATATATATATATATATATATATATATATATATATATATATATATATATATATATATATATATATACATATTTATAAATATCTCTCTCACTCTCTTATTACTCACACACACCTCACCCCCTCTTTTACATCACAGCACACCCCCCCATGTGGTCGAACACACTCACCCCCCCTCTCTAAATATCTCTCTCATTATATATTATATACACACACACACAAAGTAACTCTCTCTCTCTCTCACTCCTTATAATAATACACACACACACACACACACATGCTCCTCCATCACCACACAGGCAGCAGCTCCACACCATGCCGACAGCCCCCATGGCTGGCCGAGCTCCTCCCTGACTTCCTCCTTTCTCCACCTCCATTCTTCATCCTCATCTACATCATCATCTTCATTCTCCTCCTCTTCCTTCATCTTCACACAACTTCACCATCACCCACCACAAGCCAACCCGAACCACTCCACCACCGCCGCCGTCGGGCTTACGCCACCCTGCGCCGCCGTGCCTCGCCGTGCCCCCTGGCTGCGCCGTCGCAGCGCCATGCTTACGCCAGCAGCAGCAGCTACTGTAACACAGGCAGCAGCAAGCAGCAGCTTCGACGACAGCATACGCGGCAGTAGCAGCGGCCACGGCGGCCGTCGTCGCCGGCCACGCACCGCCGTGGGCGGCCCCACCTCCGGCGAACCTCCGGACAGGCCCCCGTGGCAAGTTCCCGCGTCCCCGACGCGAGAAACGCCCGATTCGTGCGTTTGGCACGGGTTCCCGTCAGCGCGAGCTCGGAATAGATCCAGAAATCGTATCTCGAACCAGCAACTTCGTGCCGATTTTTTGGACAATCCGACCGTTGGATCGACGATTTCTTTGCTCTGTCTCAATCTTGGTATATAGGTCTTCACTCTCCTCAATTTTCGTCCGTTAATTTTATCGTTTGATACATCAAAATCGGCCACCAAGTTGACCGTTTAAATTGTGTAAATTTTGGACAGTTTTGCGGAGCCAACTTCGTCGGTTCGTATCTCCTCCATCGCGGCTCCGTCTGGCGTGCTATCGGTTCCTATGCGAAGCTGGTATAACCCTCTTCCTACCCCTCCAGTTTCGTTTCATTGTGAGCACGTTCGGTTGGTTGAATTCGACGCCAAAGTTGGTCGTCCGAATTCGTAATTTCCAACTTGTAAAATTCTATTTTTGAACCCGGGATTCCGGATTCAATTTCTGACACCACCAGTAGACTAGTGGCGTCGTTCTGGCATATTTTCATATAAAATTTGTTAGATTTGGAGGACGTGGGCCCTGGCACGCATTTCGGTGCAAAGCGGGCCCCACAGTCCGGGTCAACGGGTCATGTTGAGTTCGGCTCATCGAAATCCAATTCCGGATATACCGTTGAGTTCGTATCGTCATTCTGGACTCCTTGACATACAATTTGCTAAATTTTGAGGACATTGGCTCCGACACGCTTTTTCGTACAAATCGGAATTTCAATATCCTGGTCAACGGACCGATTTGAGATCGGGTCAACGGAATCCAATTCTGGATATACCGTTGGGTTCGTATCGTCATTCTGGATTCGTGGACATATAATTTGTTAGGTTTGGTAGACTAGTATTCTTGCACGTTTTTCGGTGCAAAATGGGTCCGACACGGACACCGTTTTGACCCGAAATTACCTTTTTGCCCCTGTGTCCAAATTGGACTTATGGGCAGCTATTCTAGCTATTTTGACCATTCTGGACACGTTGGTAATGGTTGTTTCTCCATCCGACAACATCTGTAGGTTTTCACCATATATTTATAATCTTTTTCTTTTGTGGTATTTTGAGATCTATCGATTCCAGTGATTTCACAACCACTGAAATTGAATGTGTTGACCTTGTGGATGTTTATAGAGACTAGCTTTGACCCAGTTTGACCATGGTTGACTACTTTGACTGAACGTCGAAGTAGAGTCAACATTTGACCTAGGTTAGACTAGTTTTGACCTGGGTTGACCACAGTTGACTATTTTGACCAAAAGTCAACCAGAAGTCAACCGTAGCCTAAAATTGACTAGAGTTGACCAGTTGACCCAAAGTCACCTGTTAGTCAACGTTAGTCAAGTTTGACCTAGAGTTGACATAGGATTGACCAGAGTTGACCAGTTGACCAAAAGTCAACTGTAAGTCAACCATTGACTTAGATTGACCTAGTTTGACTTAGTATGACTTGATTTTACTTCCAAACCCTTATATTGATACAGTATTCCACCTATAGGTCCTCGAGGCACTGTTCTTGGACTAGTTGATATATTCCACCAGATCTCATGCGAGTACATTCTCTGATAATATTTCTGTTTTATGATATTGTCTATGTTTCTTGTATTTAGTGTAGATATCCTTGTTCTCTTGACACATTGTTCACACGGTTTGGTATTTATCTGGATCCCGTCATGAGATGTTATTCCTCGCTTTCCTTGGTATATCTTGTGCAAGTCTTTCTTGTTCCTTGTGCATTGTATAGACACGATTCCTGCGAAGGCTAGCTACCCTCTCGGAGAATCGCGTGTCATGATGTGTCATGGTTGGATCCACTATACTAGTCGGGGACGGGGAGTATTAGTGTAGATGTGTGGTCATTATCCACCTTGTTTATTCTTGTAGACCTTGTTGAATAGCCAATCCTACACTCCACGTATGATTGGCCGGATCATTAGACCTTGTGCAGACCCAAGCCGGCCACATGTTGAAACTAGTACTCACACACTTAGATAGATGATTCTTGATTCTTGTACATGCCATGATCAGTTTTACTTGCCTTGTTCTAGCTCTAGATTTACAGCTTACCTTGCCATGATACTCACATGTACATTTCATGATTTTTTGTATATTCTCTCTATTTACTGCTACATTTTCAATATCGTCTAATTAGAACTGTTATTTGAGATTTGTGCTCGTTCCATCCTGACTGGATATGTTGACAAAATTTTAGGAGTTATGTCATTATTGGACTTCATGATGTTGCTAGCTGGGGTGGTTCTCGGTATTCTTCACCGTGAGTTCTCTCAGGAGTTCTAGGTCTGGTAGTTATTAGTTTTGTCATTGTTTTCCTCTGTTTTATTCTGTCGCATATGATCATTGTAGATTCTAGTTATTCTAGTGATATTGTTATTATTTCTCGTCTTATCTTCCTTAGTTTTCGTGATGTGGCATGAGTACATTTCTAGTTATGGATCTTTAGATGTTGTAGTTAGTATAGTATACTTGACAGCGCTCTACCGCCGATACTGCGGCGTAGGCTGGGCGTGGCCCACGTATTCGTACCCGTATATCCGGGTGCGGGTCGTGACACATAATTAATTGATCGTTACTATATCCCTGCCTTTTCCATAAATGATTTTGATCCTTAAATATCTATATATCTTTTTAGCCTTACACTCCGTAATATATTTTCTCGATAAGTCGCTTGTCCTATCACTATAACTCATTCAGATTAGAATTTCACTCCTCATATCATTATCACCTCGAGCACTAACACGTATCTAAGGATTTACCAGAATTTTATTCTTCTCAAATCTTAACACCAATATTTCTTTGATAAGTACCGCCATATATTCCCATTAAGATTAGAATCTTCTAAGTTTTCAGAAATCGTATTGTAAGGGAAACATGACTTTGTGAAAGACACTGCCAACAAAGAGTGTAATCAAAGGTCGATTCATATCGGGAAGATTCAGCAAATTCTTATGAATTCAAAAGATATCTTATTACAACTCTACAGGGTATCATCTAGTAATAATCAACAAGAATAAAGTATTGAGTTTTGGAAGCTTTCTAGGCCTTGAACTGATCAAGAAGTTCTTAGAGAGAGTAAGGTTTCAGGTTGAGTGGAGGAAGTCAACAAATGAAGATATTCTTGGTCTTGGAATAACTTAGGAAATATCAATCAATATTGGAATTATTTTTGGAAAATAATCCCCTTGGAAGATTCGTGAACAAGCTAAGTTGAACCAATTCTTTTGGTAATAATTAACCTTGGTGCTTTATGGTTCCAGAAGAATTTGGTTCGAGATTGGTCCCAAGAAAGTCAATTGAAAATAATGTCAAGATAAATGGTTGGATCCACTAGTCGTAAAAATACTATGGATAGATAAAAGTTTACCAAGTTTGCTAAAGGAGAATTTGAAACTCTAAATAGTGAAATAGATCTAGATTCTAAATAAAGATAGAGAAGTATGTTTTGATCAACTAATGAAAATTTTGAAATATGTTTGTCGAAGAAGGAGATTGGGAAAAAATCTAATCCTAAAATAACAAAAGAGTATGGACGCTAAGGAATGCTGGAGTATGATAAGAGGAAAATAACCTCTGAAAGCCAAGGGACACTAAAAGATATATAAAATCTAGAAAGTAAAGTAGATAGTAAAATAGTCCACCATACAATCGACCTATACTGGATAAGGTATAGGATGCAAAACATAAGCAAGGTAGCCTACCAGTCTATAACAAACAAAAATATTTATTTATAATATATTTCGGTCCTATGTTGTGACAAATTAATGTTCTAATGTTCTAATTGTTTCTAGATATGCTCTCCTAAGTTGTTGATTTACCTGCATGGGCCACCACTAAAAACATGTCACGACCGGATCCCAAATTATTGGGTCGAACCGGATCATGCCCAACCTGCACCGTTGTGAGACGGCGGCAGTAAGCTGTTCTATATGCAGGTATTCACAACAACATCTATACATTTGTCACAACTCGAATATGTGGAAATTTTAAAAACTTTTATTCAACAATTGAAAAGTACAACTGGAAATGAAAGAACTGAAATAAAATGCTGAATTCAAATTAACAAAACTCCAAAAAAACAAAACTAGAAAAAACTGGAAACGACTAGCTAAGCGGTCGGCTCGTCGGCCTCAGGTCCTGCGTCCTCCAAGGGGGACTCTGGCAACACCACATGGTACAAAACCGGGTCATGGTAGCTATTGTACAATAGCTCAGCATCCTCAATGTTACGTAAAAATGTTGTCTCCAGTCAGGAGGGAGCAAGTACGAATATGTATCTCATATTTCAAGTAATAATGGAAAAGTGCAGGCTAAACAGTTGAAACAATATTTTTCAGTAATTCTACGATTAAAAACAATGTGATTTGAATGTGTAATCGTCTATGACCGGCTTGGGTTATACAATAGCGTCCTAGCGACGCGATACGGCTTATCCCCGTGTGTAAGAGGGGTAAGCTCGCACAATCATGCAATATGGGGGGTATTGGCTATAAACGTTACACTATTCTCCCAATCCCCACAATCAATATCAATCAATATTTGAACCATAGGAGAGGGTTCCGTGTAGCAATGTGGTTTAAACATGCAGCTAGACAATTACTAAATAAAATACAAGAAAACATAACCGTAACTTGCCTCTGCTAATTGACTGGATCGGGAATGTTAGTACCGAGGAGGAAATCAAGTTCGTCTCCGAGATCCTACAATCGAGAACCTTGGCTTAGAACCATAATGAAACCATTCTAGGTGTGCTAGTTACAATCTCTAGAAGTAGACCCTAGTCAGGTTTTAAGTTTATTAATTAATCTACCGAAAATCGTCTAACGTTGCAATCTACGTTCATTATTATTTTTAATTAAATGAGTCGGTTATTGATTAATTGGAAAAAATGGCAATTACCGGTTAATTTGGCAAAACTTTGTATTTTTTAAAATATATATATATATATATATATATATATATATATATATATATATATAACTTACATTTTCCTTTTAGTGATAAAACATGGACTTCGTTATCTTACCAATATTTTATTCAAATTAATTTTATCGTGAAAAACCTTATTAATTTTATACAAAATAATTAATACCTAAATTATAATTACGCGTCTAATAACGAAAACCAACTCAGAAAAGAAAATAAAACCTAAACTACACAATACGCGAAATAAAATAAAAAACTGGGCTTATGCCCTTTACAAATTTTTACATAAATTAATTAATCATCTAGGCGAGCTCTGAGTGCCGCGAACGGTCCAAACAGTAGGCCGAAGCCCTGCACCAAAAATACTAACAGCAGTATCAGTTCTAAAAATAATTATAAATATAAATATAGTTGTAAAATACGTCTCAGACTTGGTCCAAATGTCTTGTTGCTGGCTAGCGCCTCAACGTACAGGAACCCTGTAGCGTTTGCGCTTCGCCGAGGCTCATTCGACCGGTATGGTCGTCGCCTAACTGAGATACGAAACTCCAAAATCCACTTTCAAAACGACAAAACCACTTTTGTAATCCGTTTGCAAAATACCGAATTTGAAAATAGAATCCTATTTTAAAATACTTTATTTTTGAAAACTTTTTCGAAAATCTGGGCAGCATCTCCTCTGTAATTGGGACAACCCAATCCTGGGACGGTGACAAAAGTCAACATAAACAATATCCCGAACCAGGGAAACAACCCAAACCATCCATAATAATATTCCACACAGAAATAATATCCAACCCGAAAACACATCATAAATATATATAGCCAAAACCACAGAATACTCCCGAAATAAATTCGGAAATCCCGAAATAAAGTTCGGGAAACCGGAATCCACAGAACCGAATTATTCTGAAATGGGATTCGGAAAATCCGAAACTACAATCGCCTAAACCGAATCCCGTAACGGGATCGGGAACCGTATCATCATCGACGCTAAAGTAGGGACACGGGGACACGAGATATACCTTGGGTTGCTCGGCTAGAGCTCTCAGATGATAATAGGAAAAGAAAACTACGTTCCCGCGGACTCGGAAAAAAATTCCAAACTCGCGGACAGCGGCGGAAATCGCCGGAACAGCGCTGGACAGTGCTGTTGGAACAGCGGGGCGCACGCGGGCTGAACCGGGCGCGGACAGCCGCAGAATTGGCCGGGCGCGAAGCTCAGGAAGAGGGGACGGCACGGGGAGCGGCGGCCGGAGTTGCGCCGAAGCGCTGGAGGCGAGGCCGGGAGGGCTCTGGCCAAGGGAGGCGGGTCGGCCGGAGGTCTGGCCGACGGGAGGCGGGCGGATCTGGCCGGGGCGCGCGGGCAGAAGGCGCCGGAGCTGAGATCGAAGCCGAGAGGGGGTGGCGCCGGGCGGAGTTGGGCGCGGACGGGCCGGCTGGGCGTGGCCTTGGGGCGCGCGCGGGGCTCGGGCCGTCGGAGGAAGTGGCGCGCAGGGGGAGGCCGCGCGGGTCGGGCGCGGGCGGAGTCGCGGATGGGGGCGAGCGGCTTCGGGAGATGGGTTTGGAAGCTGGTGAATGGGGAAATGAGAGGAAGTGGGAAATAGGAATGGTGCTGGTGGTTATGGTGAGTAGTGGTGGGTTTTAAATGAATAGAAAAGAGAATGAGTAAAGGGGAAGTAGTTGTGGAGGAGAGGGCAAGAGAATAGGTCGTGGGTTTAGGTGTTGAGGAGGAGTAGGAAAGAATAGGTCGTGGGTTTAGCTTGGTCCAACGGCTGAAAAATATTTTTTTTCTTCTCTCTTAACCAAAAATAAAAATAGGTTTACCTATATATCTAAGGCCAAAATTTAATTAAAAGATTTTAAGACGGATTCGGGACTGGAAACCAAAATTGGGTTCGGAAAACGGAATCTGATGTTCGGACTCGGGGTCGGAGTCCGGACTCGGGATCGGGCACAGGGCACAATCAAAAATCCAATAATTAATTTTTTAAAAATAATATTTTCCTAACCGACTAATAATAATAATAATAATAATAATAATAATAATAATAAAACTCCAACTGGGAATCCAGGTCTATGCTGACAAACAAAATCGAACAAATATCCCCAAAATGCAAAAATTCTAATTTATCCAAAAATTTCAGAAAATCAGGTTGCGGGTTTTACAACCTTCACTCCTTAGAAAATTTCGTCCTCGAAATTTAAGGGTACTGTTTGGGGATGATCAAACCTTTACAATTACTACCTTGATTATCTCTTAATAATGTTGGCAATCTCTAAGTCAGCTACAAAAGAACTATATTTCTTTAGAACCCATATTTTATTAACCATAATATTTTAGTAAAAAATTTTGAATATACAGGAAATCACCCTAGTACTGAAACTCATTTGTCAAATAGGATTTTACGGTAAAACTTGATAATAGTTTCTAGAAATATATTTAATATTTTTATATAATCTCCAAACAAGTAATACCAGAAATGATGATAAAACTAATAATAATGATATCAATGATAAATAATATTATATAAATGCTAATACTAATAAGATATTAACATAAGATAAATATTGGTGATATCAATACTACTATATATCTATAAAAAATAACATCCAAAATATCATTTAGCCCAAAAATAGCAATTTTAAGAATTTGAGGTATATATATATATATATATATATATATATATATATATATATATATATATATATATATATATATATATATATATATATATGACATAATACCTTAGTCCATAGCCAACTAATAACAAAGCCCAAAAACCTAATAATTATTTAATAACCTTAAAGCTCATCAACTGAGCCTAAGAGCTGAGCCCAACCCTAATCTATGAAATTATTACCTACAAATAATTATTAGAGGCTGCCCTAAAATTCAAAAGAGGGGGAAGGGGGTCCTGGTCATCTATTCCTCTTTCCCGTAAGAAATCAACAAAGGGTTTTGCTTCTCAAATTACCAATTCCTCAAGTAATCCCTAAAACCCAAATTCGTTCCCCATTATTCCCAAACTGAGATAAAAGAGAAAGGAGAGGGAAGAAGGAAGAGCTCACATCGGGGGAACTCGTCGACGGAGAGGTGTGCGGCGTGGGTCGCCGGGCGGGACGGGGCCCTGGGACGACGCGGCGGCGTGGGGGTGTAGGCGGCGGTGGTGTCATGGGCGGTTGTTGGTTGCATGGAGGAGTCGGGGAGCTCCTGGTGGTGGTGGTGGATGCTGCCAGCCAGGAGGGGGCAGCGCGACACTGGTGGCGGTGGTGTCGAATGTTGGGGGTTCTCGTGGTGGACGGGTCTGTGGTGACCGCCGGACTGGTGTTGACGGCGAAGGGACTATTGTCGTGGTGGCAGTGGTGGTGTTTGGTCGGATTTTGGGGCGGTGCTGATGGCACTGTTGGTGGCTGCGGCCGTGGGTGCGCCGGGTTGGCGTGGCGTTGCAGAGGTCGGATTGCCGGCAGGGTGGTCGGTCCAGGGGAGATGGGAATGGTGGTCGGCAGGGAGTGTGGCGGCTAGTGTGTGTGTGTGTTCCAATATTTATAGGATGGTTTTTTTTAGGGGCACCTCATTTTCTACTAGGGGACAACCCAAAATTTTTTTGAAAAATTTACAAGTTTGCCATTGTGTTTTTTTACTAGGGGGGCAGCCCAAAAAAAAGTATAAAACCCAACTCCATTTTATTTCATCTCTCTCTTTCTTCTTTTCCTACTTCTCTTCCTCCACTTCTTTTTTTTTCTTCTACTCATATAAACCTATATCTAACCTAACCTAGGTGAAATTGTCCCCCAAACAAAAATCGTTGAAGATTTTTGGTAGAATACAGTGTCAATCACTTCTCTCATTTATTTGTAAGTCGTCGAATTTATTTTCGTGTTATATTTTAAGTTTTAACCTAAATTTTACATATAAAAGTGGAAATTTTTGTTTAATGTAGAAAGAAATAGATAATGGATCAACCCGGACCATCAAATGCTGGATATTATCCTCCCAACACTTCCGAAGAACACTTTGACGCATCGGAAATCATCGTGGTAACTACATTTGAACTTTACGTGGAGTGGAAAATTGTATTTCGACACAGAGGACTGCCATAAGTGTGGCAGTCCCTCACATATATAGGACTGCCACAACCTGGGCAGTCCTACACTAAGTGAGGGACTGCCACATTTGTGGCAGTCCAGTGAATGTGAGGGACTGCCCAATCTCTGGCAGTCCTCTGTAGGAATGTGTGTTATTTGTATATCACACCAATATGTGATTTTTCTTTTAGTACTATCTAACTAGTTAATCCAGATTTATATATATATAACCCAAATATGAACATTGATCCAAATGGACAATGTTACTTTGAAGTGTCTCAACTTGTGACCAAGAACAAACTTCTATATAAATAATAATACAGACTCCTCTATAAATAATAATACGCTTTATTTAGTTGTTTAGTTTTGACTTTTAACTTCTATTGTAGGACTTTCGATCTTCCGAGGTTGCGGTACATGCTCCAATTGCAATTGATGTAGGACATTTATTTCGACCGATCTTTCGTTTCCATCAAGCGACGATGCGGTACAATGGTGTCGAGAAGTTGGAAGGGAAAACAAGTTGGTTCTAGTGATATCCAGATCGGCCCGAAATCGCCCGGGACGACAAAGTGTTATGGTTGGCTGTGAAAAAGGTGGTGTGTTCCGATCGCACAAGAAAGACACAGTTATCCAAGATAACGTAGTAAGAAAGAAAGCCGGAACGAGGAAATGTGGTTGTCCATTCACGATCCAGATTAGAAAAGAAGAAGAAGGGAAGTGGTCAGTACAAGTGAAGAATGGAACCCACAATCATGAGATTGCCGAGACACTATTGGGTCATCCGTATGTCGGACGGTTGAACCCTACGGAGAAGAAGATAGCCGAAGACTTGTCTATTTCCGGTGTTGCACCTAGACAAATATATTCAGTCATACGGCATGAAGATGAGAAGAACACGTCTACGATGAGGTCTATATACAACGCCCTATCTTCTTCGAACGCTTTCCGGAACAAATCAAGAATGGCGATGCAAGAAGTGCTGAAGTTGCTTGCCGATAATCACTACGTTGAGTTCCATAGAACCCATCCCAAGAGTAAGGAAGTAATTTCAATCTTTTGGACTCATCCAGATTGCACAAATCTGGCCCGGTCTTTTGGCGACGTGTTAGTCCTTGATTGCACGTACAAGACCAACAAGTTCAAGATGCCTCTCCTTCATATCGTCGGATTCACCTCTACTCGGAAAACATTCCCGGTGGCATTTTGCTTCATGAAGAGTGAAAAACTTGAAGACTACACTTGGGCATTGGAGAAGCTGAAAACACTTTACAGCGGTCATACAGAGCCGTCAGTTCTTGTGACCGATAGAGAGTATGCCCTAATAAATGCAATTCACATTGTTTTTCCTCAAGCGGATACATTGCTATGCACTTGGCATGTCAATCGTAATATTGAAGCCCAATGTAAGTTGAAGTTTCATAAGGAGGAAGGTAAAATTGACATGCAAAAATTTCAAGAATTCTCCAATGACTGGAATTGTGTGTGGCGAGCCTCTACGATTGACAGTTACGACGCCGCATGGTATATGTTCAAGGATAAGTGGGAGGCGAGGGAGCCGGCATGCATTACATACATCAAAGATACATTGCTTGACCCGCACAAAGAACACTTCGTCTTAGCATGGACGAATTTGGTGAAGCATTACGGCACGACAACCACCAACCGTGTCGAAGGAGCACACTCTGTAGTGAAGAGACAACTAAAATCATCTCTCGGCAACTTTGTCTCTGTTTGGCAAGCTATACATCTTATGGTAGACCGGACCGTGAATGAAATTAAGGCATCATTTGAGATGAGCTTAAATATAGTCAAGCATGAGCATAGAAAGAATGTACTGTTAGATGCTGTAGTTCGCGTGGTATCACACACGGCGTTGACATTAATATGTGATGAGATTGAAAGGTCGAAGGATGTCGGGTTTGATCCCCAAGTTTGCGGGTGTGTACATCGACATACACTGGGCCTCCCTTGTGCACATCAGATTAATGAATATCGCCGTGAATCCATTCCTATTCCAGTAGAAGCAGTAGATGAACGTTGGAGGCAGCTGTCTATGATGCCTGTGGTGAAGACGAGCGATGATTTCTTCTCTTTGCCAAGTGTGAAACTTCTTCACGCAAGGTGGTTAGCCTCAGTAGCAGCAGAGCGGCAGTCCATTGAGCTTAAAGTGCAAGAAATAGCATGTCCGGTCACTACTACAATGCATGAGCCGACCGTTGTTTTCCAATCCTAAAGGCAGGCCTCACACAAGATTGACTAGTTCACAGAAGAGAAGGCTGGAGTCAACTAGGAGAGATCCATCGCACTTTGAGCATGTTGAACGAAGCTTACAGCAAGCTCCGCCCGCACGGAAGGGAAAGCTTGTCATTCGCCGAAAATTGTAGAAAATGGACCTCCCAAGAGAAGATATCGTTGCAAGCCAGACACTGAACATGTATATTGATAAATTCCAACCTGAGATTCGCCGATACATTTGGTCTATTGTCGATGTCCCCGGTGATGGCCATTGTGGAGGACTGCCCAGTGTGTGGCAGTCCTACACTAGTGAAGGACTGCCCAGTGTGTGGCAGTCCTAATTGAAATATTCTGTGATGTGTTCACAGAACATTTTAATTAGGACTGCCACAACCTGGGCAGTCCTACACTAGTGAAGGACTGCCCAGTGTGTGGCAGTCCTAATTGAAATGTTCTGTTATGTGTTCACAGAACATTTTAATTAGGACTGCCACAACCTGGGCAGTCCTACACTAGTGAAGGACTGCCCAGAGTGTGGCAGTCCTAATTGAAATGTTCTGTGAACACATGACAGAACATTTCACAAGTACATATCCACAAGTACATAATCATACATAATCATATATAACATTTCCCAAGTACATAATCATACAAATAGAAATGTTCTGTGAACACATAACAGAACATTTCCCAGGTTGTGGCAGTCCAACACATAATCATACATAATCATCACAAGTACATATCCACAAGTACATAATAAACACAAGAATGATTTCGACATATATCCCAAAATAGTGTTAACACAAGCATCCCACACATTTTAAACATCCAAAATAATGTCAACACCCAAAAATATATCCATACACAAGACATATCCAACCGCTACACAAGACATTTTCAACATCACACAATCCCAAATGACAAATATCACATAAACAAGACATTTTCAACATCCGAAATGCTCGACACAAGTATTCAACATCATACAAGAACGTCAGACTTTCCATACTACATATCATGGCGGGCCTTCGAACGAGACTCCGCATTACGCATGAATGGGAACTCAACCTCGTCGTCGATGCGCTCAAGCTCGTTGGCGACCAAGGTACTAGTTTCGACCAAGACACTAGTGTCACTTTGGCAAGCGCTCCGAAGTGTCTTGGCCAGTTCCTTCGCCCTTCTAGACTGTAAATGAAAGTACAATTGAATTTAGTATAAAGTCAAAACCATCTCGAACTAACTACTAATGCGGAACTCACCATCTTAACCAATGAAGCATACAAGATGTTTTTCGACGGAAGATTTCCAACAGCTGCTACAGGCGCGGGACCCGGGTTTGTAGGGTTCAACAACTTCGGATGTCCGACCCGCCGAAAGTACGGCATGTAGTCCTTGCTGCAGTCAGCCATCAGGGTGACCGGTTGACTCTCGTCTTCCCCAAGCAGGTGCCTTTGCCACTCGGCGTAGAAGTCGGTCACCCAGTCGAAAAACGCCGGTTTGTAGTTCAATGGTTGGGTCCCGCGGGGAGGTTCCAACATCCTCAGTGTGCGCTTGGGCACTTTTTGCATGAAGCCAAACTGCCGAAGTACACGATCAGGCATGTACGGCTCCGTGATATCATAGCACGTGATCATGCCATGAAATAAGGAAACTGGTTGGATGGCACGACTCCCCTCGCGCAAATCCCGGTATGGATCCCAAAATATCTGTAGGAAAACAGTTAACAAAAAAAACAGTTGACAAAAAAAAAACTGCCGAAGAAAAATTAAGTCTCAATTTATTACCTCTTCTGCTACCAAATTGTCAAGTACTCCACGAATGGTAGCCAGTACTTGCCAATCTTTCGTTTCCACCTGGGCCGGCCTCCATCGAGCCACTCTAGGAAGGTGTTCAAGGTAGTTTGGGTTCAGCTCACCCCGCCCGAGCATCGGAAAGTGCTCGTATATCCATGCCTATTCAATTTATAAGTTAATAATCACAAAATATAAACAACAAAATGAAGTATACGAGACTAAGTTGTTGGAAGTTTTCTTACATGTAGCATAGTCTGGCATCCGGCAATTGTCTTAGTCCCGACGCGGGATGCGATGCCTAGCTCGCGGTAAAGATAGGCGAGAATACCGCTACCCCACGATATATCTATGAAGTCATCCACGGACAATAAGTTGAGCATGTACCTCGCGTGTATCGAGGTTCCGGACTTGTCTGAAATGCCTACCGTTCCTAGGACGAACAGCATGTAAGCACGGGCCACCGCGTCGACCAACACATCATCATCCTCATCCAATTCCAGATCCGTGAAGTGCTCCACCAAAAATGACAACGGAATTCCGTATGATTTCTTGAAGCCGGGGAGAGTTGTGAAACTAGTTTCCTCAAGTCCAAGGTTACTTGAGACAAACCTGACGATCTTCTCGTACCATTTCACAGATTTTTCATTCGTGTAATGCTCTTTGGTCATTACGCGCCCGGTCACTGGCAGCTCCAGTAGCTGGTAGACGTCGTCCAGTGTAATGGTTATCTCCCCGCATGGGAGATGAAACGTGTTGGTCTCCGGGTGCCATCTCTCCACAAAAGCGGATATCAGGGCACTATCCATTGTCCTGTAGGCATAATCTGCCAGATTGTGCAAACCGCTCGGTACGATTTTCTCCTGGACGGCCTCCGGCAAGCTGCAAAACGGCCAAGACATGATTTTCTTCCCGTGACTCACAGCCCTGAGCATACGATATGTCCTCTGTATATCAAACAACATATAAAAACATAAAAAACATGAAATACATATAGATATCATATACTGAACTACTAGCTTACAAAAGTAATGCACATACCGGGTCCTTCCATATTGCATATGCAATATGGTTCTCAAAAGAAGGCAACATTGAGCAACCTGGAGGCCGGACAGGCGGCTCAGAAGGACCGGCCTCTTCAGAAGGACCGACCTCCTCTTGACGTGGTGGTAGGAATTGGCTAAGTGGCACGTCGTCGTCATCACTGGGAGGAGAAGGAGTACGAGCTCGTTGCTTCGACCGAGCTTGTGCAACCGGGGGGGGTCTCCGTGTCCCAGCCCGACCTTGGCCCTCGGGTTCGGAAATTGTTATCGGGCGCTCAAGAGGACGTTCGGCACGTTCCTTCCGCTTTGATGCGGTGGGACGTATTCTTTTTGGTGCCTCGGGAGGACTGTCACCCCTATAGAGCAATAGATTGTGCGACCGTACAATTAATAACTAATGCAGACTAAAATAGATCTATTATCCCCTAATAGATTGTGCGACTGTTACCCCCTATTCTTACCCCCAGAACTGAGTACAGTAGGACTGCCATGATTGTGGCAGTCCTCATATACACAAGGACTGCCACAGTCCTGGCAGTCCTCTGTTAATAGAGGACTGCCAGGACTGTGGCAGTCCTTGTGTATATGAGGACTGCCACAATCATGGCAGTCCTACTGTACTCGGCCAACAGAAACGACTCGCTAGTTTGTCGTTATCTAGGGTTAGGGTTTGAAGAGATATTGTGGGTTTGTTGTGTTCGAAAATCCCATTTATAAACCCTAAAGACATTATAAACCTAAATTATCAAAAAAATTTCGATATTTCAAACTATTCTAGGGTTTCAAAAAAAATTTATCAAATTATAGAACGAAATTAGCGAAAAACGTACCTACATCGGATGTCTTGGACTTGCGTGTCATCTCGTCGAACGTGGGAGAGTTCGTGAAAGAAAATGGGTGGAGGAATGGTGGAGGAGAAATTTGTAGGGTTTAGGGAGATGAGAGAGCTCTTCTCTTTTTCTTCTTTTGGAGGAGAGAGAGAGGAAATGATGAAATGAGATGAAAAAATGAGTTTGGGGGGTTGGGCTGCCCCCTAGTAAAATTTGGGCTGCCCCCTAGTAAAAGTTCCACCCAATGGGTTGTCCCCTAAGTAAGGGCTGCCCCCTAGTAAAAATGGGTGTGCCCCTAAAAAAAACCTTATAGGATAGGGAAGAAAACTATAATGGCAGGATTGTAATAAGTGGAAAAAATATTGGAAAACTAACTACTAACCAAAATTCTGACTGCTAACCACTAGTTTTAACTAATTAATCACTTGCTAAATATAATTCAGATATTAACAACTAGTTAGTTTGTAAATAAATATATTTATTTGAAAATCATAATTCGATAAATGTTTTAGTAAGATAAAAATAATATTTATACTTATGGAAATTCAATAATAGGACAAGAATTTATCTCGGATATAAATCTCACATAATACAGTTTTTTTTAGAAAACAAAAAAGATCCAAGAAAGTACTGTTACCAATGTTCTAAAAAGCGCTAGGCGGACTCGTTGCGGCGGAGGTCCGCCTAGCGCCTAGCCCGCCTAGGCGCCGTCTAGAATTTTTTTTTTTTTTTTTTTTAAATTTTTGAAATTTTGAATTTTGAAATTTTGAAATTTGAAATTTCAATGTTCTAAAATCCAAATACTATCTTAAAACCCAAACAAATATCCAAAATACAAGTAAGAATAAACAAAATCAAAAAAATCAAAAAAATTCAAAAAATTCAAAAAATCTGCCGCCTAGGGGCGCCTAGGGGCCGCCTAGCCCACCGCCTAGGGGGTTTTCGGTGCGGTGGACGCCTAGCGTCTAGGCCGATTTTTAGAACACTGACTGTTAATATATCACGGTCGAAAATATATTTAATATTAGTATTTCACGATTTCTGAAGATTTAGAAAAAAATATAAAATAAAATTTTCGAGAAAAAAAAAAAACCAAAAATTCGGTAAAAATCAAAAATTCGATTTACGGAGGTTACACCATCGTACCACGAACTCCGTGCACGAATAACCATAAGTTAGATCTAAACATCCAACTTTCAAAACCATAGAAAGTGGCTAATAGGTTATCCTGATTAATTATATATAATTCTGGAATAAATCATTTAAAATACTAATTAATCTCATTATAATCTAAAAATAAAACCTAGACACAAATTCTTGGCTATGGAAAATCGTGGTTCTTCGGGATCCGTGGCATGCAAACGAGACGTACCATCGACTAAATAGTCAACTAAAATGAACCCAATGATTTGAGTGTGCAATCATGTAGATTTCAGTGCTACTAGTGCACTGAATTGACGGTCTCATCGAATCTTGATTTGGTTAGAAGTTATCGCCATTATGGCTAACTGTGACTAATTCGGTAAATCGTCGGCCATCTATGTCTTCTATAAATTAAATAAAATACTAAATTATTTTATTAATTTCTGAAAAACTAGTATTATGTAGATTTATGTGTCATCTTTCCAAAACATCAAACAGTTCATAAAACGGAGTTCAAGATCTCCTAAAATCTCGAAAATATTACAACACATCAATTTTTGGATAACTGACGCTCAAACAATTTTCCAGAAATTTACGTTCCTAATTACAAAAAATAATTTATATATTCAGGAAGCTAACCTCGACAGGGTTCTAATAAAAAAGGGCACTGGAAAAGGACGTCGGGATTGATCGCAATCACCTCGTGAAGTTGGAGGATCTCCAAGATCAAACTCTCAAAAATCGGCTGGAAAATAAACTATGGGTTTCTAATTTAACCTATATATACATTATTGGAATATTCAAAAGTCTTGCAGTTGCAAATTTGAACCATCATTGATGTAATTTTTGAATTAAACTTTATCATTATCATGTTCTTATGATATACATTACTTTAAAATTAGTTTTTGCAGATTCAAGCATTACCGATCCAAATTCATAAAGGTAAATAATAGAATGAAATTGCACAATTTTTTTTAGAGCCCCTAAATGCTATGTTCCTACACCTAGATGTACTTTAATGTTGTTTTCAAATATATCCACAATATCCATTCTACCTGTAGTTTAGTATATCACTGCTTTTTTATGTATTCATTTCTCTTCTTTCTTTATTTTGTATAAATTAAGGATATTTTTTCAACTTAACATCGGAGAAAATTCAGTAATTTGTTTAAGACGTTTTCTTCAAGTTTGGATCCAGACAAGGTAATCTTTTCATTTTATTAAGTCTCCTTAAAATTCTATTTTCTCACATTTTGTTTAAATTTTTTATAACTAAATTATCTTTTTATTCTAATAGGATTATATCAGAATTGATGATAAATTTAATTCTTTTTTTGTCAAAGAGTTGGAAAGTATCTATCATCCTCATTTTAAAGCTGGAGCAAATAATATGTGTGAATTTTATTCACTATTTAGTGAACATGTTATTGTCTTTCATTATGTAGCACCAAACAATTTTCAGTTTCGAATATTTGACATGGATTTTAGAGAGATTTCTTATCCAGAATTTTTATATCTATAATTCTATTAAGTTTCAAAACAATATCAATTAATGTTATTTTTCAAATATAAAATAACATATATATACTAGCATATGTGCACGTGGCTTGCACGTATTTTAACATTTCTTAATTAGTTTAGGAAGACTCTTTAGGAAGACCAAAGGGTAGTCTTCCTAATTACTAAGTTGTCCTTATTAAAATTAATGAACTAATTTTAATTAGTATAAGTATGTAAGGGTATTTTCGGAATTCAAAAGTTTCACCATCTAAGTTTTCCTATTATATAGTAGAATATATATATATATATATATATATATATATATATATATATATATATATATATATATATATATATATATATATATAATATATATATATATATATATATATATATATATATATATATATATATTAAAATAGTGGTTTTAGTAAAATAGTGGTTTTTCCGCCTAAAATGTGGTAGAATAGTTAATAGGCTGCAAATAGTGGCATAAAATGTGTCCACAATTAATGCATCCACAATTAATGTATCCCAAAGTGGAAAATAAATCTAACAGTTAATTGTGATACATTAATTATGGTCTAAAATGTGGCAGTAGAATAGTTAATGCATACTTATTGGTAATTAAAATTGTTTACTTAACAATAGTTGATGCATCATGCCAATTAATGTTTTCCTGCCCAAAGTAGAAAATATAACACTCTTTTCGGTTCCCAATTAAAATAGTGCCTCAAACTATTCTACTTCCATTCATTTGCAGATTCATTCCATTCATTAACTATTAATTTTAGTATCAAAGAATGTGCATTTGCTAGGTTTTCCATTGGGTTCCAATAAGACTGCGGTTGGGTTCCCAATTAAGGCTGTTATTAAGCTTCTCTTTTTTGTCTATAAATAGATGAAAGCATGTATTTGAATGTACAAATTTTTAACTTGTCCACAAAATTTCTATGGCTCCATTTTTTTCCTTTCTTATTCGTGATGTAAGTCATTCAAAAACCAAAATTCCTATGGCTCCAGAGTCCTTCAAAAACCTTATGGAATTTGAAGGTTCGGCTCGTGCGTCTATATGAGATAACTGGGTACGATATTTTACATAACCAATATTTTATCATTAGTTCATTTAGAACAATACGCATTAGAATTATATTTTGTGAATTACATAGTTAATCCTGAGGATGATTACGTTGTTGAAGTTTAATCTAATATTTTTTATGCTATTTTTTTTGCTTATGTGTAAAAATTGAAAGATAGTTTTGTTATTTATTTTCCAAAAAAATAGTTACCAACTTTTGTTTCAATTTCATATGCTATCATACATACATATTATAAACACTTTTAAAATAAAATAGTATTAGATATAGATTTCGTGCATCGCACGGGGGCACTGCTAGTTAACTAAGGGTCCGTTTGGTAAACCGTATTTGAAGTGGATTTTAGGATTTTATGGATTTGAAGTCAAATTCATGTAATCCTATGTTTGGTTGGAGATGGATTTGAATATGAAAAGTATGTCCAAATCCAAAATTTGGATTTAGAAGAAAGAGAAAGTTAGATTTGGAAGAAAAAAGTTAGTTATTTTTTTAATAATTTTGTTTTTCTATTAAATATTTCGTTAATACTAATTAATAATTAATTAGTTATTTCTTATATATTATTTTTTATAATTATTATTTTAAAATATTTAATTTATAGTTAATTAAGATTTAACTATTAGTAAAATAAAAATTATTCATCATTATTATTTTAAGAATTAATTTTTTTTATAACTAATAGTTAGTTATTATTTTTGTAAATTTTTTAACTAATAGTTAGTTATTGTAATTATAATTTAAATTAATATTTATTAATTAATAGTTTTATTAATTAATATTTTATAATAATCTCAATTAATAATTTATAACTATATTAATCAGAATTATAATCTTAATTAATAATTTGTTAATCATAACTATAATCTTAAGTAATAATTTATTAATTAATATCCAATTATAATTATAATTAATAATTTACTAGTCTTTTTTATAATATCAATTAATAATTTATTAATTACTATTTTATTATCATCTTAATTAATAATATTTTAATCACAAATAATTTATAATTTAGTAATGTAATAATTTAATAATTAATATATTATAATAATTTAAATTAATAATTTATTAACCAACATTATAGTCTTAATTAATAATTTTACCATTCATCAATTAAATATTTAATTATAACCTTTATTAATCATCATTATAATAATTTATTAATCATAACTATAATTTTAACTAATAATTAATAAATAAATATTTAATTGTAAACATAATTAATGATTTATTAGTCTTAATTATAAATATTAATTATTATTTTATTATAATCTTAATTAATAATATATTAATCATAATTATCATCGAAATTAATAATTTATTATTTTAAAATTTAAAATTTAATATATTCTAAAATTTTTATTTAATAATTTATTAATCGTCATTATAATCATCGTTATAATCTTAATTAATAAACTATTAACCATAATTATTATCATAATTATAATAATAATTTAATTATTAATCATAACTATAATTTTAATTTAATTATAATAATTAATTAATAATTTGTTTATTTATTATTTTATTAATTAATATATTATTATCATAATTATAATTTACAAAATTCTGTAAATTTTTGTTTGAGTTTTTTTTTTTTTTTTTTTTTTTTTTTTTGAAATCCCACTCACACACACAATTGGGGGGCTCGAACCTTGTCGGCCCCTCCGGGTGTCCGCTCTAATACCACTAGGCTAGAGAGCTCGGACAATTTTTGTTCGAGTTCCTGGCGTCGAAATGTTTTCTCGAACTACCACTCGCCCGCCAGTTGGTCGCCACGTATCGGATATCAAATCTGAGTCCGATATTTGGGTTGGAACATGGGTGCATGTATCGGGTTTCCGCAAACCCTTCCCCAGGGGGACCCGGTGGGACCCACCATTTCACACCCTTCCCGTGTACTCCCCCCACCCCATTGTTATCATTATCATCATCATCATCATCATCATCATCGCGCTCCAAAATCCAGCGGTTCTGATCACATCACATCACGATCACCATCAACGTTCCCGATTGCAGCTAGGGTTAGGGTTTTCCGCACCGACCGCCAATGTCGGACCCCTCCCCCCTCGATTCCCAACCGTCCGTTCACGACGCCGGCGGCGACGACATCGACGTCGGCGGCGGCGCGATTGTCCTCTCCGACGTGTCGCCGGAAGAGGACCTCCGGGTGCCCGACCTCATCAGTCCGAGCTCGAACCAGCTGACGCTCCTGTTCCAGGGAGAGGTCTACGTCTTCGACTCCGTCACTCCGGAGAAGGTCCGGTCCTTTCCTCTCCTCTCGATCGCAGTAAAGCTCAGTTCTATAGTTGATTTCAAGAGTAACTTGAGCTATAATACTTTGAAATTGATTTTTATTTTAGTATAAATCCCCACAATTCAACTTTTTCATACTTTTTTGTTTCATTTAGTCTGAAGAATTAGCTCAAAAGTGCTGTTAAAGGAGAATTTATAGAAATTTTCATCTGTAGATATTATCGATTCTGGTGGCTAAAATGTAATGTGGGTATGTTATAGAGAAGTGAAAGCTAGAAGAGCCGCCTTCCTTTATGGACAGAGTGATGGGCAATTAAAAAACATGAGTGGAACTTGGGGACTATTTGGCTGTCCAGAAATGGCGATACCATGCAACATTTTTTCCATGTAGCGTTGTTTGTTGTTGTAAGTGGTGTTTCAAATGCTTTTTTTTGGTTGCATGTAGATGATGTTGCAGAATTTACAAATCTATTGTTTGGAATGATGTAATCAGGATGCTTAGTTGCAACTTTTCTTAATGTAAATACTGTAAATACAAATTCATGGGGTGTTTGGTTGGCTTTAAATGGAGTTACATGCACCATTTTACACCATTTCGAATGTTTGGTTTGATATAAATGGTGGAATTGGTGTAACAATTATTGAGTAAAATTGGTGTAATAAGGATGCTTAGTTTTTGTTAGTTTCCTACTTTCTGACTATGTTTCCTTGTTGCCAAATACACCGTAAGGTTGAACAAGCTTAATGCTATGTTGAAGTGGGTTAATAAGGCTTGTTTGAGTCCTTGTTGGAACATAAATGGGGACTTTTGTTGCATTTGAATTATGGAATGTTTTTTAGTCAAATGTCTAGTAGATCATTCATTTCAGTACCCACTTAACTAGTTGGTTGAAGGTTCTAACATAGTTTGCAATATCGGCCGATACCGATCTGATACGGCCAACCGTTACTGTTTGGCATGTCCCGATACTGATATTGACCGATACCGATATTGGGGTCTCTTTTCCAGTTAATTCGGCAAAGAAATTGAACGGAAAATACCAATCAACAAGGGTGTAAAAGATAATAAGGTTGTAAAAACATGTAAAAAAAAAAAAGAAATTTTATCTATCGCGGGTAAACCAATATGCAAGGATGACTAATATTTCATTCAATTCCAATATTACTAAGAAATAACATATGAAATACTGAAAATTATGCCTAATTATATAAAAAATCTAAAATTTTAATAATTTATTAATAATTATTTGCTTTCTGATAACAAAAATCTGATACTCCAATCCGATAATGCCGATACCGTCGATCCTGATACTCATAGGAAGGATCCAATACCGATTCCGATAATGATACTGCGAACCTTAGTTTTAACCAAGGGTGTCTGGTTGTGTGGTTCAAAGTGCAAATATGTTGAACCTCATATATTTACCCACAAAAAGACTGCTATATGAAGATACTGTTCACAACAAGATGTCTTGAGTAGATATCTTTGTGACTTTTGGCATTGTTGTTCATGTATATACAGCCATTGTAAATAACTGTAGGTTCAATTTAATAACCTTTTTTTTTTGCTTTACCTGCAATGCTAGTTGAATATCTTAAAGATAAGTTTTTTTAATGTTGCAGGTACAAGCAGTGTTGTTATTGTTGGGAGGGTGTGAAGTACCTGGTGGTATAGCTGGCATGGCATTACCCCGTCGCCATGATGACAGGGTATTTATTATTTAGTTATTTACACATCATTCTATTGTAATATTCCATTTTTTGTTCATTGATATAACGTGCATCCTCAAACAGGGTTTTGATGATTTACTACGGCGTACAGACATTCCAGCAAGAAGGTTTGCTTCACTGATGAGGTTTCGTGAAAAAAGAAAAGAGAGAAACTTTGATAAGAAGATTCGTTATACTGTCCGTAAAGAGGTTGCTCTCAGGTACAAAGTGGTTAGATATTTGGTCTTTGCTGTTTCATGAAATTTGTGTGCTGATCAGATAAATTAAAATATACATGCTTAAATATGTTTTATATTCTGCGGGTCCTCATTCTTAATTAGGTATTAAAGCAGCTCATTTTCCATCAGATTTGGCTATGGTATCTCGGGATATCAGGGATATCAGTTGGCCATAGGGCTTTGAGTCTATCTCCTACTGGTCTTGAATATGGTTATTCTCCCTCTTCGATGTTATAGTCTCCTGTTCAATGAACTGTATTAGCTTATATTGCAATATGACCTGCTATTCCTGCTCAATGAGTTATGCCAACCTCTAGGTCTTGGTGCTGTTTGGAAATAGTCTCCCACCTACAAAGGCATGCTGTCAGAGATGTTGCCTGAGCCTGTACCTTTGTTTTCCGAGGAGATGCAACAAAGGAAAACTTGTTTGTATTGATGTGTAGATAGTTATTTGAACTTACAAATAGCTATCTACAACCTTCCTTCGTTCGATTCATTTCCTAATGCTTTACTAGGACGTGGTTTACCCTGATACCCTTCTTTTTCTTCGAACTATTTGTATACCTGCTTGCCAATTGCTGTACGTACTTATACCAAGAAGCCCTCTATCTTTCCTTACCACTAATACACATCATGTAGTTCTCAAGGCCCGCAGATTTCCTTCAAACTAGATTGTGACTGCCTTACACCCTGTGGTGTATTTTATTGTCATATACACTCTCGTAAACCTAATAGTAAGTTACCAAATAGACTTCTTGCTAATAAGACAGATAAGCTAGCATATAACGATTATAAAGTAATTCCAACATAGATTAATGGTCTTACATAAGCGTGGCAATTTGGCTAAGACCCATCAACCCGACCCTCCAACCTGCCTTATTAAAAGGTTTTGAGTCGGATCTAAAAGGGTTGAAGCATAAACCGGAGAAATTATTCTATGAGCCAGGCTCACTGCGCACCCTTCGTAGTCAACTGTTAGATTGCATGGGGATGTGTGCATGCACATATCCCCATGCAATCTAACGGTTGACATTGCAGGTGCATTGTGAGCCCGACACAGAGAAAAAATTCTCCATAAACGGGTCAACCCGTATAAACCTGTTTAATAATCAGGTTGGGTCTAGGTGCTGACCCATTTATTAAAAAAAAAGGACTAAACTCTAATCAATTCCTTTCCTCACTCAACAACGAGTGCCTACAATTTTTCTCTTCCCCACTCCTCACAAGCATACCCCCTCCTCTTCTTCTCCTCCTCTTCATATTTTTCCTAGATCTTCCCTCTTCTTCATATTATTTTTCATAGATCTTCCTCTTCTTCTCCTCCCTCCAACTTCTGCAAATACAACTCCTTTCTTGTGTTGATATTGAGCACCTCCTCCTCTACAGATCCGTTGCGCCTCCTTCTCATACATCCACTACCACCGCCCCTGGTCTTTCTATTGTGAGCTCATTATCACCACCCTACCGTCAAATTGTTTTTGTGCAGGTCATGCCACAAATGTATAGCGGTTGCTTCAAATTGAAGATCGGGGGTTAGTATTTTAGTCCGGTCAAGCAAGTCGGGTTGGGTTGATCCATTTTTTACGGGTCGGGTTCGGGTTTAACCTAAATGGATCAAGCTTAAACGGGTCGGGTTCAAGTTTTAACGGGTCAACCCGTATCCAACCCGAACGCAACCTGATCCAGCCCTATTGCCACCCTAGTCTTACATACGGATATAGGTGAAGAGAAAGGTTGTTATATATAGATGACCAAGACTGGGACAGTAGAAATTAAGTTGAACTTGAAAGGAGAGAATTCAATGGCCTTTATTAAGGATAAGGATATAATGGCTCCAAATGGAAAATGGAATGTAAATGGAGAAATAAATATTCTGTGGAATAAAATGGCAAGTTATATTACACAAGGTAGCAAAAGGACCTAGGAGAAGCAAGAGTGAGTTGCCTTTAGAAGATAGTTGGTGTTAGAACGAGGAAGTCCAAAAGCTGTTAACGTCTCAAATGAACAAAAAATCTAGGAATCATGGTTATGAAATTGGAGATATAATATAAAAAAGGCTAAATTACAACTTGATGTCCTCAATTATTTGAGTTTTTCAACTTGATATTCTCAACTTTGGTAGGTGCTAACTTAATACCCTCTCCCAACTAATATTTTTAACTTGGTACCATCTGTCAATACAGAGTTAAGTTTTTAGTTAAAAAAAAGAAAAGAAAACAATATTCCTAAATTACCCCCCTTCCCATTCCACCACAACCCCTCCCCACTACTGCCTAACCCTAACCCCTCTCCTGCATCCACCCCCTCCTGCATCCGCCGCTCCCCCACCCTCCCATGCACCGCCCTCCCCCCCCCCCCCACCCGCCGTCGCCCTCATGCTGCCCGCGCCCCCCGCGCATGTGCCGCCTTGCGCTCGCGCCGCGCCCACGGCTGCTGTTGCTTGCTGCTACTGTGCCTCCCCCCATCCTCGTCGCTCGTGCTGCCTTCGACCCCCCTCCCCCCTCCCCCCCCCCTCCCGCCCTCTCCCCCCTCATGCGTCGCCTGCGACCCCTTGCCCTCGCGCCACCCGTACCCCACGCGCACGTGCCGCCCCCTCACCGCCTTCGACCCCCCGCTCTCGTGCCGCCCGCACCCAACGGGCACGTGCCGCCCCCTCGCCGCGCTGTCCCGCGCACTCGTCTGAGCCGCGCCCACTGCTGCTGCTACTTGTCGCCCTGCTCATTGCTGTTGCGCCTCCCCTCCGTCCGACTGCCAGCGCCGTAGAGAGAGGGGGGGAGTTGTCGGAGAATGTGGGAGGAGAGAAAATATGGAGGGGCTTTTTTTTGTCTTTTTACTCCTTCGGTTAACACCGTTAGGGAAAGGAGGGAGATAGAGGGTATTAAATTAGCACCTATCAAAGTTGAGGGTATCAAGTTGAAAAACTCGAATAATTGAGGGTATCAAGTTGTAATTTAGCCTATAAAAAATATAAAAGAAGAATCTAGGAAAGTAATTAGCATGACAACATTAGGTTGTGTATGTCTATATAACTATATATATTGGTCTCGACAAGCTCCAACTTAAGTCATTAGCAATTGAAGGCACAAGTGAAGTACATTAGTTAGAGACAATTTATGTGTATGTCTATATAAGTATATATATTGATGTCATCAAGTACCAACTTAAGTCACAAACAGGTAAGATGTTCGAATTCCTTGGCCATACTGTGCAAAATTTTGAAGTGGGATGAACCGAGATATTCTGGTAACAGATGATTAGGAGTCATACTTGGAGGATTGGCCTATCCGGTAAAGGATTGTACAATGGAGGTTATTGAGAGTTGCTCTTGCAATGAAGGTCGACCTTAAATGGATTGAGAAAAAGATGCAATAGACGAAAAAATCGTGACTTGACGTGTAGAGTGACTTGATATATAGAGATCATAAACAGGCATAGCCCCTGGAGCTTAGCACATGAATAAAGACCCGAGCTTAGTCAAGGTAGTAAGAAGTAGAATTATCATTCCATTATCTATTATTTCCCTCCAAAATTTGAATATTGACATAGACATCTAAATTCAACAAAGTCAAGTTCATCATCATCATCAACCATGCTTTCTCCTATTAGAATGAGGTCTGGTATGGTGTAAGAAAGCTCCATAGAAGAGTTGACAAAGTTTATGCCCAAACGTTGACCTAACGTCAACCCTTTATGTTAGTGTCAAATTCCTAGTTAAGGTAGTTATGAGCATGAGAGGGTTATATCATAAAACCTGGTGGCCAGTTGGCTGGTAGACCTACCTGTTGGATTGTAGTTTAAGCTCATGCAACCAATGAACACCCTCCAAGTTTTCCTAAACTATAAAGAATCTAGACTAAGATTTAAGATCATACAATTTGTTATAGGAAATTGCATTCATCTCTATGACACGTTACTCCAAAGAGTGAAGGAATGACAATCCCAAAGAATAAAGTGAAGTTAAATTTATCAAAATGGTCCTTACTTTAAAAGGTCAACATCAAATTTTATGGAAATAAATTTTGGTACAATGTTGGTCTACACCCTTCTTTAATATCTATATTTGGCTTTACCGAAATCAAACTTAGGATAGGTTTTGTACTGAAAGTCTAGGCTGCTAAAGCTTTTCGTAAAGCAGCAGCTAGAAACCCAGCCTTTGTAGGACTGTTGAGCACATCTAGAGGGAGGGAGGTGAATAGCGTGTGTGCGTGTGTAGCGGAAATAATCACCAATTAAAAGTTAAGCAGTTATATATTATGACTGGTAAAAGACGATAAATAAAATGCGGTAAAGTAAGAGATAAGAGAATCAAATTCAGTGACACAGCGATATATACTGGTCTCCCTCTGAGAGGACTACTCCAGTCTCGAATACTCTTGCTCGATGTTAATCTACTATGGCACAAGCTAATTGAAAGCTTGTAGTCTTACAACATCGTGCTTGGTGACGAGCGCACAGCCGACTCCACAAAATGATTTAAAAAACTAGAACATTTTCTGAATTGCAACCTCTGATACAACTCTTCAGTACCAAAACTCTAGATTGAACAGAACTGTACTGGCTTTGGCTAAGAGTGGTATAGGTTTGATTTGAAAGCTTTATCTCGTAGAAAATACTTTAGAATAGATAGAGAAGAGAATGAATGAGTGATTTGAAATGGTGGAAATTTATCTCTATTTATAGTGTTTTTGCAGACCGAATTCGGACATAATTCGGATGCCTGAATCTCGCATTCGAACGTTGTAGGCAGATATGGTGGAAGACGAAAACAAATTTGAAACTGACCTGGCCGAACTCTGGCTGAACTTGGGCCGAGTTTTGTCCGAGTTTTGCCTAGGTTAGGTTAGAACTTTTGGATCAAAACAGTTAGGTTTTGGTCTTTTTGGATATGTGGACGTTTTGGATTTGAATATGTAAGCTTTTTAGAAAGTGGACTGATAAAACCTAAGCCAGTACCAATCATGATCAACCTCACAAATATTTCCTAGACTCAATAAAATTGAAAAATACATAAGAAAATATAAAGAGCTTGATCTTGATTCCAGTGCGATATTGGTTCTTTGATGGCGATGTAATGTCTGTACTTTGAAGCGGTAGGATGTAGACGTAGTTGCATGCGTTCTTCTTATCTGACACCTGTAATCCTGTAGCAGTATGTATATTTTGTGTATCGACCAAAGTTGATGTTGATTATCAAAATCAGGTGTGATCATTAAACAATGTGCCAACAATCTCTCCCATTTTGATAATTGACAAACTTTGAGTCTATACCAAAATATAACGAAAATAATATAACTTCGAAGTATATACCTGACTTTTTCTGAATCGTTCTGAATCGAGAAAATTTTGGTACGTGTATGTATGGCACTTTCTACCCCCTTTGTCATGTACTCAAAATGTGGCTCCTCCGCAATTTGTGAAGCCAACAATATATAACAAAAAAAAAGCAGAGTAATATCCAAAAATAATGATAAGAACGAACAAGCCAGCATCTCAAGTATGATAATATCAGCAGTAGCAAAAAAAACTGAGTAATAGATGAAATCTACGAAGATAACATAAAAACAACTATAGCTGAAAATGAGTTCAAAGTTCATAAACAACTAGAACTGAAACATTGCAAAATACTACATATAGTCCAAACTGAGAGACCCATTTGGTACCAATTGACCAGTAGGTTTAAGAACAAGTTCCCAAACTTGGTTTTTCTCAAATTAATTAAGTTCCTCTTGCATGACATCAATCCAAAACTCATCATTAAAAGCATCTGCTACTGTCTTAGGTTCTACTTAAGAAATGAATATTACATTTGCTGCTATATCTCTAGTAGAAGAACGCGTACCTACGCCTTTGGATACATCACCTATTACGAGTGTTTCGTGATGGTCTGGCATGAATTTCATTCTCTTTGGTAGACTTTCCAGATAGCTCTTGTTGGTAGCAGTATCTTCTGGTGTCGTGGGTTTGCTTTGTACATTCTCATCATCACTGTTGCTAGATCTCTGACTATTGAGCTTATCAAAAGTAACGTTAATCGATTCTTCAACAATCATAGACCTTTTATTAAAAATTATATATCCCTTACACTTGGCAGCATACCCGAGAAATATCCTTCGTCTGCCTTCGAGTCGAACTTACCCAAGTTATCAAACAACGACAGCCAAAAACTTTGAAATACAAAATGTTTGGGATCTTTCCAAATCACAATTCATAAGGGATTTTCTTTGAGATAGGTCGAATTAACATCCTATTTAAAACATGACAGGCTGTACTAACAGCTTTTGCCCAAAACTATTTAGGAAGATTATGCTGATTCAGCATGACTCTAGCCATTTCGCTTAGAGTACGATTCTTCCGCTTCACAACACCATTTTGTTGAGGAGTTCTAGGACAAAAAAAATCGTGGTAATATCCACTATCATTACAAACCTTTTTGAAATCAGCATTTACGAATTCGCCACCATGATTACTTCGGATTCGAGTAATCATGAAGCCTTTTTCGTTTTGTACCTTTTTGCAAAATATTTGAAATTCAAAAATGGTATCACTTTTGTTTGATAAAAATAAAATCCAAGTATAGCGAGAGAAATCATCGACTATAAAGCGTAGAGTTTACCGCCAAGACTAGCGACTCTACTAGGACCAAATAAATCCATATGAATTAACTGCAAAGGTCTCGAAGTACTTGCAACGTTGATGGATTTAAACGATGACCTAGTTGCTTTGTTCTTTTCACAGTCAGCACATACCATATATCTCTTGAATGTAATATATGGGAGTCCTTTTACCAGCTTTTTGGTGCATAGCCTTGAGATAATGTCCATATTTGTATGTCCTAACCTCATGTGCCATAGCCAGCTTTCATCCTGATTGGCTACTAGGTACTTTCCTGCATTGTTAGTACGTTCTAGAAAGAAAACATAAATATTATCTTCCCAGATCCCTTCATATACGTGATTTTCGGTAGACATTTCATAGATAGAACATGTCTTTCACAAAGTTGATGCCATAACCATTATCTGCCAAGTGACTTATGCTCAATAGGTTATGTTTCAACTCTGTGACTAGACAGACGTCTTTTATTTCTGGATAGGGAGACATACCAGCAGTGCCGTTACCAATAATATCACCTCTCAGATTGTTGCCGAAGGAAACATATCATTCTTTCTTTATTGATAGGTAGCAAATAAAGATGCTTCACCTGTCATGTGTCGCGAACATCCGGTATCGAGTATCCACTTGCTTTTAGCATAAGAGGGTTGAGGGTCGACCTACAAAATGAGTAGATGAATTCTTTGGTACCCATTTCTTCAAGGGTCCATTATGATTAGTCTTAGGAATCCAAGCAAGTAAATTTGTGTCAACAAGCTTTCTAGCTCTATAATATTGTGATATGTGCCCGTGTGTACTACAATATGTGCATGTGAGTTTTGAAAATGTGCTCTTTGTTTCTATGTTGACATTCTTATGTGTCTTTCTTGGAAACCTGTATGTGAAAGCATGATTGTGAGAAGCTTGTTGCTTAGGTACTTTCTTTGGTTTAGTCCTTTGTGGTGTATGTTTGGCATTAGGACTAACCTTAGGCCGTGTAACATGGATAACCTGTTTGCCTAGATCTCTAACTTTTTAGAGATCACACAAGACTCCTCATATTTGGCAGTTATATGTATGAGTCTTTGCTCAGTGACTAAGTGTCTCTTCTTCTCTATGTCATATAACTCTTCTACCTTGACATAGTCTCTTTCTTTCTTCTCTATGGTGAGGATAGCCTCATGATAGTCTACTTTAAGCTTGGCTATCTCTTCCGTGTTACCAGTAGTAGATGTCACTTTAATGCCTTCAATAAAATTAGACAGTCTAGCTACTTCGGTTGTGTGTACCTTAATCTCTTTGCGAGGTTGCTTGTACTTGTCTAACACATTTTTGTGTTCTTCAAGTAGTTCGTTAAAGGCATTTTCTAATTCATCGAAAGTAAAATCATCATACAAAGGGTTTTTAGATACCTTATCAAATGCCATTAGACAGACATTCGTAGTGCTGTTGGGTCTGTCCTCCTCCTCTGATTCACTGGCCTCACTTTCGTGCCAGATGCTTGTGTTAGCGTACTTTCAACTGGTTGTAGTTTTTCTACTCAATCTTGATCGGTTATATGGACTGCTCTTCTTTGACAGTGGATAGTCCTTCTTTATGTGCTCTGGTTTCTTACATCCGAAGCAGATTGTTTCTTCTTCATTGCTTTCGTGGATGTCCTTCTTTCGGTTTGATCTCTCAAGCTTCAAGAACTTTCTGAAATTTCTGACTAGCAGGGCCTGTTCATCACCATCGGAATCTTCTTCGTCAGAGTCATTGCATGAGACTCTTCGGGCTTGTGCTTTGAAGGCAATTGATTTCTCTTTGGGAGTTGCTTCTTCAAATTCTTGTAAGTCCAGCTCATGGGTCATGAGCTTGTCTATTAGTGTCTCCAACGTCATCGTGGTGAGATCGTTTCCTTCTATGATCGCAGTGGACTTCGGGTTCCAATTCTTGGTTAGAGCCTGTAGAACCTTCCTAATCTTCTCGTGATTGCTGTAATCCTTACCAAGAGACTGTAAATGATTAGTAATATCGAGGAAACGAGTGAACATCTGTGTAATTGACTCACCGGATTTCATCTTGAAAGATTCGTATTCCTGTATTAGTCTACTGATTTTGGATTCCTTCACTTGGGAAGTTCCTTCATGAGTTACCTCAAGAAGTCTCCAAATTTTATTAGACGTCGTACAGGTTGATACGCGATTGAACTCGGTTTTGTCAATTGCACATAATAGTGCATTGATGGCTCGTGCATCTCGTCTTTTCATGCTCCGTGTATTTGTCATGTGGCTTGTCTACTGTTACACCATCAATCATTGTTCTAGGCGGTTTCTTATAACCGTCTATAACTATCGACCAAAGATCGAAGTCCAGTGATTTAAGAAAGAAACTCATCCCTATTTTTCAGTATGTATAATTTGTTCCATCAAATAGTGGGGGTCTATTTGTGGATTGTCCTTCACCGTTGAATATAGATTTAACGGCTGCCATAGATATATATACTCTAGATGGTTATGTATATGTATATCTTGCTCTGATACCAATTGTAGGACCATTTAGCACCTCTAGAGGGAGGGGTGAATAGAATGTGTGCATGTGCAGCGAAAATAATCACCAATTAAAAATTAAGCAACTATATATTATGGCAGGTAAAAGACGGTAAATAAAATGCGGCAAAGTAGAAGATAAGAAAATCAAACTCAGTGACACAGCGATGTATACTGGTCTCCCTCTGAGAGGACTACTCCAGTCTCGAGTACTCTTGCTCGATGTTAATCCACTATGACACAAGCTAATTGAGAGCTTGTAGTCTCTTATAACACCGTGCTTGGTGACGAGCGCACGATCGACTCCACAAAATGATTTCAAAAATTGGAACGTTTTCTGAATTGCAACCTTTGATACAACTCTTCAGTACTAAAATTCTAGATTGAACAAAACTGTAGTGGTTTTGGCTAAGAGTGGTATAGGTTTGATGTGAAAGCTTTATCTTGTAGAAAACACTTTAGAATAGATAGAGAAGAGAATGAATGAGTGATTTGAAATGGTGAAAATTCATCTTATTTATAGTGTTTTTGCAGACTGAATTCGGGCAGAGTTCGGGCTGAGTTCGGATGCCTGAATCTCACATTCGAACGTTGTAGGCAGATATGGTGGAAGACCAAAACAAATTTGAAACTGACCTGGCCGAACTCTGGCCGAACTCGGGCCGAGTTCTATTCGAGTTCTGCCTAGGTTAGGTCAGAACTTTTGGATCAAAACATTTGGGTTTTGGACTTTTTAGAAAGTGGACTGATAAAACCTAAGCCCGTACCAATCCTGATCAACCTCACAAATATTTTCTAGACTCAATAAAATTGAAAAATACAGAAGAAAATATAAAGAGCTTGATCTTGATTCCGGTGCGATATTGGTTCTTTGATGATGATACAATGTCTGTACTTTGAAGCGGTAGGATGTAGACGTAGTTGCATGCGTTTTTCTTATCTGAAACCTGTAATCCTGTAGCAGTATGTATGTTTTGTGTATCGACCAAAGTTGACGTTGATTATCAAAATCAGGTGTGATCATTAACCAATGGGCTAACAGCCTTAACTAGGTGCTATCTCACCTTTATACCTTTTGGTGGTCTACTTATCGACGATCCACACAGTTCATTAAGATCCCCATGTTCTCGATCGTTTGCGGATTAAAACTGATGTCATACAGTGATTTTTAGTGGCCTCAATCTCCACACCTGTGAATTATGTAATGATGAATAAGCCTGGCCAGTTATGAGATGAACTTTAGAGTAAACATAAGCCTGGCCAGTTATGAGATGAACTTAGAGTAAACATAATTGCCTGAATCTTAAGTATACTTGGGAAATCTTTATTCATGAGAGAGAGAGATGGTTAAAAACAATCCTTGTCATGAGTTGGAAAAAGTAATGTTATTCTGCTGTATGTTATAGGTGCCTTCAGATTTATTCTTTGGGAAGAAAATGATTCTGAAGTTGAAACCTCATGAGAGTTCGTTTTTCTGTTTGGTCATATATTTATGTTTTCTTGAGTCATAAGCAGATCTATCCCGTCTCACTTGTATATGACTGACAGGATGCAGCGTCGCAAAGGACAATTTATTGGGAAGGCAACTCCTCAAGAAGGGGCATCTGCCTCAAGCTGCGATCCTTCTCAGAGCCCAAATCAAGATGATACTCCTCGAGATACTAAGTGAGTTCTTTATCCTTTTTATTGTTTTTGTATGATGGTTTTTGGCAGATGATATCACCCCCAGTTCTTATAAATTTTTAGTTTTCATTAGTTTTTTGCCCATTTTCTTCTGAGCTTCAAGTGATCATTGTAGATGTCAAAACTGTGGCATCAGCGAAAAGTTGACACCTGCAATGCGGCGTGGACCTGCTGGTCCAAGGTCTCTTTGCAATGCGTGCGGGCTAATGTGGGCTAACAAGGTTCATACTCAAATTTCATTTCTACTATCACCTCATGTTCAGTTTTATTTCCTTCTTGAAATCCTTGGTAAATGTTATCTTGAATTTTCTTCTTATCACATCTGTTTATGTTAGGAGAGTTCTATCGCATAGAAAGTTTAGGTGAATGTACACTTTATTCCGGTAGCACTTAGCACTTAATTTGTAGCGATAGCTGATATGATGAAGTTTCTCCCAGGTCTAATGTGCATGCTTTGTGCAAGATGGAATTAGTTCTTATATAGAAACTTCTGTTGGTTTGTCTTCAAGAGAGTTGACATAATTGCATCTGTTTTTCATATCTACTCTGTGACCTTTGTGTGAATGACTAGGTCCAGTAATACAGGAATATTTTGTTCACTTTTAATGTTACTGAGAAGTTTTCTTGTAGCCCTAAACCTATTGCTCTAGCATTCTATATAGACATGAGTTGTCTGATGTGTCATGAAGAATTCTCATCTCTGGTTTCAACTGATAGAACCCTCCTATGGCAGAAGGGGATCCTGAATAACGATGGAAATGCATGCAAAAGCCTTAAAGATGGGTGGGAGAAGAAAATCTTGGAGAAATTACTGTGAACTTTATTTAGTATTTCCATTATTTTTCCTTGATTTTGGAATGGCACTATTTATTAGATTGGTTTGACGACTTCCATAAACATAATGAGTTCCAATAAGTGAGTGAGGGTTTTATCATGTTCATTCCACCAGGCCACCATTGACTAGCTAGCATCTTATGAATGATAGATGTATCTGTTATCATAATAGTTTAATGATATTTGTGATATGCGTGTTCTGTAACTTATGGAACAATAACAACAATCCTTATCATTTCAAATTTTGGGGTTGGCTGCGTGAATTGAATTTATGCATTCAGCTTTATTGAGGCCCATCTCCGCAGGAACACAAGCAAGCCTCTTAACTTTTATTTACTTATGTTTTCTTTGACCTATCCCCTCACCATCACCCTCCTTGAGTAGCATCCTTAACTGGTGCATCCATGGGATCTCTGACGAACAATATTTCCTCATATTATCCTCAATAAAAGATCTCTCTAATCTCCTACAAATAAATTCATTTTCTAATCTACCTTTTTTGGCTAACCATTTATCCATTTCAAATATCTCATTTCGACACAAATTTTCTGGCAGGCTCAGCATTCAGATCATGAATAATGGTAAATCTTTCTATTATTCAGATCATGAATAATGGTAAATCTTTCTATATACTTTTTTTTCATGTAGCTTTAGGGGATCTTTCTATGACATAAGACTCCAAATGTATTTCTCGACTACAATCATCTAGCATTGATTCTGTGACAAACATCTTGAATAACACCGTGCTGAATGATTAATCATCAACAGCAAAGCCTTTATCCTAAAATTTTGGAGGAATCTTCTTCTTCCATTCGGCTCTCTAAGGGCTATGTCCTCTGTAACACTAATAAGCAGTGTTCTAAAAATCGGCCTAGGCGCCCGCCTAGGCGCCGCCTAGGCGCTAGGCGCCCGCCCACCGCACCGAAAACCCCCTAGGCGGTGGGCTAGGCGGCTAGGCGGGCCCTAGGCGCCCCTAGGCGGGCCTAGGCGGGCCCTAGGCGGGCCTAGGCGCCCCTAGGCGGCGGGTTTTTTGAATTTTTTGATTTTTTTTTGATTTTTTTTTTGATTTTGTTTATTCTTAGTCGTATTTTGGATATTTGTTTGGGTTTTAAGATAGTATTTGGATTTTTAGAACATTGAAATTTCAAATTTTAAAATTCAAAATTTCAAAAATTTCAAAATTTTTTTTTTTTTTTTTTCTAGGCGGCCGCCTAGGCGGCGCCTAGGCGGGCTAGGCGCTAGGCGGACCTCCGCCGCACCGAGTCCGCCTAGCGCTTTTTACAACATTGCTAATAAGATCTGAATCTTTCTTTAATACTTCATACCAGGTTAGTCTAGGCCTACCTCTAGTCCTAGCGGCTCTATTAATTTCTATATTATCACTCCTATTTACGGGAGTATTTATTGGTCTGCGTTGTCCAAACCACCTAAGTTGATTTTCTCTCATTGACGCCATCTCCAGCTTTCCATGGATACACTTATTTCTTATTATATTCTTTAATGTATTGTCATTCATTCATGATATCATTTCAACTACACTAACGTTCTGAGCATATTGTTTCTTAATTGTCCAACACTCTGATTCATAAAGCATGATTGGTTTTATAGCAGTCTTGTAGATTTTTTTTTTCATCTTTAAAGGGTTCATGTGATAACAAAGTACTCCTCTATTTTAAGCTTTATGCATGACATCCTTCTCAATCTCTCGATTATGATGAATGCTTGTTCCTAAATAGCAAAAGTTAGCCCTCTTAGGTATCTCTTGTCCATCTATATGGACTTTGCGCTCATTTCTCTTTGACTCCGGGTTGAAATTATATTTCATATGCTCTATTCTCGTTCCACTAATCCTAAATCCCTTATATTCCAAAGTCTCCATTCATACTTCTATTTTAGTGTCTCATCCTTCTCTACACTCATCAACCAACACAATATCTTCAACAAACATCATATATTATGTGACCTCCTCCTGGATATGCCTAGTAATTTCGTCCGTAACTATTGTAAAAAGGTAAGGACTCAATGTTGATTCTTGATGTAAGCCAATAGTAATAGAGAATAGGTTACTATCTCCTCTAATATTCGCAAGGTCATTGTAACTCTACCGTACATATCCTTAATAATCTTAATATAACTGCTAGAAACTTGTTTTTTCTTGAAAGTCCACCACATTATTTTTCTAGGAGCTCGATCATACGCTTTTTCTAAGCCAGTAAAAACCATATGTAAATCTCTCTTTTTTTGCTATAAATCTTTCATTTAATATTCTTAGTAATTAAATGGCTTTCATAGTAAATATTTTTGGCATAAAACCAAACTGATTTTATGAAATTCTAGGTCTTTTCTTAATTTGTGCTCAATTACTCTCTCTTATAGTTTCATGGTACGACTCATAAGCTTAATTCCACAATAATTGTTACAACTTTGTATATCTTTCTTGTTCTTATATATGACTACTAAAAGAAATTATATATGACTACTATAAGTATAATATTACTTCCCTATTCATCAAATATCTTCTTAGTCCTTAAGATTTTATTGAATAATTTAGTAAGCCACATCAATCATTTATTCACTAAACAGTTCTAAATCTCAATAGAAATATCATTAGGTCCTATCGCTTTTTCATTCTTCATTTTCTTTAATGCATCATTAACTTCAGAAATTCTAATTTTACAACAATAGCAATATGACTTATTCCGAGCTAACTCTAAATCTAAACAAATATTTTCTAGGTTGCTCTTATTAAATAATTTGTGAAAATAAATCTTCCACCTCTCCTTTATATCATTATATTTTAGTAATACCTTTTGGTCGTCGCTCTTGATACACTTAATATTACCTAAATCTTTGCTTCTCCTTTGCCTACTTAGCAAGCCTTAGATTTAGCTTCACTAACTGTTTTCTAGCTTCTTTTTTTGTTACTTTATATTTCTTAAGGCTTTCGTTACTTTTGCACTTTTGCCAATCTTTATAGGCAATTCTTGTTGCCTTAATAACTTTTGAACTTACTCATTTTACCACCAACTTTCTCTCAAGGTCTAACCGTTGCCTTTGACACTCCTAGAATCTCTCGTGTTAATTTTTGTATACAACTTGTCATATTGTACCACATAACATTAAAATCTACTTCTATGTCCCATCGTCCTTCCTTTATCATCGTATTCTTAAAATTTATTAAGTTCTCTCCTTTCAAGTTCCACCATTTATTCTTGGTCTCGTCTCCACCCTAGCCTTTCTCTTCCATCTCCTAATGCTAATATCTAAGACCATCAACCTGTGATGATTGGTTAGGCTCTCTCCTACTGTAACTATAAAATCTTTACATGATAGTCTAACCTTCCAAGTAAGAAAGTAATCTATCTGGCAAATATTAGGTCCGTTCTTAAAGTAATTAAAATTTTATTTCTCTTCCCAAAATAAGTATTTTCCATTATAAGATCATATGAAAGTGCAAAATCAAGGATTTTATTGTCTCCTTCATTCATAACTTCATATCTATAACCTCCATCCACGTTATCATAATCATTGTTATCCTTTCCAACATGACCATTTAAGTAGTCTCTCGTATATAATTTTTCAGCTCCATGTACTCCTTGAATTAAACCATTCATATGTTCCTAAAATTCATTTTTCGAATTTTCGTGTAATCCTATTTAGGGTGCATATGCACTAATAACATCCTCCCATAATATTAACTTAATTGATATTATCCTATCTCCTATTCTTACATCTACAACACTATTTGTAGTGATTTGTCCACAAGTATTTGTACCATAATTCTATGTCTCGTTTCACCTATATACCAAATTCGAAAACCACTAGTATCAATTCCTGAATAACAAAACTTCCCACTCTGGTAGTTCTTGATGATCAATTTATTGTTCCCCATCCCTTCGTATACTCTTGTAAGGCACTTATATTAACCTCCAGGAAATATGAACTATATTTTCCTGCGATATAGTAATTTTTTTTTGTCATTTTAAAAAAAAATGTTGACTATGCATCATCTTAACTAGTTACATACATAGCTTGACCTGACTATATATTCTGAAGAGGTCAGTTTGTAGGATATTGATGTATGTCAGCCAGGTCAGTGTTGTAACAAGTTGTTAGTAATGTTACTAGCCAAGATGGTTCAGCAATCTAGAGGTCTTCTGTGAGTCGGACCCATATGATGGAAAACTTTGCATCAGGCTTTCGTAGTAGATATATCTGGCTGCAGGTTACAAATCTCTCATGCTTTCCTTCTTCGCACATACTGCTAAGGTCAAATGACAATGCTGCACTGCATCTTGCTATATTTGGTAGAGGTCTTCAAACACTCGAGCCATCTGTTTCCCGAGATCATTAACTTCTGAATTCTCTTTCTACTGATGGTCATATCCGTAGGTGGAAGCAAGTTGGGGCCAGATGCTGCACATGTCCCACCTGGAAATCAAAAATTTCTATATACTGAATATAAGTGCATCTCAATAAAAACCACGTTCATCCTCAATTTAAATCACTCATATGGAGTTGGTTTTTTTTTTTTTATAACTAATTGGGTATCTTTCTATTAAAATTTAATAAACAATCTTTAAATTCTAGTTCTCTTTTCAATATACGATAGGCACATTCTTATCTCATTAGACTTCTAATATGGATTTAGCTATGTTGTTAAAGTCACCGCCTTTTTGGTGCCCCGACGGTGCCGACAGTTTTTACATATAGGGTGCCCCACCCCTCTGTTTTGGCACCCCAAAATGCCTTTGGCACCTTTGGGCGCCTAGAAGATCCGCCCAGGCCCAGGCGGTGACTAGACTGGACGTTTTTCTTTAAAATCGGTTGGACTTGTTAGTTGTTACTAAGGAATTACAAATGGATAATTATGTATATGCTAGACTCAAAATTTTAATAATCCAAAGGCCATGGACTTGAGCAAAAAAAATGTGTTTGAAAACTAAGACTTAATTACAAGTAACAAAAAAGATTTGACCAAAGGATATTTAGCAACCCAAACAACCAACTGTTGGGCTTCCTTCTCCATCTATCTCTGCAACCAGGAGAGTATTCTCTACTTCTACATCATCTCATGCCTCATCAAGTTCACCACTTCATCTTCAATATAACAAGCCATCAACTTCAACACCAAGTCAAACACTCAAAGATATGCCAATCTTTTTTTTTTTTCCACTTTATTGATCTATGAGACTATGTTTATTAATTTGTTTTTACTTCTAGCATTTAGTAGCATACAATGAATATTGAGACTATGAAATGCTAATGTTTAGTTTTATTAATTAATTTGAGTTTTTTTTTTGCATAAGAGACACAATTTACATAATGTATACTAGGGAGATCACCGTTAAAGCGCCTTGACCCTGCCCCGTCCCTCTTATTTTAGACCCCACCTCCCCGCTTAGCGCCCCTCCGCGCCATATAACATATAGGGATTTAGATATAATCAGATTCTCCCAGGAGATTTTTTTTCAAATAATCTAAAATTATTTACAGGACTTTCCAACTTCTTTGTATGCATATTCTCATCTGTTTAGTTTGGTTTCTCCTTTTCATCTTATTTTCTTTCTCGAATTTCAACCAAAAAGAAAAAGAAAACAAGAAAACCAAAAAAATACAAGACTATCAGAAAAAAAATTTGCTTGAAGAAATGATAAAAAGGAAAAAAGAAGAAGCTAGACAGGTAAGTATCTGTTTTGTTATTTTTATGTATTAATAGGGTTGTGCCTAAAAAGTTGTTTTCATGTATGAAATTTTTATTAATTGTAATTTTTTTTTTCATTTTTCATTTTCTTCTTCTTCAAGTGTTCTATCAGTTTCTTTTTTCTTCCGAGTGTTTACAAGTTAAAACCAAATGCTCCATATAATTGAGGTCTAGTTTGGTTCCCATTTGAAAAGAAGTATTTGTCATTTTTCCGCATTTTGGCAAGAATGGAAAAAATATACCTTGTTTGGTATAAAAAAACTTGCCGTTTCAAAATAACTGTGAAAAGGCTGTTCCAAGTTGGACGGTGGGTTGGGCATCTGTAGTTTGCCTATTTCTCGATTTAAATTGGAACCAAACTAGTACGTAGTAGTGCACCACCTGACATATAGTCCTGGCTCTGCCCCTGTTCACATTGCTGACCTATGACCACTCTGTGGTCCAGAAACGGGTCTTCTCCACATTATTTTGTAATATCTATAATGTCTTAAATACTATAAAAAAATCTTTCCTCTTTGATTATTACATGAACTAGGCTAGAATATTGATTGTGTTTTAAATATAATAATAAACTGATTAGCCAAATCTTAATAGCAAATTACTTGACATGACGAGGGGCAGTGTCAAGCTCGGCTCATTTACAGCTGGAGCTTATTGAGCTGAGCTCGGGCTTGAAAACTATGTTCAAGCTCGAGGTCATGTGGGCTTGCATGCAGCTGGCTCTGCTCTATAGCAGCTTATTGCTGCTTGAGCTTGAGTGAATTGTACATGAAGTATAGGGAAAAAGTTGAATTAGTCTTGGACTGGGCTTGTTTAGTAACCCCAGTAGCATTAGCAATTTCAATTAGGGGAGCGAGTTGGTTTTGTTTCTTTCTCTATTAAGAAAAATAAGCATTTAATTAGTTGACGGAGTTGATTCTTAGTCAGGTTAATAGTCAATCCGAGTCAAGCCGACTACAGTACTGATTGAGCTTGTTCGTGAGCTCACTGGCCAAGCTTCCCATGTTCAAGCTCAGCTCACAAAGCCATTCAAGCTCATTCATGCCTTCAAGCTTGGCTCGTAAAAGAAGCCCAGTCTAGTGGAGCTCATGAGTTGAGATGTTCATTTGCAGCCCTACACTTGTCAGCTTAATTCTTGTTATTATTGTAGACAAATATGGTATGTTTTAGGTCTAGGCGCCATGTGGACTTGGGTTTTTGGCAACCCTACCTTAGTGCCATAAACAAATAGGTATTATCAACTGATGAAATCCAATAGAAAAATTATGATCTTGTGTCAATATGGATGTTCTACAGATATGATTCTGCGATAACAAGCAACATGAATGATGAATATTCTGGTTTAGACTCTTAACTTGTTAGCACTGACCTTCATGAAAGTTTTATATTCTATAGCTTGTCTTATGTGGCTTCTCTCCAGTGTTAGTCCTGCATCAAGTGCAAAATGCTGCCTTGTCTTGTCTTTGTGTCTCAATCATGCTCCGGAAACACATACCAATGGGATTATGAAGAGGTGTGTGTGTGTTGGGGGGGGGGTGTCACATCACACTAACTATTTTTTTATAAAAATAATGATAGAAAGTCTCAAACAACAATTAGTTATAAGTATAATAAATCACTAGTAATTATATTACAAAATTGTGTCTAATAGAGCTTGTTAAAATTAGGCTATTTTTTTTTTTGAAAGGGAAAAGATTATGTACATCAAGATCTGAACACAATACTACTAGTCAAAATAGTACATTTTCCCACCAGGTGCACTGATAACTATTGGTGCAATCATTTTACCCATATATCCATCTATTTTTTTAACTTAAGAAAAAAAAAATAGCATTTCAAAAGGAATTAAGACACCCAAGAATAATTAACAAATATGTATCTTATAATATCTATATTATTAATGTGTCAATTCTATTCCTTAAAAAGATTAAATGTTTCAAAAGGCGCTTCTAGATGCTAAGGACTGAAGCTCGTCTTCGGTTATATAAATTATATTTCTTTGTTATTATAAAGGTGTATAAGTTCATTGCGTCAAAGAAACTAATTCATATCTCTAGCCCTAAAGCCTTAAAAGATAAAAAGGAGGGAGGAAACTGATAAGGGGAGGGAAAGGAGACTACTATTGCAAGTTGGCAACAGACACTACTAAATATGCTGCAGGAAACCTGGTCATTGACCACCACAGGAACCCCTACTTTTTGGTTGATGACTGATGACAGCGGCTGCTGGTGTTACGCATGTGATGGAGACAGAAATGCCTACTGATTTGCAGCTGATAGAGTTTGCGTCCGGAAAAGCAGCTAGTGGTTGCCGAGAGACGCTATTGGTCATGTTGCCGCTAGCATAGTTATCAGACCTGGAACATAAACCCGGTCAAGGCTTCAGGTCACTGTTGCCGCTGGCATATTGCTTGTGATGGAGGCATAGTAAATGCAGGCTGCGATGGTGTAAGCCTCCCACAGGCTGTAAACTAAACTTTGGTGGTATTAACTGTGCAGGTCAGACAGAGTTGGGGGGGGGGGGGGGGGGGGGAGCTATTGCTCGGAATATGGAGGGTGTCTTCGTATCCGTTTTTGTTTGTTTTGAGGAGTCCCCTTTTTCTTTAGCTAGCCTGGCTAAAGTGTTCTTTAGATGCCTGGCTTTCTTTCACAACCAAGGCTTTGATATCAATGAGGTTGAGGTGGATTCAGCTTCCTGATTCAGCTTATTGGCGGTGATCGTACAGATTGGAGAATGGTTTATCAGTACCGCTTAATTCAGGATATCCAAAAGGGTCACGGATTTTGCGTTCATCACTTTCACTCCAAGGTAAATGGAGTTGCATTGGCTATTGCTCTCGAAGGAAGGGTCTTTAAACCTCAGCATCAATTCAGCTCCTGGACTTCATTGCCTTGCAAAGCTAGAAGAGAATACTTTTTGGGTTTGGAGGGCTTTTGCTCCTTTTTTTTTTTTTTTTTTTTTTGAAAAACAGAATTTATTGATCTGAAAAGAGCAAAGGCTCAAGGGTGGCGCCAGGAGATAGTCCGAACGACCTACAAAAGCAAAAAGGTCGGGGCAAACTCGACGGAAACAGAAGAGAAAAACTAAAGAAGGCTGACGCCGGGGGGAACCCCACCATCCAAAAGGGGACACGTCGGGAGCCCACCCAGGCGGATACAAAAGGTGAAAGGAAGCGGCAGACCGTACTCCACACCTAAGGCCTTAGACGAGTCCTAAAGGTGTGCGTAAGGCCCAGAGTTAAGGAGGTTTATCCCGAGTGGCCGGTTTCCTCAAAAGCCGGCCATTGTTGGAGCGAAGATAATGCGGTTCCGCCTTCACCGATTCCTTCGTGCGTCTAGATTCCAGGTAAGCCAACGGGTCAGTGTGAGGGGAGGTCAGAATACCCTGGGCCGCATCCATGGCCTGAGCTACCTCCAACATTCTGGCCGATAAAGTCTTAGCAAAGTTCGGTTGTGCACCGCGAGTTCTAATGATGTCATACTCCCTGACGGCCTCCTCCGGAGATCTGAAAGCTGAAATACGGTCTAAATGGTTGCGTAGAAGAGGCGGCGCAGCCCTAATAGCAGCTAAGACCGATTCGATTCGAGTTGCCTCCTCAGTTACTGCGTAAACCTCTTCCCACTCTCTTCGTCCACATCTTCATCTAAGTCGTCACCTTCCACCCCAACCTCATACACATCCGCAGAAGAACCATCACCGTCCTGCGCTCTGTTGCTGAGCACAACCGTGTAGATGTATGGTTTATTGGGATCAGCCGCCAAATTAGGATTACTGGTCGCATTAGTTTTGGTGTTGGAGGCGGGCGTAGTAGCTGCGGTAGCCACTAGCTCCTTGGGGATATCAACCTTCTGGGGGTTTTCGGTCGCAGAGGATTCTGCAGATTCTTGACCACTATCGTCCTGATCAGTAGCCAGGATATCAAATTTATTGGCAAGGTTGAGGTTGGAAGTTTTGGTGTATGAGTTGGCACTCTTCGGTGGGGAGGTTGTGATCTTCTGTCTGCGTTCTTGGCCCCTGGAGCTACCTGCGCTGTAATCGAACCGCAGATGGGAGTTAGGGAGTGGGAGCAGCGGTGCTTTATTGTTTTGATTGGTTGTCTGAGGAACTGGTTCTTTGTTACTGGTTCTCTTCTTCAGGGACGGGTGTGCTCTATAGCAGGCTTCAAACGAGTGTCCTCTCATGCTGCAGCGTTTACAGTATAAGATGTTATCATAGATGATTTGTTGGGTGTGAGGTTTGTCTCCCAGCAGGATTTCAATAATTTTCGGTAAATCCTTAGAGACGTCCAGCTCCATACAAACTCGTGCGTAGTTTGCTTTAGTAAGATTGCGGGTTTCCTCCGCCATGGTCACAAAGGTTCCGAAGGAGTTAGCCACCCGCTTTAACACCGAAGGGACAAAACAGATGAGGGGGAGATTAGGGAAAGTGACCCACACAGAAATTATCGGAGATTCATCCGTCTTGTTGAACTCCTGGGACCACTTGACAATTTTCATAGTATGAGCGTCGATTTTGCTAGCTTCCTTGGTCCGAACTGTGGAGTAGTCAGTTGCGGAGGACAAGTGGAGTAGGATTTGTTTGGGATCCAAAGGAGCCACTCTGTAGGCAAACCCGAGCATCCAGCTGGCCACGACCTCTTGGACCCTATGAATTTTAGGGCAGCCCATGGGGAACTTAAGACGAAGGTAAAAGGGAACAATTCTGAGAGCGAGGATACTTCTGCTGAGGAGAAATGAACGCTAATATCTTGCACGTCAGTCGAAGGTAGTTCCAGATCTGGAAGCTCTATGTCTGGAACTGTCAGGATCTTAGACATAATGCGGTCAGGTCTGATCATATCGACAAAAGAGGGGGTCATAGCAGAGGGGTTGCTATGCATGGATAGGGGCCTACTAGCCAGGCCCTCCAGACGAGGTTGGCTGATAGGCACATCCAGGAGGAGCTCAGATGTGGGCGAAGCCCTAGGTTGTGCCAAATCCTGCTCAAATGGGGGGTGGGAATGGGATGCGCCACCATAGCCATAGGTTGCGCCAGGGCGTTGTTGGGGATAGCCTGACAAAGAAGTGTCTGTGCCAACTGGGGCGCGCCAGGTTTACAAGCGCCAGAGGCAGCTCCAACGACAGAATTCGCATGGCCTGGGTGGGTTGCGCCAAGATGGCCACCATCAGGAACCGCAGCTAGGGGTAAAAGTCCCACACGAGAAGAAGACCCAGCGCCAACCAAGCCGCTGTCAGTCGGTTGGAGGGAGTGGGTTGCGCCAAGAGGGCACCCTTCTGGTTGCGCGGCTAAGGGCAAAAGCCCCACGTGCAAGTCAAAAGAATCGGACCCAGCGCCATCCATGGGGAAGGCTGGGTTGCGCGGAGAAGTAGGAAGGAGGAGAGGCTGAGTTGCGCCGAAGACATCACCACTCAGGACAGCGCCATGCCTGGGAAACCGGTTAGGAGGGGGAGAGGGATTCAAATTTGAAATTAAGGGGCGGGGGAATGGGGGAAAAGTGGGCAGTTCGAATTCAAATTCGAAACAGTCTTTGTGGAAAGGCCGGAAGAGGGCAGCAAGCGGGGGTGACAACGAAGGCAGCATCGGGGCGGTTACCGGCCGCCGGGCGAGCCAGGCCGGCCGCGTCCGACAATAGGATGGCGTACCCCGCCCCCCAGGGTGTGGGGGAGGGGGCGACGAATGAAGGAAGCAGTCCGGCCTAGTGAAGGTGCCACCCAGCCCGACCAGGGCCAGCTGGTCCAGTGACCACGCTGGCAGGGTCGAGCGGTGGAGGAGGTGGCCCCGAGGAGGCAGTGGAGGGTCGCCGTCCATCGCCGGAGCAAGCTGGAGTCGACAGAGAGTCGATGAGGGAGCATACAGGAGATGAAGAAGGGAGGAGGCGCGGTTGCACGCCACGTGGGAGGAGCGGGAGGGGGGCCAGGCGGAGGAGGAGGAGGTGGGAGAGGGGGGTGTGGGGCTAACCGGAGCCGCCCTAGCGGCCGGCCAAGGCCAGCCGGAGGCGAGAGATGCAACTCGCCAGAAATCCCCACAAAATCGCCAAGAGAGCAGTTTTTTCTTACTCCCCTATTCTCCCCTATATATAGGTGTATTTTGCTCCTTTGAATAGGTGTATTTTGTTCCTTTATTTTGGTTATATATAAATCTATTTTGGTAAATATATATATATATATATATATATATATATATATATATATATATATGGGCGATGATGAGCCTGGCCTGTGCGATGCGGGGCATCCACAACGTCGGAGGACTGACAAAAAATGGCCACGATCTGAGCTGGCGTGGGACAGAATGGGGCGCCCCGTGCATGAAAATTCATTGGCTAGGGCGTCACGCGGGCGGTCGAGGACCGGCACCATTCTACCACGGGTATAAACGACGGCTGACCACGCGGCCCGTCGTGCGGCGCCCAATGGGCGTCGGGAAGACGTCGTAAGGGCGTCGTGCGCATAGAACGGGTGGCTGGACGGAACCAGCTGTCGTAGGTGTCGTGAAGACGTCGGGGGCGCCTTCGACGTCGTGGACTAAACGAGGCGTTGAGTTGCTGGCGTCGAAAGACGTCGGCCGTCCCGTGAGGCTCTGGAGCGCGCGGAGTGCGCGAGGCGTACGTGTCGGGCAATGATGAAAAAGCCAGTGTGGACAGGATCCGCACGAAGAGTCCGAAGCGACATGACGACTGGCTAAAAATCGGGTGCGGGGAGACACGATTTAACTTAGCTCGCATGTGCTGGAAGAGAAAAAAAAAGAAAGAAAGAAAAAGAAAGAAAGAAAAAGAAAGAAAAAAATAAAAAATAAAAAAAGAATATATATATATATATATATATATATATATATTTTTTTTTTTATATATATATATATATATATATATATATATGCTCGTCCCCCCCTCGTGCGCCCGTTCGATCCGACGGTAGAGGGGGGAGCGGGGCTTTTGCGGGGCTCCCGATCCGCATCATATATATATATATATATATATATATATATATATATATATATATGAAGAACCAAAAAGTCTTTTTTCTAAGAAATTAAAGAGACTGAATTTTAAAAGGCCTTTTTATCTAGGAAACTGAAGGGTTTGTATCAAGGTTTAAAGTATCGGCCGATACCGATACGTATCGGGCGTATCGGATCGGTTTTGAACGTGGCCGATCCGATACTCATAGAAAATATCGGTATCGGCCGATACACAGTCAAAAATTATTGTATCGGTCTGTATCGAAGTAGCCGATACTGACCGATACTGACCGATATGGACCGATACCAAAATACAGAAAAAGCAAAAATTGCATCTTGACAATCAAAGCAAAGCAAAACCATTCAAACAAAGCAAAAATATCGAATCATACCTATCCTTTGCCGCATGCGCCTGTGCTCCGCCGCATGCGCCTTTGCTCGTGACCGGAGAACAGTTGGACTTCCTTTTCGAGCTCTAGCCGGAGTTCCCAGTGACCCCACGACCTCGAGCTGCACCATCACTGAGCCGTTCCCGGCGACTTTCCAGTGTCAACCGCTCTCGCACCGCCGTGCCCAACAGTTCCGACAATCCCGATCGTGAGCTCCCTCTTTTCTTCCTCTCTCTCCCTCCTCTCTCGGTTCTTTGAACAAATATGTTTTTTTTTTTGGGTTTCAGCTTCTCTCTTTGTATTCTCTCTTTCTTTCTTCATAAAGTAGGAAAAGTATAGCATTGGGTGTAGTGAATGATGACAACATTCAAAAGTTGAATGTTCTGGATGAACACGGAAACGGGAATAAAGATAAAACAAGTAAAGTAATTGGATTTTAGTCTTAGTAATTGGGCTTTAGTCTTAGTAATTGGGCTTTAACTCTATAAAACCAAAAAAAATTATCAAATTGTTTGGGTTTCCTAAATGAAAGTAATTGGGATTTAGTCTTAGTAATGGGATTGATGGATAAATATGGTTTTGTGACAAATTAAGACCTTGATTAATGAAATATAAGTGGTTTTGACCATTTGAAGTTGGACTTATAATAGAACATAAAATATATAATAAATTATAATTTTCACGGTGTCTATATGGAATGATTATTTATAAATATTTTAATAAATTCTGAATAGGTTTGGAAATATGAAACAACTTCAATGAAACTTTGGACCTGCACCGAGTACATTACCGCTATTAATTACTATTACATTATAAATGTCATTCTCCTCATTTTATATCCGTATTTTATATTTGTTTCTGACACAGTGTTTGTGCATAATAGGTGAGGACATGGAGAACGACACTAAAATCGGAAGACTATGTTTGATTAGATAGACTTTGTGTATATAACATATGTATATTTGTGTATGAGATTATTTTATCAGATTTGTTTCAGGAAATCTGACATGTATGATGTACTAAAAAGTAAAAACACTGCTAGTGGACTGAAGTGATCGTGTGCGTCTCTGGGTTATAGTTTATCGTGTGTGTCTCTGGGTTATAGTTTTTGCTGATTACTGTCGTGTGTGTGTATATATATATATATATATATATATATATATATATATATATATATATAAGAGTGTATCCAACTTATTTATATATTTTATATGATTATATCTTTACCTATATTTAACTTCTTATATATATATATATATATATATATATATATATATATATATATCTTATGTAAGAGTTTATCTAGCGTGTGTATATTTGTTTATGAGATTATTTTATTTTTTATAAGTAAAATTTTTATAACTTTCTTATATATATACATCATTATTATATGTAACATTTTTTATAAGTACAATATTATTGTATGTAATATTTGATTATTGTATGTAACATTTTTTTATTATTTATGTAAATTTTATAATATTTGTAGGATAACGTAATGACGCCAAAAAGTCGTGCGCGGAGGAAAAAGATGCTGATTACGAAACTAAATATCCAGAGAAATATTTGTAGGATAATTGGTATCAAGGGTCCATTGCAACAATTTTTAACTATGCATAAAACTAAATATCCAGACAAATATAATTTATTTATTTATTTACATAAATTTAGAAAAAAAATCCAGACAAATAGAATTATGGGTCTTATGACTCTTGTCACATCCTGTCATCTGCATTGCTTCTAATCTCTTGAGCATTAAGTATATCTTGTGCCTCCTTCTATGCGTCTTAATTCGTCAAAATTGAAATCTATATAGAACAATACAAGATTCAATTAGTAAGAATATAATTAGATAGTAAGATTGTAAAAACATGTAAAGAAAGAAAACTTATATACTGCAGGTAAACCGATCAACAAGGGTGATTATTATTTCATTCAATTAAAATAAAAAAATAACACAAAAATACTTAAATAATACATAAATAATACATAAATATATAAACTATTTTTAATTTTTTATTACTAATTTATTAATAATTATTTAATATTGCCGATACTGCCGATACCAAAAAATCCGATACCGCCGATACTGCCAATACTGCCGATACCGATACTCATAAAAATTGGCCGATACCAATACCGATACCGATACCGATAATTTGAACCTTGGTTTGTATGTTGTTATAGGGCTTTCTTTGTCCTAAAAGACAAGAAAGTCCCTAAGTTAAATGAATAGAAAAGGTTAGTGAACATACAAAATTTATATATTACCAATTACATTAACCCAGCCAAATTTTTAAAAGCCACCGACTCACATGGGTTCTCTAAAACCCGGTCGGGTCAACTGATTATTGACTGGGTCAATGGAAAAATGGTCCAATTATGCGACTGGACTGGACTAGCCACCAGGTAACCGGTTTTCTGGTCCGACCACCTGTCCGATCCGGTTTTGATAACTGTGCCGCCAGCATGTAGCGTTGTTGCAGAGGCTAAGAAAGATGAAGATAATAAGACTTAATTTTCTCATAAAGAAGAGGTTGATGATGAGAAAGATGATTGGGTAGATGAGAAAAACATGGAGCTTTCGCCAAGGGACTTGGAAATTGAAAGGGTTTTTTTTGGTCTTGGACTCTAGAAACACAGTTTTATTTTGTCTTTTATATGCCCTCTATCTGTAGATTCATTTTTAGCAACCTAATTCTCTTGCATTGGTAACAATTTTAGATTGTCACTTACATTTGGAAACTAACAATTTTAGATTGTCACTTACATTTGGAAACCTTTCTCCTTCATGTCAAGAAAATGCAAACTAGTTCATCACTGCAAAGGGTTGTTGCATGACATCTTGGAGCCGGGCTCAAGGAGCTAACTAAGCAATGTGTTCCTAGATGATATGGAGTATCATCTTAGGGTCATGGAGCAGAACCCTGTTTTACTTCATCACTGAAAGGATATTTATTTGGTGTTGATTGATCATAAACATAGCTGTCTGCAGCTATGCAAAAGTGAATAGAAAACATGTTGCTTTCTTTGAACTGTCTGATACAATGTCATCACACATATTTGAAAAGACGATGAATGAAACTTCATCCAGAAACAAGCATAGCCATCCCACTAGATGGTGCTAATTTGAAGCATAGTTTGTAGTATCGAGCGATATTGATACGATACAGCCGATACCGACTGCTACCGCTACTGATCAATACCAATGTTAGGGTCTCTTTCCCAGTCTATTCGGCATAGAAAATTGAACGTAAATACCAATTAGCAAGGGTGTAAAAACATAGTAATATTGTAAAAGCATGTAAATAAAGAAAACTTATTTATCATATGTAAACCAAACAACAAGGGTGACTATCATTTCATTCAATTTCAAAACTACTAAGAAACAAAACAAAAAACACTTAAAATTATGCCTAAATGTATAAAATATATTTTTAATTTTTTAATTAATTATTAATAATTATTTGTTTTTCGATACCCAAAAATGAAAAATCGATACTTCGATCCAAAACTGCCGAAACTGACAACCCAATACTCGTAGGGTGGGTCTGATTCCGGTATCAACAATGCGAACCTTGATGTGAAGATCAACACGAATGAAGTAAAAAAAAGATATGTTACTGGTGTCGAATATGTGGCATGTGAGAAGATGTGGTTGGATAGCTCGATAAATGAAGTAAACCTGAAAGCCTTCCATTGTGCACCATCTAATATAGTGTAAACCTCGAAGTTTTCCTGTTTACCCTGGAGATGTGTATCACTCAAAGTTTACCTATATATACTCTATATTATGTCTAGAGAGAATTATTTTCCTTAGCGCCCAATCCCTTGTGCATCTATCTGCCCTGTGCATGACATGTATGCGCAAGTTTTGTGCAGGCCCCGCTGTGGTCCACATGTTATCAAATGTGTATGGAGGCACATGAGATGACACTTGGAATTTACAGATATGCATACATTTCACTTGAATATTTCTCTAAGTCAAGTCCAAATTTTTTGACATTATTGATAACGGAACTATATCTGCTTTCTACTGTACCTCTAGAAATATGAAATCTGCATTGTGAAGTCTAGTACTTAGATGAAATATCACTCTCATAAATTTATTGTTTATGCTCCAGAAGATATGGCTTTAATGAGTCCGCTGTTCACATTAGACTGTTATCATTCTGATGATCCTCTTGCCAGTTTCATTTAAACTAAAGCACACCTACTTTACACAATTGGCTATAATATCTGGTATTATATTTTATGACATCCAGCCTCTCCCATTTTTAAGGCCAATCATGACCTTATCCGAAGAAAAGTTACGCAGTCAAAAGCAAGCACTGAAAGACCAAACGTCTTTCTTGCATCCTTATTTAATTATTGCCTCTCTAAAATAGGTAAATTTATGACTTTGACATCGAGATGTTCATTGGATGTTTTTGGAATTTGCAGGGTACTTTAAGATGCCTGTCCAAGTTCCCGAAACTGAGCCCCCAAGATCCTGCAGTTCCTGATGAACTTGTATGTCGTGTTTTCTTTATTTTCTAAGAGATTCTTTCTCGTCTCTAATACCAGAAAATTATATACCAAGTTTAATAGCCATACTTGGTTTGATTTTTACCGTGCATTTCTTGTGCAGGGGGGAGCCATTGATTCTGAGATGAGGATTACTAACAAATCACATGTCCAAATCTCAAAGGATCATGATCCTGTGGTGAATACTGTTGAAATGTAAGTCCAGTATATTTCCAAAGAGACGTGGTGATTTACTTTTCAACTGATTGTTAAATTTTCTTGCAACTGATCATGCTCTCCTACTTTTTCAGAGTGGGGGAGGGTGTATCATCAGATGCACGGCATGATATGTAAAAAGACTTCAAGGCAGATATGTATAAACTGTGAAGTTGTACTGATGTTATAGTTATGATGAGCTTCCTCAGTTTTTTTTTTCCCCCTTTGTAGGAGAGAAGTGATTAACCTTGTCAGTGATTACGGAAAGGTATAGGAAACTGCGTCTAATGTAATGTGCAGATTCACGCCTATCGGTTTGTGTGGGTACTCCATTCCCATAGGTGGTTAATTGTGTAACTAATTCCAGCATTCTAATGTTATTGGGCCTCGACTGTTTAGAGAAATTTGGTCATGTAAAATACATCATAATTTCCTCAAGGGCCACGTTTTGGTTTTTTTCCTTGCTTGGCAACTGCAACAAATTATATCACTGCAGTTAATTTTACAGAAATTTGTTCTGTATGGAGGGCATGTCCTTTTGGTGTCATTCTGCTGCAAAATTATCTGCTAAATATATTGGAAGAGTTCACCTGTTTGAAATCTTAATGCTTAAGGTGATCTTGAATGAGAAGCCGATAGTGGAAGATAGTTCTGCATGTTTTGCATACCTTTCACTAACCGACATTAATGTGGTAAAATAAAATAAAATAATGTGTAAAATAAAATAAAATAAGGTGATCTTGAATTATTTTTTTTATATATGATCGTTACTTGCATTAATGTGGTAAAATAAAATAAATTTGGCCAATTTTATTTTTTAATGAAAAATGTGTCGGTCATCATAGATGGCACTTGGGGATATACACACATGGTAGCAGCTGTGGCTCAGGATTCAACTCTTCACTAACCGACATCCTATCTACATGATGGTCCAAGGGTCTATTCACATGATTAGTCGTTGTGACTCTTTGGTTCAGCTCGTCGCTAATGGACACAGATAACAACACCCCTGATCACGAGGTCTCTTTTATCTCAGGATGTCTAAACAATCTCTCCTAGGCCGATCGGTTCCAAGTGTCCCAGAAACCGTCGATAGATATGATTTTCTTGTGCACAAGTTGTCCATGACCAATGCATTAATGCAACTCTATCAGATAAACTCTTTGAGGCAATATTTCATCGATAAACCAACATTTCATCTTTTTGCTATTTTTTTTAACAACAGAGCTATGACTCTGCCTTCTCTCTTTTATTTATATCAGAGCCGAAGCTCCTACATATTTCTCTCAGAGCCGAAGCTCATACGTATTTCTTTTCCATTTGTAACATGTACAAGTCCGTCTGTACATGTCTAACATTTAGAACATATATAAGGGACATGCAATCTTTATCGTTCATCTCTTTGAAACATGATAGAAGTTTTATATAGATTTAACATATCAAACTACCTTTGACAGTATATGAATTCATAACATGAAAGCAATCTCTTTTCCCTTATTAACATGGCAAGGTACATTGAGCAAGACATCATTCATTTCTTATTAGTAGGCAACATCCTTATTGCTTAGCATGTATATTATCTCTTTTCTTGTTCTTAGCATATCAATATGTGAATTCTCTTATGAGCATACTAATTTGATGTACTAACATTCTCAATGATTACCAACTTGTGATTAGCAATAACATTCAGTCAAAAACTCAGATTCTTATTAGGCGTAAATGAATCAGAAAATGAGTCTTCGTCTATTCACCCAGATTAATCGTCTTCGTGATGGCTTTCTCTTGAGCCAGCACCGATTTCTCTATTTCATCTAGTGCCTTCGCAGAGCGGAGAACTAAACCATCCGTGTACATAGTTTTCCACACTTACCTAAGACTGATTGTGACAAATCCGTAAGACCACTCGTCGATGCAACTTGGTGATATATGTGATTCCACACCATCGACAAACGACTCCTACTTATCCTCTCCATCACTCCCTCTTCCTTGTTTAGAGAGAGGGAAAAAAGTAGGAAAAAATAAAAAGAATGAAGACTATGCATGCGAAAAAAAAAATTGCACAAAAAAAAAAAAAATGAAAACTCCCAGTCACGAACCAACCTTCCGTTGATTTGACTGACGGCGAGTACGTGCACTCTATCATAAATCCGATAATTCCATCGATCTTGTTGCGCTCGTCGGCGACGAAAAGTTGTTTGACGACCACTTTGATCTGTATCAAACAAAAACAGAGATCAAACGAAGACTTCGATATTGATAAATAACCGACCGCGACAGTGAGAAACCTCGAGGGCGACGTTCTTCTTGATCACCGTCCCTACCTTCTTCTTGATCGTTGTCCCAGCCTATGAATCGCGTGCCACCGCCATGGACGACGAAATCGCTTCGACGGTCAGGACCAAACATGTTTCGGTCGCCACGGAAAAGAGTTATAGACTCTGGACTCCACTAGTGTTTGGGGATATTTTTGGAGAAGAATTTTCTCTTGGTTTTTGTGATTTTTGTGGCTTAGTAGTCTGTATCATGTGATCTCATTCAATTAGTTAGGACAATTGACATTTTTAATCCCTAAATAATTTTTTTATTTTTAGTATATTACTACTATATATATATAGATATAATGAACTATGTTGAAAAAGCCCTACGTTGAAAAAGCCCAACATGTGGATCCGTATCCACTAGTGAAACAAAAAGTTAGAATTATATCAGATTAAAATAGTCGGGAAGAGAGGAGAAGGATTGATTCCGATCTATTTGGTGAAGAAAGTAGCTCGGCTGGCTCGTCGTCCGTCCATCCGCCAAGATCTCCGATCATCATCATCATCATCGCCATGTCCGCTCCTCCGAAGAAAAAACAGGCAATCAAGCATCCTTCTTTTCTCTCTCTCTATATATCATTCTGATGGTGATGATGATGGTTGAAGAATGGACTTTTTAGGTTTCACTTCGTGGAGCGAGTGCGAAGGAGATGTCGAGGGAGGACCTCCTCGAGAAGGTCTCCAAGGAGAGGGAGCTCCGCAACTACAACCGACGAGCCTCCGCTGCAGCCCTCTTCATCCAGGTCTCTCTCTCTCTCTCGATCGAGAAATTCGATTGGGATTTCTTTCTTAAATTCTACTGGGAAATACACTAGGTGTGTAGATTATTTGTCAATTAGGTCCTCCTTTTCTCAATATTTTCATTTCCTGACGTGTTGGCCATGGTAAACCTTCACTTGGCCGCCTGTCGTAGAGAGGCAGGAGCAGGTGATCGACGGAAGTCACAAAACGGTTAAGGCGTGGGCTACTGAATATAGTATACATTGTTTACGAATTTCGTGCCAGACTTCCTTATAGGAAGTGCACACGCTCCAAAGTTACGGTGCTGTGTCCTGTCAGACACGTATCTAGTGCTACTCGGACACTCCAAATTACACTAGGAGATGCCAATGCTGTTCCAGTGCTTGTGCTACTGTGCCATTGTTGTGTTAATATCTTGTCCCTCCAACATATTGTCTCCTTGTGCCTTTGTCCTTTGTGTACATTACCACTAAATGTAGTCTCGGGAGAATGATTGACGGTGCTAGAGAAAGTGGAGGTCAGTATATCTTTGAAGGTGGAACCGAAGTGAGAAAACAAGTTCAAAGTACATATTTGAATTTTTGTTTCTAATAATGTTATGCTGTGACATTATAGATTAGGACACCCAAGTTTTTATTACTTAAAGCACTTATTTACAAATTTATTTACAAATAACAATCCATCTTCATTTCAATGTGAGTTTTGTGAACATGTCAAACATCATTATTCCTTTCCCCCCAAAAAATCATACCAAACATCAAAACCATTTACTTTAATCCATAATAATGTATGGGGACCTTCTAGGATTTCAACAAGTTCAGAAAAAAATGGTTTGTTGCTTCATCGATGATCACACAAAAGTAAGTTGGGTATATTTGCTAAGGGACAAGTCTGATGGCGAAAAAGTTTTCAAAACTTTTTAGAAAATGGTGGAAACATAGTTTTAAGAAAAGATAAATATATTAAGGAGTGACAATGACATAATATTTTAATAAGGTCTTAGGCGAATTTTTCTTAGAAAATGGTATGGTACGTCAAAGTTCTTGCAATGCCATACACTAACAAAATGGAGTGGCTGAGCGGAAAAACAAACACCTTTTAGAAGTTGATAGAGTCCTAATGTTCACTAATAAAGTTCGTAAGTATCTCTAGGGTGAAGTTAATTCTAACGACTACATACTTTATAAATTGAATGCCTACAAAGATCTTAAAATTTCAAACACCATTAAATACCCTTCAACAAAGTTTCTCATTGTCAAAATTATCCCATAACCTACCCTTAATTGTTTGGCAACAATGTTTTCTGTACACATACACAATAAAAACTAGGGGAAGTTAAATCCTAGATCAAGAAAATGTGTTTTTAGGGTATGCCCCAACTGCGGATACAAATGTTATGATCCTATTTCTAAAAAAATGTTTGTAAATATGGATGGCATATTCCTCGAGTCCCAACCCTTTTTCGAAACTCATTTTCAAGGGGTGACATAAAGATAAGATGCATAATATTTAGATGGGTTCCAACTAGAGAATGCCAATGTTAAAACTTCGAATTGACCATTTTTTTTAATAAATACATATCTAAGTGTTTTAACTAATAAAAATCCAGTTCTACGGTCTATGTAGACATCTCATATTCTTTCTAGCTAAGACAATGGGACAAAAACGGGTACTCGAGAACTCCTTGTCTACTCACGGAGGAGACAAATTCGAGATAATGAGACCCAAACTCAGCATTGTCAAGAATTCGAACCAAAGGCTAGTCATAATTCTACTGAATCTTTAGGTAACTTCTAAACATACTAATTTCAAGTTAGTCATTCTAATTATGAATCAAATCAACCTAAGTTTAGTTTTCCTGACCTTAATGCTTCCATTGCTAATCAAAAGGATGTTAGATCCTGTACCAAATATCCCATTGCAAACTCTCTTACAAAAACCTCTCCTATTTTTCTGTCTTTACTTCGTGTGTGGAAATTCCAAAGACTGTATACGATGCAAATGGATGTTTATGATCAAGTACAAGTCAGATGGGTCACTGGAAAGATACAATGCTCGCTTGGTTGCTAAAGGTTTTACTCAAATATACGATATTGATTACCTTGAAACCTTTGCACCAATAGCAAAGTAAACACACATTCAGAGTACTCTTGCTAATTGCAACCAATCTTCACTAGCCTCTAAAACAACTGGTTGTGAAGGACACATTGGACAAGTATAGTATTGATACTCCTAACTACAGTACGACACACCAAAATACCTGCTCTGTCTATGGCACCGTTCTTGTATTCTATCGTGTCCTATTTTGTTTAGTCCAACAGAGGGCAATATATGCCTAGATATTGAGTTATCGGCCGAAAAGTTAGATATTTTGCATTTAAGGTTTGTGTTCTAACGTCTATGCGTCGGAGAAGTTCATAACCCACTACCGGATAGCCTGGTTCTTAATTTGAAAAGAACCTAAAAAGGATAAAACCCATTGGGACTTAAACCTAGATGATTCTCTCCTCCTCTCCCTCCCACCCACCTTCTTGTCCCCTTTCAACATTTCGTGACAATGACAACACTAGCTATATTCCCCCCTCTTTTTAATTCTCATGCAACACTAGCCACCTCTACCACCACTTGCGGTGGTCGGCAATTATATATATATATATATATATATAAAGAAGGAAATTTTATTCTGGCCTGAAGGCCTACAACCCCGACCCGAAGGCCTTACAACCACAGTCCGAATGCTGCATCCCAGCCCGAAGGCCTCCCGTGCTAGCACTGCTCCGCATCGCATCCGCACCCGGCTGCACCACATACATTAATTCCCCACAAGAAATTAATATGCCACCCCCATTGCTTGAACTAGCAGTAGCAACCTCATGGGGGGATGCCTCCTTCCTCAACCACATGGGCTAGGAGCTTGGCTATATATATATATATATATATATATATATATATATATATATATGGAAAAATGGTAAGTTTTATTCCAAAATCAACTCAACAATCATACAATCGAGGATATTCTCCCACCTATTTAGGGTGCCATAGCAGTTACATCAAATTCTATATTATGTAGAGTGCCTATAGGAGGGGTGGATAGCCCCTTGAATATGCGACGATTCCTTTCCCTCCAGACATGCCAGACGAAGGCTGCAAGTCGTAATCTGACAGTCTTGAACCAAACCTGCTCCCTCCCTCTGTGGTCTCGGATCCCAGTGACGATGTCTCCAATCTCTCTGCCTGTGTCACATCCTCCTAGCGCTCTGCGGCACTGCTCAGTCCAGATATACCAGGACACCTCACACTCAAAGAACAAGTATCTCATAGATTCATTGTCCACTTCACACAGTACACACTTCGGATTGGGGGCTTGGATCCCAAAGGAGATGAGTCTGTCCCTCGTCGACCAAACAACAACCGGTAGACACACAACTGCATCTTGCGGGCCAGGCCCTTGCACCAGATGAAGTCATAGTCTATGCTATTAGGGGATGTACGGCGCACAAGGTTGTAGCAGCTATTGAAACAAAATTCTCCAGTGCCTCCAGCAGCTTCCGGCAGATCCCATGTCCAACTATCTGTCGGCTGACTCGGATCAATACCAACCGCACGAATAGTCTCTCCCAGCTCCGCAGTATGTCGGTAGACCTCTGGACTCCACTCTCTATTTCTGATATTATGCTTGCAGGTCAACCCCCTACCAGCCTCCCTGTGAGTCCGGTCGCCAAGTATCTCAATCAGAGATTGATGCTCTAACCATGTGTCCCGCCAGAGGTCAGTCCCAGCTCCATCTCTCATAGTCCTCCGGATGGATGATTTGAGTACAGCTCTGTGGCGCAGAATATGCTTGAAAGTGACCAAATGGTTGTTGAGGAAGCAGGTCCATAAGTTGCCCCTCTTCACATACCAACTGTACATCCAATCAGCCCATAATGATCCACCTTTAATGAACCTCCATGCCAGCTTCAGACCAGAGGCCTCCCTGACAGGCAGCATGGGTCTAAGCCCCACCCCTCCCTCCTTCCGAGGGCGACAGAGCTGCTCCTAAGAGATTGCATGCTTCTCCAGATGAAGTTGGCGCAAATGCTCTCCACTTTTCGGATGGTGGTAGTATGGACTAGAATAGACTGGAGCCAGAAGAGTGCCAGTGTCGACATGACCGATCTAACTAGCTCAATGCGTCCACCAAACGACATGCCAGCAGCCTGCCATTCTTTGACCCTCCTCTGGCATACTCCACCAGACTGTGACAATCCTGATCCCACGCATAATTGACTGTCAGAGGCACCCCTAGATATTTCACCGGGAGATTGTTTCTATCAACTGCCAGAGCTTCCGCACGTTCCTCCTTCAGAGAGCAGAGGGAGCTGAAGTAGACACGACTCTTCTCTCGATTCAGCTGTAGTCCTGTTAGTTTTTTCAATTCTCCCATAATCCCAGAGATCGTGGTCATTCCTTCCATAGAGGGCTGGAGGAAGGCCAGGAGGTTGTCAACATAGATGAGGTGAGTAACAGGAGGCTCGATCCTCTTGAACAACGGGACCAGCCGTCTATTGTGAACCGCCATATCCATCAGGCAGGTGAAGTACTCCATGACAAGTGTGAACAGGTAAGGATACAGAGGGTCGCCTTGTCGGAGTCCTCGATTGCTGCGGAAGAACCCATACGGAGTACCCTGGATGAGTACAGAGAAGGTAGGGATCGAGATGCACTCCCTAATTCTCACAACCCACCACTCGTCGAATCCCATGGCCAGCATCAGGTGGCACAGGAAGTCCCTATTGACCATGTCATAGGCCTTCCTCAGGTCCAGCTTCACACACGCCTTCTCCCCTCCTGGTTTGTTGAACCATCTCACCATCTCATGCTCTAGAAGACTGTGCTCTGCAATCGATCTCCCCTTAATGAAAGCCGTCTGGTTCGGAGAGATCAGGTCCTGCATAATTCCCTTCGTGCGTCGGCACATAAGGTGCGTAATTATTTTGTAAAGATAATTACAGCACGCTATAGGTCGAAAGTCCGCCAGCGAGGTCGCTCTTTCTTTCTTCGGCACAAGGGTCAGGAAAGTATGATTTAGCTCCTTCAGCAACTTTTCCTCAGAAAAGAACTCCTGGACCGCCTCGAGCACCGGTATCTTCAGGGCATCCCAGTGGTATTTGTAGAACCCACTGCTAAAACCATCCGGCCCCGGGGCCTTGTTGGGATTTGCCTTCATAATGATAGCCTCCACCTCCTCTAGAGAGACTGACGCGAGTAACTGGCTATTCCCATAGGGCGTCACCAGCTTCTATGTAATGATATCCGGAAACGCAGAGAGGTAGTCAGTCTGAAAATATAACTCTGAGTAGTACCTGACAGCCTCCCCTTGGATTTTTGATGGCTCTCCAACCAGTTTGCCCTTGCCATCAAGCAGGTGGGAGAGACTGTTCCTATGTTGACGGATCCGGATCACATCATAGAAGAACTTGGAGCAACGGCTACCTTTCTTGAGCCAGGAGCATTTAGCGCGCTGAGCTGCACTAATCTCCTTCTGCAACCGGAGGATGTTGACTTCCCCAATCAGTCCTTCTCCCGTGCCGCTAAGGACTCATCCAGTATATCAGTCTGCATGGAGTTCTGGATGGCCCTGAGTTCCTCCTTGTCTTCCAGGGAAGGCCTGGGCTGACACTTCACCCAACTCCGAATAGTCTTCTTCGTGCTCTTGAGGATGTGGACCATGCGGTATTGTGCCGAACCCCCTGCTGGTGCAGAAAATCCTCTGCAACAGCCTCCAGCTAACCTCCAGAAAGAAACCAACTGTTGTTGTAGCGGAAAGGGCACGACTTCCAAGTAGGCCGGTATGTGAAACCGACCCTGATAGGGGAATGATCGCTCGTCCCAACAGCCAGGCCCTCTGCCACAGAGTTTGAGAAGCAACGGAACCACTCCCTATTTTTCAGAGCTCTGTCTAGTTGACAGGCAACTCTGTTGTTTACAACTTTGTTATGCCAAGTCCATATGTGCGCAGTACGCTCCAAGCCCTGTAGGTCCGACTGATGGAGACACCTCTGGAAATCATACAGGATCTGATCAGGAACCGGTCTGCCTCCCACCTTCTCCTTTCTGTGAAGGAGGGCGTTGAAATCACCCATCAAGAGTAGATGGAGGTGCAAAGAGTCAGTAGAAGCAGCCGCACTGGCTATATCCCTCCAAAGGCCCTCTTGCTGCCGCTTGTCGTTGCGGCCATATACCGTCCCCAGCAAGAACCGGAACCTACCCTTATTAGAAAAGGAAATAGCAATCAGCTGCTCCGACATAAGGATCAGATCTTCGTCCCAGTTGTTGCTACTCCATCTAACCCAGATCCTAGCCATGTTGCATATCGCCAAGTTGTGAAGCTGGACCCAATTGGGAGAAGTCCGGCACGAAAGCGTCCTCTCCCCTTTGATCTTAGTTTCCAGAAGCACTGATATGTCACACTTCTCTCTATGCAAGACCTCAGAAATCTCTCTCCATCGTCCTAAGGAACATGCACCTCGGACGTTCCACGCGATTACCGCTATTAATTATTAAGAGGATGTCCCCCCTGAAACCCTTCTGGACCAGTACCCGGGGATGGTACCATGTCCGTCGCCGCCATGTCCTCCTCCAAGCCAGGAGTAGTAGTATGCTGATTCGCTGTTTGGGTGAGCATCAAGGCCCAAGCCGGGTTGTCCACACACAACGCCTCGCTGTATTCAGGCAAACGACACCTTCCTCCCGAGGGTGTCCATCGCGAAGTGGGCCAATATGTCTCTTTCTGCTATAGACTCTCTCCTCGGACACACCACCTTCTCCTCGATGATCTCGTCCCGACGCCATCATGCCTCTGGTGACCATACTCCTTTGGACGGTAAAAGTAACCATAACCCCACTGGACTGCCCCGGCTGCGGCGAGATGATCAGACCCAATCCACTGGCGTCTTCCATCTGTCGTTCCCCTTCCTGCAGGCCACCCTCTATCCTCTCTTCTTCTCTAGTAGTCTTTGCCACACGGGTGGTTCCAGGTTCTGCAGCTGTCTTCGAGGGAGGCACAGTCTTCTGAACTCCATTCGGGCAAGCACTAGTAAGGTGACCGAAACAGGCACATTGAGAACAAACAGGCGGAACCCATTCGTACTCAACTCTCTGGGTGAGAACCTCCCCAGACGGAACCTCGTACTCCAGCAGACTCAGGAGCTCTTTATCAGCATTAATCTTCACGAACATCCGGGCATACATCAGCCTTGACCAAAAGACTGTAGCATTATCCGCCTTAATCGGTTTACCAACCAGGCTAGCAAGTCTCATGAGAAGGGGTATGCTCCAATATCTGACTGGGAACTCCGGAAAGCGGATCAAAACTGGAATAGCATTGAGGACATCCTTCTCACAAGAGTCACAACGCAGCTCCGGGGTCCACTCTTTCAAGATGATCAGTCTACCATAAACGTCCAAGGTCCACCCTGGGTGATCCTGACAACATCTTTCGCAAGTCCGAACTTGACATAATAGAAACCATTCTACCTCGCATATATCTCCATGCTACCTTTTGGCTGCCAAACACGTGTCGTATATGTCCGGATTTGTCCGTAGAAGGGTTTGCTTTCCAGCACATACAAGACCAACGTGTTTTCCTAGAAGGCCGTCACCACCGCTATCTCTTCCGCGGGAAACGAGGCACGAAAGCTACTTCCCACCTTCTTTGGCAGCACATACTCCATTGACGATGGACTTTTGGATCCTACTGGCTTGCATATGTCATTCCAGGACTTTCCCACAGGGCGAGTAGACGTCCCCTGAGACCATGGGGTAGGGAGAGGGCCCCCTATTCCCTGGCCTCCCATGTCAGACGTACTCCCTTTCCCTTTTTCCGTCGCTGTGGCCTTGGGTCGCCACCTCGTTGTCCGAACACCAGAACTATTCCCCGCCCGTGGTGGGCCCCCTAGGCCAGTAGATGACTTCCTCGTCCCTGATCCTGCTCCCGACCTCCTGTTGGGGGTGGGGCGCGCCTTCGGGTGAATCGGTCCTTTACTCACTTCTTGTCGCGCATCGCCATCCTTCCCCCACACTCCTACTACCGCGACGTCTCGTAACCGTCGTCCATCTCCCGTTCTCCATCTGTCCCCCCTGAGATCCGGGTATGAATCCAGGTTGGGAAGTCGGCGGTCCCGACAGATCGGGAACCCATCGATCAGGTCCAATGAGAACGGTCGTTCCTTTCCCAGTCGTCGCCGTCGAGCCAACCTTCTCGCTTCTCCCGTCCGCATCGGCCACGGCAGCGCCGGACTTGGCCAGCCCGCCTCCGCCCGCGCCGCCACCACAGCCGCCCGCACCGCTGCCACAGCTGCCCGCGCCCGTCTAGCGTGCGCCCAGGCGGCCCGCTCCCTTGTGCGGCTCCAGCGCCCTCTCCCGCTCCCGTGCGGATGACTCCAATGCCCGCGCCGTCACCGCCGCCGGTCCCCGCGCCGTCACCGCCGCCGGTCCCCGCGCCGCCTTGGGTCGGCCCGCCCCTGGCCGGGCCGCCGCTGGCCGACCTACCACCGCCGCGAGCGCCGGGGTCCCAAGTGAGGGACCCCCTAGGGTTTCCTCCCATTCGCCCGATCTCCAGGAGCCATTTATCTTCTTCGATTATATATATATATATATATATATATATATATATATATATATATATATTGGTATTTTGGTGTAGCAGCTGGGGAGAGGTGTGGGGTCTTCGTGAGCCCTGTCTCTAGTCCGTTTTGTATAGCCCGTTGCTTTATTTCAGCGCTTATATATGAATTCTCCTTAATATATATATATATATATATATATATATATATATATATATATATATATATATATTTCCTTTTCTTAATATCTTGTTCTCTCTTTGCAAATCCTCCATTAGCGGCTACACCAATGCTATCAGGGAGCACCCATGAAGACCTTGCTTTAGACGAACACCTTATTAAATCAGCCAGTTGGGTGTGGTTCTGATTTAGGCAGGGTTAATTACATTGTTTGTCCATAGGTACTCAACCTTCTTCCACCCAGAGTATGTACTGAATTTGGGTAAAACCTCTGTTTTACAACTAGAGCAAGGGTGAGGGCTTTAATTTGAGTAAATTTAGAAAGTAACTTTCATGTAATCTAGAATCAATTTTTTATGTAGCATGTAATCCTTTTTGTTTCCTTCATTAAGAAATTGAACAGCTCTCATGTTCCTCTGTTAGAGAGTTGAGTTAGATTTTGTTCACATTGGAAAGAGGTAACCCATTTTGGTTTTTAGATTTACTTGGTAGCGGAATCACTGCCTTTCGGAGATTCATATTTGTTACCTTCTTTAATAGCTTAGATTTGCATGCACGGTGCTCAATCTCGTGGTGAATGTTAAGTAGTCACATCTCTGGTCCTTTTTGTTTTTCCTTTTGTTGCGGAATCCCCAAACTGTAGACTAGGAAGCCTACTATGGGCCCTTTTTTAACTGGACCCCTATATATAGTGCATGAACCTCAGGATAGGACACATAGGATATTGTTCTCTACCCCTGAGAGTTAATTGTTGAATTAATTGAGACATTCCTTTGTTGAATGTCATCATACTAGAATTTTCATAAGAAAAATCGAATTGTTTACTTCGTCCAGTCATTGTTGAGTTAACGCGACCTTTCACTTGAATTGGTACTTTAAGTTCTCTTGTCAGAAATCCTTGAATATTTATGACATATGAGGCCTCATGATGGATTGACTATTCATAAGGTCTTTTCTGGATTTCTTTTTCATTCAGCGAGTTTGGAGGAGATACTTTGTGATGAAAAAGGTTGCAGGACAGTTTCAAGAAGAATGGGAAGTTTTAGCTACTCACCATAATTGCAAGAGTGGTAGATGGATTTCCAGGAACTTGATAAGACCTTTTCTTTTCTTCACTACTCAGTCATCAACTTTGCATCAGAAATTTCACATCAGAAATGTGAAGTGCATGCTGATATGTTTTAAGATTCTTCTACAAAGCATGAACTCAGCTGGTAGACCGTCTTATCTTTATATTCTTCTCTCTTACCAGAATTTTATGCTGTCTGTAATGCGGTATTTTGTTTACTTCTAATTACTGTTGCTTTGTAGATGTGGAGGAAAACTTCTGTTCTCTCGCCATGGGTACTATTCAGGAGAAATCAGTTTGGAGTTATCAAGCAAAAAAGTTGGTTTTGTTATGCTCTTTTATTCTTGCTGAATTTGACCACACCTCTCATGAGTGTGAAGACATTGTTCAGCTTACTGCTTTAGCGATGCGATTGGCTGTTGCTCTAACTGATCCAAAAGGGTGGAAGGCTTTCAAGAGCAAGAGTACTAAAGATGCAGACAATGCTTTGAAGAAATTATTAAGGTTTATGACTACAGAAGGTAGTATTTACATCTGTATTAGGAGATACTTCGTGAAGCTTGGTATTCACATTACTTCGCAAAAGAAGGCCTTTGCATCAACGGATGATACTTTCTTGATTACTGCAACTGCAATAACATTAGCTTTGCGTCCTCAACATTACAAGGAGTCAGATGAAAATGTGGCTGACCTGTTTGATGTGAAAGATGCTTCTGAGCAGTACTTTATATTCATTTTGACAGTTCCTTATCTCATCAAATGTGTACCATCTGTTCTCTTACCTGCACTTAAGCACAAGTCTGCTATGTTACCATGTCTCTCTATTCTACTGGTATGTGCCATCAAATTTGAATGCAAATAGTTCAATAATTTTAAAATTTCTATCAAAGCTTCCTACCACAGAACCTCTCCCATTAATGTACTTAAAAGTATTATGAACTCTAAAATTATGGGGATCTGGCAGGGTGCTTACTACCGCACCTTGCCCATTATATTCTTTAGTGTTCTACAATTTTCCAACAGTTAAAGGTATATCTGACAATATTGTGTGCATATTTTGAGTGAAATTACAATGCTGGAGCAGTGACCATTCTTTATATATTTATATGCCTGCTCTCTTAGTCACACTTTTGGACAGCAGCACCAGCTCTTATTTCTTGGTGTTGTTTTCTCCTTTGTGAATACTGCACCTAGTTTCAATTATCTTCTCTTCAATTCTTAATTTCTGAGAGTAAGCCTTGTATAAGTCTAGTCATCTCTAGGGAGACGGTTGGAATTTTCTCCAGTTGGAACTCCCAAGTCACGCAGACTTTAATGTACGCAGCGATAATGTACACATCGACCTTTCTTGTACCTGTTGCCAGTGAATTTTCTTTTTGTATGATTTGAAATCCACCAAACTGATCAATTTATGACAGATACTGGCAGACGTCCAAGGATAGAATCTTCAATGAGATGTTGAAACTGGAGCACTCGGAAAGCCCCTACTCAGAAGCGATGGAAGTTTCCTGCAGTGGTTGGGCTCTTGCAAACATTATAAACTTGGCAACTGACTATAATAATGATCAAGATGATTCGAGATGCTTCATCCAAGACCTAGATTGTAGATTGTATGTTCAAGTCATGAATTGCATTTCAGAGAACTTTCTAAATTGGCTTGAGAGTGTTGTTGGGTTTATGAGCAAGAATAATGATGATTCCCCGGAGAAAGATGATTCTTCTTTTCATGATACTGATCCAACGAAGAGCAGTAATCTAAAATCATTATACATGGACCTCCTAAAGCCTGTGCATCAGCAGTGGCACCTGAGAAAGCTTCTAGCCATGGTGAAGGAGAATGCAACAGTTCAAGACGTAAATATTTCTGCTGCAAACAAGGACTTCGAGTACTTGGGGAACTTTGAACTATTGTGGGTTGTTTCCTTTTATTATTACATGCTTAGAATATTTTCTTTTCTAAACCCCTTTATTGGGTCAATGCCGATTCTTAACTTGCTTGCTTTCACTCCTGGATTTCTTGTGGAACTGTGGGAAACCTTAGAAAAGTCTATTTTTCACGGTGCTGATCATATGTCCTGCATCAGAGATGCTAATTCTGGTAGTCATGACGGGGTAACTTACGCGAGAAAGCAAAGTTCAGTTAAAGAAACTGGAAACAAGTGGGCAAGTATACTTCAAAAAATTTCTGGAAAAACAACGGATGTGGGCTCTATGAATTTAAGCAATAATTCTATCAATACCAGTGAGGTCAGTGGGGAAAGTTACGATTCATGGGATATTGAATCTATGAGGCAAGGTTCACAAGGTGTTTCAAAGCACTTTTCATACTTTTTACATCTGTTCTGTGCCACATATGCACACCTGCTGTTGGTTTTAGATGACATAGAGTTCTATGAGAAACAGGTATTATGATGCTAATTTTTTCTAGGGGCAGTTATTTTCAAATATACTGTCATTTTCTCACTTCTTATTACTTTGGGGGTAGGTTCCATTTACACTCGAGCAGCAGCGAAAAATTGCTTCAGCACTAAACACCTTTGTCTATAATTCTTTTATTCACAATGTTGGACAAAGCAGTAAACCTCTAATTGATGTAGCAGTCAGATGCCTTCATCTGCTGTATGAACGGGACTGCAGGCACAAGTTCTGTCCCAGCGCTCTGTGGGTGGGACCTGCTAGAATTGGCCGCATCCCAATTGCTGCAGCTGCTAGAGCTCATGAAGCTGCATTTACCAATCTGCAACTTAGAGATTCTCTAAGCGCTTCAAACATGAGCTCTGTCCTTACAGTTGTCCCTCATGTATATCCATTTGAAGAAAGGTAATATAATCTTGAACACTTCGAAGTAACTTCTGAATATGAGTCTTCTGCTGTCAACTTTACCTTGTTTGGTTTAATTGATGAGTTATAACATTCTTTCTTAATTTTTTTGATGTTTTCTTTAATTGTTCAAGACTCGTTCTAAGTGGACCTTAGCTACATTTTGATCTCTATAAGAACATGTATCTATATGTATCTCTATTTCAATATACCTGTTACTATAGTTGCTTTTTGATAAGCCTTGGAAGCATAAATACTCCAAAGTGATGCCATATACATGTTCTTTCCATGTCTGATACCTATCAGACGGTTACCTATCAGACACGACATGTACACTCCAAGATATGCACAGACCACCAAAACTGGTGCTATGTCTCTATTGATGTTAGCATATTTATCGTAGTGTTATCTGTGTCACCACAGAATGTAGACTCTTCCTCGGACACATCAGCACAAAGGTAGCGAGGTGCAATGGAAGCCTCGTCTTTGAGGTACTTGTGGCACTATTGGTTTAGAAGAGATTAGGGAAGTTATATTGCTATCAAGTGACACCAAAGAAATTTCAGTAAAATTCATGATTCAAGTACAGTTATGTTGCTGGAGCAGATATTATTTGCTTAAGAGCGTCATTAGTAGTTGGGACTCTCAAATGCAATTTGGGATCCAAAATTTCAAAAAAAGGTAAATGTAGAATGGGTTGGATTTGTATGAGAATAGTAGGAAATGATAAAGTGAGCTCCGGTCCCAAAGATTGTGTGGTCAAAAATTGATGTGGGAAAAAATAATATAAAGTTTAGAATCTAGAAAGTTGGGCTCCAAATTTGGACTTACTATTCTACAAAACGAGTTCCTACAATCTAGAATCTAGAAATTGGGAGGCCCAACCCTTAGCACCTGTGGGTGGGATGGGACCGAAATTGTAGAAATTGGGACTAGGGATGAGACTTACTATTCTACAAAATGAGCTTCTACATTCTAAATCTAGAATCTAGAAAATGGGATGGGCCTTACTAATGATGCTCTAAGATGTACAACATAATCACCAAGCTTAATCCATTATAGTGTCATATGTTAATCATTCTACTGTACAGGATTCATCAAAATTTGCAAATGAATATAAGGAGGTTCTTTATAATATGGATTTAGAGAGAAGAAACATGGAATTTAAATTGTAGTGATGAAATTAATCCTAAATTACTAATTCGAGCAACTAATCCTGTCTTTTGTGAAACTTAAATTTGGTATGAAGTTTAGTATGTAAAAAGTGACATGGTCTACAATCTTAGTTGGAATCTGAATATGGTCAAATAGATTGCCAAGGGTGCCCATATTCACCTTGGTTAGATCCATCTTGTATTCAAACTTGAGTTGTGTGGCTTAAGTTATTTGACAAGATATGATGTATATATTTGGTCATTGGATTACAGGAACAAGGTGCTAGAGTCATGCGGTTTACAAGAGGATGGTGAATTGGTATTGGAGGTTTGATTGAGGTGGCAATGCTGATTTGGTGGAGGATAAAAGTTGGTGGATGGGGGATGGGGTTGATGGAGGTTGTGGTGGTATATCTTAGCAAAGGTGAACTTGATGGAGAGTTGATAATGAAGAGTTTCGTGGAGGTGCAGGTGCTCTTAATGGATTTGAGTAGAAGATGGAGTTACCATGACGGTTTGTTTGAAAGAACGATGATGATGTGATTCAATAGAGAATGGTGAGTTGGCAAGAAGGGTTTGACGTAGATGACTGTCACTTCTTGCCCCATGGGCCCACCAGGACATGACCTATACATGGACCTCAACCTGCATTACCACTTGGTTATCCTTTTGCCAAAATGGTTAACACGGATTTATACATGGGACTCGAGCACACAAATATAAGTTAACAAATTCCCATCATTTATTCTATATGGACTATTTGAATTTCACAATCTGTTGCACTAAGATAAGACGTTCTCATTGCAGCCCATGAAAATGGTCCAGGCTCACCCTAATGCCCTAACTAGCCCTAAATCAAATAGACGCGAGTTTGCTAGTTTATATTTGAGTGCTTGTGTCTCATGTATACAACCAATTAACCATTTTAGCAAGTTGATAGCCAAGTGGTGATGCACATTGAGGTCCACACACGTCATGTCTTGGCCGACCCATGGATGCGGAAGTCACAATGAGATGGGTGGTGGATTTTAGTAGAGGATGTGTCATTAAGTGGTTCAAGTGGGTGTTAGTGGTTATTGATTAAAGGTCCTTACCTCGTTTCCTTAGGCGGGTCACCTAGGCATGTTAGATGCTTTGTTGCCTTATCGCCTTATTCGGCCACCTCGACCCTCTTGACTTAAGTCAGACCCAACTCGTGCCAACTCTTTTTTTAAAGTTAGAACTATATATATATATATATATATATATATATATATATATATATATATGATTGCATTTCTTCACACTTTAACATAATGTGTCATAGAGATGAATGCAATTCCCTATAAAAAACTGTATCATCTTTCCTATAACTGTAGATTCTTTATAGTTTATAGGAACTTCGAGGGTGCTCCTTGGTTGCATGAACTTAAAATCGCAATCCATAATGTAGACCGAGCTACCGGCCAATTGACCACCTACGTTTATGACATGGTTCTCTCATGCTCGTAGCTACCTTAGATAGGAATTTGATGTTAGTCCCGGGACGTAATTTTTCGATGGAAAAAATGAAAATTATGCAATACTTCAAGGAAGGTGCAAGATAGAGATCCTTGGTGGATTCTAAGAGACGAAAACCAATGTGTTACTTCGAAGAAGATACAAAAGAATTCGTAGCAGCAGCAGCAACGAACGTCCACTAACTTTTCTGATTAGATTAGAAAATCTCTCGTTCAGAACGAGTTGCAAGTGGATAATAGAAGAACAAAAGGTTCTAATTAGATCAGAGAAGAAGAAAGCCTGCTGGGGTGAATTATCACCGGCGCTCAAAGCTTAATTAGCCCCACATGAACAGCTTCCAGGAACCAGCAAGTTCGACGGAGAACTTCGGAACACTCCGCTCTTCTGACTCGGATGGCGCGAACTCTGCTCCTAAAGGACCTCTCTTCTCTGCTCTGAACTTAGAGAATTTCGTAGGAAAATTTATGATACTTGTGTTATGTACACTGAGAGAGAAGAGAGGGACTTTGTATAGGTGCGTCCAGTAACTGCTCGGTATACAGAACGTTCAAGACATGGGAAAAATCACTCCGAACATTCCGTAACCGCTCAAATCGTGCACAGACATGATTGAGCCAACTGGTGCACAACGCGCACCAGATAGCGCATAGCGCGCGCGAACGGCGCACAATGTGCGCAATTGCGTACCGATGCGCCAACTGCGCACACGCGCACTACGCGCCAACTGCGCCCCATCTGGCAGCGCCATCAGGCCGCGCCAACTGGCGCGCCACTGGGCCGCGCCACTGGGTGCGCCGCTAGTCAGTGCCAATTGGTCGTGCCATCTGGCCGTGCGATCGGGCCACGCGAACGGGCGTGATCGGCTGCGCAGAGGCTCGTGCAACGAGCGCAACTTAAGCACGCTATGCGCCTAGCGACGATACTGACGTGCTAAGTGCAAAGTGTGCCAACAAAATGCCACATTACGCCTTATGAGCCTGAGTTCGAGTCCGAGTCGCTAAGCCCCTACGGGACTTAGCTCTTATGGAATAAATTCTAAGAGCAAAAAGCATTAATGCTTTACCATGGAGTCTTATCCTTACCTCCTAGTAAAATCACCCACATGGTTCTCTCCTTAGGGTCACCACCCCATGTGCACATCTCAACAACATATCAATTATATATTGAGATACAACAAATTGTGCTTTTCTAATGTGGGACTAAATATCACTAGGCATGTATTGAAAGCAAGCTTTCTTTACATGTCAAGGAAAAGCTCCAACAATCCTCCATATATTTCGATATATGGATTTGAGTATTTCCCACAGTAACTGTCCATCATGCATTAGGAGAGATGTCGCTGACGACTTGAATCTTCCCGCATGGGTCAAACAACATACTATAATACAAGAATGGACTAAGCCTTAAATTTTGCATCATAGCTGAAATTTTTTTCACTCACATAATGTAGTTACACGTGCTTCTGGCTGCACATTAAAGGCCCTGTGCCAGCATGGTTTTAGTGTATAATTTTGGGCATCTATAAGTTTACCCTCAAGAGACGGCATGATATCTCTGTCCATACACTATAGGTGAGTTCTTTATTAAAGAGACATGGCATGAAGCCTTGCGCTTCCCTTGCGGTGCTACGCTGCTATGACATGGCCTAAAGCCGAGACATTACCCCTATCCGGAAACCTTATCGTAGTGTTATACTACATTAGCATGAGGTCACAAGCCTCTTTGTAGTGCCAAACTATCTAGCATGAAGCCTTAGGCTCCCTTGCGGTGTTATCCCGCAACGACATGGCTTGCAAGGCCGAGGCTTTACCCCTATTCGGGTACCTCATCGTGGTGTCGTGCCACTATAACATGGGGACAACCTCCCCTTTGTAGTGCTGTCTACCCCTCTTTAATTTTATCATATAACATTAGACTACCTGCCTATTTGCGGTGCTACACCGCTGTGACTTGGCTCGCAAAGCCAAGACATTACCCCTATCCAGGAACCTCATGGTGGAGTCACTCCACTGTAGCATGGAGTTACACTCCTTGTAGTGCTGCTCTACTGTGCTTCCTGTAAAACACATCAGGCATTCACTCTGCCTGAGAACTCATTAAGGCGTTTAAGCTATCCTCATCACAGGATCCGTTTTCCGCAGAAAACATATAGTAGACAACAGTGGTTGTAGGTCCGTAACCATTTCATGCCACAGAGGACATGTACCCACTATACCTGATATTTTTTCAGTTAGTGGTCCTCCCTTGAACCAAAAGCTAGATGCCTAGTAGATTTTTCTTTGAACTAATAGCATAAAACTTTATGGTAGGAATGCAATAACATAATATAAGAATGCCTTCAAGCCCATTTTACAAGCTGTGTCATCGACCAGTTGACGCTTGAGGCCCCTGGTGAACGGATCTGTCAGGTTCTCCTGACTTCGAACATCAATCACTGCAATGACACCTCTCTTGATGAGATCGTGTACTGCCTTGTGCTTTAACCGCACAGTCCTCTTCTTCCTGTTGAAGAGGTTATTTGATGCCACCGTCGCAGTCGCCTGGTTGTCGTAATATCGGAATTCTCGGTATTTGCGCCCCAACCACTGGAAGATCATACATGAGCTCTCAAAGCCATTCTGATTCCTCCGCTGCGGTATCAAGTGCGAAGAACTCAGATTCCATGGAGGAACGAGAGAGCATAGTCTGCTTCTTCGACTTCCACGATATAGCAGCTCCACCCATTGTGAAAATGAATCCACCTGTGGACCTCTCGCTCTCCAACTCTGAGCACCAGCTGGCATCACTGAAGCCTTCTACTACCGGCGGATCTCCGCTGTAGTGCAGTGCATATGTCTGATTCTTGAGATATGTCATTACTCGTTTCACAGCTTTCCAGTACTCAATGTCTGGGTTGCTCGTGAAACGACTCAGCATTTCCACGGCAAAAGCTATGTCAGGCCTTGTGGCAGTAGTAGTATACATCAAACTCTCGATGACGCTTGCATACTCCAGCTGCCTGACGCTTTTCCTCGAATTAGGCTTCAGCTTCAGATCGCACCTGTAAGGTGTATCGATTCCTGGAAGATCCTGATACCCGTAGCGTGTGATCATCTTCTCAATATAATGAGACTGTGACAGCACCAGTCCAGTGTCTGTCCGAATGATCCCTAAGATCACATCAGCTTCCCCCAAGTCCTTCATACTGAACTTAGTCGAGATGAACTTCTTTGTCTCCGTGACAGTCCATATCCGTACCTAGGATCAGCATGTCGTCCACGTACTGACAAACGATTACACCTCTTCCATCAGCGAACTTTGTGTAAACACACTTGTCCGTCTCGCTGACCCTGTAGCCATTTGACCTTATAACCTTGTCAAACTTCTCGTGCCATATCTTGGGAGCCTGCCGTACAAGGATTTCACCAACTTGCAGATTTTGTCTTCAAGACCCTTGACGACAAATTCCTCTGGCTGTTGCATGTAAATTTCTTCGGTCAGCTCGTCATTTACGAAAGTCGTTTTTACATCCATCTGATGTATCACCAACTTATGTATTGCTGCGAGAGCAATCAACATTCTGATGGTGGTCATCCGGGCTACTGGAGCATACGTGTCAAAGTAGTCGATCCCCTGCTTCTGAGAAAACCCCTTGACTTCTAGCCTAGCTTTGAACTTGTCAATAGTTCCATCTGCTCTCATCTTCTTCTTGAAGATCCATTTGCATTCGATGGGTTTTGCTCCTTCAGGAAGATCAACCAATACCCAAGTGTTATTAGAGGTGATTGAATCAATTTCATTGTCCATCGCCTCTCTCCAGAAAACGTCTCTGGTGTTCATTGTCTCATCATAGGTAAGCAGATCTGCTTCCACATGATAGGTGACAAAGTTATTTATGAAGTCCTTCAGTCTCACTCGCTTAGTTGACGGCTCAGCGAGCTCTGGTTCAACAGTTGTTTCAACAACTTCTTCTTGGACTACATTCTCATTGGAAGCTTCAGTTTCTTGTGCACCTTCATTGTTCTCCGTAATATCAGCAAGAACAATGTTCTTGTGCATTGTAAACTTGTCTTCATAATATTCTGCGTCGCGAGATTCAATAATATGATTTGATTCGATATCAAGAAATCTTCGAGCATCACTCTTCTCGGCATAACCCAAGAAAATTGTCTTCGTAGTCCTTGTCCCGTGCTTCTGAATCTTCAGATCTGGAAGCTTCACATATGCCAGACACCCCTACACTCGAATGACATTCAAGTTAGGTCTTACTTTGAACCAAAGTTCATGAGGAGTAACGTTCGAAGTTGCATGAGGCACTATATTTAGAATAAAAGTGGCCGTCAATGCAGCTTCTCCCCATTAGCATTTTGGAAGACCCGCAGTCAACAACATTGAGTTTATCATTTCTGTCAACGTTCTGTTCTTTCTCTCTGCTACTCCGTTAGATTGAGGAGAATACGGAGCAGTAGTCTCATTGACAATTCCATGTTCTTTGTCGAACGATGCGAATTCATGAGACCGTTACTCTCCTCGATCACTTCTTATTCTCTTGAGTTGTTGTCCAGTTTGCCGTTCAGCCTCGGCCCTGAACTCTTTGAACTTCTCGAACGCTTCGTCTTTAGCCTTCAGCAAGTAAACGAACGCGTACTTTGAGAAGTCGTCGATGAAGGTTATAAAATACTTTATCCCGACTTTTGTAGAGAACTGTTTGAAGTCACAGATATCAGAGTGTACCAACTCCAGAAGATCTGTGCTTCGATTAACCCGAGGAAAGGGTTTCCTTGTGATCTTCCTCTGAGCACATACTTCACATTTCTCTACCTTACCCCCACATTTGGAGATAAGTCATAGACTAGACATTCTGTTTATTCTTTTACAATGAACATGTCCTAGTCTATTATGCCACAACTCAAGAGTATAAGCAGAATGAGTGATTGCATTAACAACATTGGACTGATTTACAAGCTGAATTTTAAACATTCCTTCGGTATAAAAAGCTTTTCCGAAGTATGTTCCCTTTATGGACATCACTATCTGGCCAGCATTGATGTCCATCCTTAGGCCTGCATTGCAGAGTAGGTCCTCAGAGATCAGGTTCTTTGCGATAACAGGTACATGCTTCATACCTTGAAGCGTCAGAGATTTCCCTGAAGTCAGCTTCAACACCACCGTCCCGATCTCTTGTACTTCAGCTTGTGCTTGGTTCGCCACCATAACAATTTCAGAAGTTGGTATGTATGTGGTGAACCATTCCTTGCTTGAACAGACATGGCAGATGGCACCAGTGTCTACCCTCCAGTCAGAGTTAGCCCCTACTGCAGTGACCTGAGCAATCATTGCAATAACGTCAGTGATCATAGAAACCTTACTAGGCTCACCTTGCTCTGATTGCTTGGCTTAGATTTGCATTCACTCTTGAAGTGGCCCTTCTTGTCACACTTGAAACAAGGCGTCTGGGACTTTGCCTTCTGTTGCTTGAAGGAAGTCCCCTTCACTTTCAAATTATTGGGGTCTTTCTTCTTGCTGTGGGAAGCCGCCTGCTTTCCCTTGTATTCCTTGGTGTGAACCAAATTGGCGTTAGCCATCTGTTTGGACAGTGCGTCCACCTTCAGTTGAGCCCTCATCTGGTCCTCAACATAGATTTTTTGTACGAGATCTTCCAGACTGATCTCCAACTTCTTCCTATGCATGTTTGTATAGAACTTGCTCCACCCAGCGGGGAGCTTTGAGACGATCCCTCCAACAATAAACTTGTCGGTGAGGGGCATCGTCTCATCTTCCAACTTCTGTCGCAGCTTCAGGAACTCCTTCACCTGCGGCAACATAGACTTCACCTGCGGCAACATAGACTTCTCGTCTTCAAAGAGCAACTTATGATATTTTTCAACCATAAATATCTTGCTCCTATTTTTGTCATCTTCGTAAAGTTTTTCCAGAGACTCCCATATCTCTCTGGCGTCTTCTTTGAATATGATTCCGCCAGGGAGTCCTCCATAGCATTTAGGATTAAAAATCTACATATGCTATCCCCCCTTCTCTATTTGGCCTGATTTTTAGTAGCAGCAGTAATTGCGGCTGCAGACCCGGTTTCTGGAACAGTAGGTTCTTCCTCGGTTAACACGTGGCCAACTTCGGAAAGTTGAAGATTAAGAGTAACCTTCCTCTTCCAGACTTGATAGTGCTCTCCATCAAATTGCTCTAACTTGGTGAAGTTAGGATTGATTAATGAAGCACGAACGTTTTCCATCTTGTGAAATCAAACTTTGAGATTGTTAGTCTTGGGGTGTAATTTTTCGATGGAAAAATGAAAATTATGCAACACTTCAAGGAAGGTGCAAGACAGAGGTCCTTGGAGGATTTAAGAGACGAAAACCAATGTGTTACTTCAAAGAAGACACAGAAGAATTCGTAGCAGCAACAGCAACGAACGTCCACTAACTTTTCTGATTAGATCAGAAAAGCTCTCGTTCAGAACGAGTTGCAAGTGGATAATAGAAGAACAGAAGGTTCTGATTAGATCAGAGAAAAAGAAAGCCTGCTGGGGTGAATTATCACCGGCGCTCAAAACTTGATTCGTCCCACACGAACAGCTTCCAGGAACCAGCAAGTTCGACGGAGAACTTCGGAACACTCCGCTCTTCTGACTCGGATGGCGCGAACTCTGCTCCTAAAGGACCTCTCTTCTCTGCTCTGAACTTAGAGAATTTCGTAGGAATTTTTTTGATACTTGTGTTCTGTACACTGAGAGAGAAGAGAGGGACTTTATATAGGTGCGTCCAGTAATTGCTCGGTATATAGAACGTCCAGGACATTGGAAAAATCGTTCCGAACGTTCCGTAACCGCTCAAATCGTGCACAGATACGATTGAGCCAACTGACGCACAACGTGCGCCAATTAGCGCATAGCGACGATGCTGATATGCTAAGTGCAAAGTGCGCTAACAAAACGCCACATTACGCCTCATGAGCCCATGAACCTGAATCCGAGTCCGAGTCGCTAAGCCCATACGGAGCTTAGCTCCAATGGAATAAATTTCAAGAGCAAAAAGCATTAATGTTTTACCATGGAGTCTTATCCTTACCTCCTAGTAAAATCACCCACATGGTTTCCTCCTTAGGGTCACCACCCCATGTGCACATCTCAACAACATACCAAGTATATATTGAGATACAACTCATGGTACTTTTCTAATGTGGTACTAAATATCACTAGGCATGTATTGAAAACAAGCTTTCTCTACATGTCAAGAAAAAGCTCCAACATTTGATACTAACATAGAGGGTTGACGTCAGGTCGATAGTTGGTCATATAACTTTGTCAAATCTTGTATTGAGCTTTTTATGCTCCATTGCGGACCCTATTCTGATAGGACAATGCTTAGATGATGATGATGATAAAAGACTTCCCTTTTAACCTCTCGATTCCCTTCTCTTTATTGTGCGTTCTAATCCCTCAAATATTATCTCCATAAATCTTATCTCCATTGGCAACACCAATGTCTACTGCGATGTACCAATGGGTGAGTCTCTCCCTCTTCTTATATCTCTCCCTCACCGACTTCTTTTTATTTTCTCTTTTGTTGTTGTTGTTGAATGTGAGATAAAGGTATTGTCGTTGTTGAGTGTCAAGTTAATGTTTCTTGATTGAACACTTTATTTATTTGATGATGAATTCTTATATTTTTGTATGCATTATGAACAACAAGGGTGCGACGTTTATAGTTTTAGTTATGCATTAACATACCAATTTGGAGGAAACAACAATAGAAAGTCCCAATCATAAACCAGAAGTTCAACTCAAGTTACCTACTACATGATCGTATTTGTTGTCTTGAGGCCCATGTGTTGCCGTCTTGAGGCCCATGTGTTGCCGTCTTGAGGCCTTTTCCTCCTCGCTACTTCGATCCACCTTAACAAGCTTGGTAGTGGTGGAAGGGATAATTTTTGTAGCGAAAGCTTACAAACAATGGTGCTAAGGTACAATTGTTGGTGAAGGCAATGAGTTCAGAGTGGAGCACTAGGTATTGAGGAAGGGAAAGAAGATAGTAGTTTTTTTCCAATGTCTTTTATGTTGAGGTAATCTAGCAATTATAATACTTTGAATTATGGTTTGATCTCTGTAGAGATTATGAAGAGAGGAATCGTTTTTCATTGATCATTTAGTAGGGCTGTGCACAATTAAGTCAAACCAACCAAATCGAATAAAACCAAACCGAACCGATGGTTCGGTCGTTTGGTTCGGCTACAATTTTTTTAAAATTGACCAGTTCGGTTCACGGTTTGGTTAGCCAAAAACCGTCTAAAATCGAACCGAACCAAACCTTGTGTGGGTGTTAAATAATTAGGGTTGGGTTACTAACTTACTTGGGTATTGGACCGGTTTGGTTCATTCAACAACAGACATCACATTTTGAAAGTGCCTCTCTCAAAGAGGACCAATTTTAGCTGTGCAATGCTGCAAAGTGTAAGCTGAAGCTGCTGTTTGTTAAATGCATTTTCTCACGTTCTATCACAGCTGCTGTTGGTTGAATGCATATGAATTTTTTTCCATGTCATTGATTGACACTTATTCCATTTTTTTCCTATGATGACTGAAGTTTCACACAACAAAATAAGTATAAGTACCAAAAAAATTTAATGACAGTCCATTTTTTTTTTCTGTGATCAAAATGGACCAAGTCGAACTGATCCAAACCGAACCAAGTCGGTCGGTTTCAAAACCGAACCGACCAGTTGGTTGGTTTGGTTCGATTTTGCTTATTTTCAAACCGATTAACTTCGATTCGACTTCAGTTGTGACCAAATAGGCCGACCACCGACCGATGCACACCCCTATCATTTAGAAGAAAGCCAAGTGCATATTTATAGTTACAATAGGGGTCAAATACAATGAATATTGACACCTCAAACATAGTAATAATCAACTAAGGTAACATTATTAATATGCTACCTAATAAGGATTAAATAAAGTAGCTAATCAACACATTATTTTTATATCTTAACATGGAAATACTTTGACACTCCCCCTTAAGCTAGAACGCAAATGTTGTCGAAGTAAAGCTTGCCCATGAATGGAATAGTTTTGGAGGTAGTATCTTTATGAGAATACCAACAAGTTGCTCTGTAGATCGAACACGAGAGACGATAACCTTTTTGACCCACTCATTACGGAAAAAAAGTGAATCTGATACTCAATTTTGATGTGTTTGGTATGCTCATGCAATAAATAATTTTTAGTTATATAAACGAAGGCTTGATTGTCGCAATGAGATAATGTACGAACGTCTAAGTTGCTTATAAGAGACCTAACCATAGGATCTCATAAACAAGATGCCAAATGGCTTTGTACTCTACCTCTAAATCGGAGCCAACAACAACTTATTGTTTCTTGCTTTTCCAATATTCCAAGTTACCTCCAAAAACTACGAATAGACCTATCGTTAACAAATCTTGCCCAATCAACATCTGGATATTCTTGTAAGGTAAGAGAATCATTGGGTCTGAAGAGAAAGTATCGACTTGGAGCTATTTTGAGGTATCACATAATATGGATAAATGCTTCCCAATAGCTTATGGTAAGGAGCATGCATTAACTAGCTAACTTCATATGTTGTCTGACTTTTTTCTGATATAAAACACACTAATTTACAATTGTGCATGTGTTGGAGCAAAGAGAGGGGAGGATGAGTAGAACATGGGTACGGCATTTCTGGTGTATTTTAGCGAGGGTGATGTGGGCGGAAAAGAGGAGGGGTTAGAGGTATGGATGATATCACTGGTAACATTTTTCATCATGGGTTGGCAGATAGGAAGCAGGGATATGATAAAGGTGTTGTTTTCGTGTCAGATTCAAGTCCAAAAAGAATTGACTGGGGACACAGTTCATTTCATGTCAGATATGCAATCAACTGTCAATTTGTTAAGGAAAGATCAAGCAGAATGGGTTTTCAACAAGTCTACGGTATCGTCCTGGATCAGAAAATGCATGTTCAATAATAGAAGTACAAAACTTAATAGTGGGGTCCGTAGGTATGTCTCTGGTCAACACCTCAATATTCCTAACTCAGTAAGAATATCAAATACATATTTCCTTTGTGAACAAAACATATCGTTCTTGGTGTGGGTGACCTCAATACCAAGAAAGTAACGAAGTTGACCAAAATCGTTCGTTTGAAAAATCTGTCATAGATGCCGCTTAATTTCTGCGATACCCTGTGAGCTACTGTAATTTCTGCATTAACTAGCTAACTTCATGACTTGGTCACTGTAAGGTATATGCATTTTCCAACAAATCCAAGGTATCATTCTGGATCAGAAAATGCATGATCAATAATAAAAGTGCAAAACTTAATATATGTCGCTGGTCAACAATTCAATATTCCTAATTTAGTAAGAATATCAAACACATATTTTCTTTGTGACAAAAATATGATCATTCTTGGTGTGGGTGACCTCAACACTAAGAAAGTAATGAAGTTGACCAAGGTCCTTCATTTGAATAGCCTGTGATCGATGTCGCTTAATTTCTGCAATACCCTGTGAGCCACTCTTGTGAGTCTGTGCCAATAACTATTATGTCATCGACATACACCAATAAGATCACAAGAACTTGCTCCCTCTTTTTTGTGAAAAGAGAATGATCTTCCTTGCTTATAGTTAATTCTGCATTAACTAGCTAACTTCATATGTTATGTCTGACTTGGTCACTGTAAGGTATATGCGTTTTCTAACAAGTCCACGATATTGTCCTGGATTAGAAAATGCACGATCAATAATAAAAGTACAAAACTTAATATTTGGGTCCGTAGGTATGTCGCTAGTCAACACCTCAATATTCATAACTAAGTAAGAATATCAAATACATATTTCCTTTGTGACAAAATATATCATTCTTGATGTGGGTGACCTCAATACCAAAAAAGTAACGAAGTTGACCAAGGTCCTTCGTTTAAAAAGCCTGTGATGATGTCGCTTAATTTCTGTGATACCTGTAAGCCACTCTTGTGAGTCCATGCCAATAACTATTATGTCATCGACATACACCAATAAGATCACAATAAATTGCTGCCTCTTTTTTGTGGAAAGAGAATGATCTTCCTTGCTTCTAGAGAAATTATAAGAGTAAACTACTTTACCAAACTTCTCGTGTTGAGATAGGAATTGTTTTTCATTGATCATTTAGGAGAAAGTTAAAAACTTATTTATAGACACAATATGGTTCAGACACAATGAATCTTGACACCCTAAAATATAGTAATAATCAACTAAAGTAGCAATATTAATATGCTACCTAATAAGGATTACACAAATAAGGTAAGATACTTAATAAAGACTACACAAATGAAGTAGCTAATTAGCAACTCACTATTTTCATATCCTCTTAATTTGGAAATACTTTTGACAATCCCAAAGATTTGACATCGACTCTTTATGTGAAGAACTTAATGTTGTGAAGGAACTTGTACAACTTGAATTGTTGGAGAGGTGTCATATAAATTACTCTTTTATGGAAAATTGTGGTTCTTGACTTCTTTCTTCCTAGGGTTTTGTAGTAGCAAGGTTCTAAATGATGGTAGGCGGGTGCGCGGCGGAGAGGGTTCGCCTACCGCCTAGGCGCGTGATACATTTGAATATTTTTACTATTTTACCACTGTTTTTTTCTTCATAATATGCATATTTTAAGGGTGTTTTATGCGTGACTAGGTTGTAGAACAAAGATTTATGAAGTATACTCTTGTAAAAGTGAATCATAGGTCCATAATGTTTGCAAAACTGTTTTTCCAAAACATCCAGTCAGGTATTGCTTCGCCTAGACATCCACCTACGCTGCCTTATCATGTTATATTCCATTCCAATAACCATGTTATATTGAAGTAGATATTTAGACGCCACAAAAGTAGACTTAAACACAACTACATGACAACCTTCATCAGAAATAGGACATGTCATGCAAAGGCAACCATGTTTTGAACATTATAGTTATATATATAATTATTGATTTATCCAAGATATGTAATTTCAAGCAACAATTAACCAAAAAAATTACATAACCCTAGTTACCGAGATCCCCGTATCCCCTTGGAACCGTGTTCCATATATAGCGACCCGAGATTTGGTGGGTTCCTGAACCCGATAGGCAAAAGTGGCGACCCTGGTGATACGAATCTTACAAGATGAAGTTAAACAAAGATATTAGTCAAATGGTATGTTGAAGTCCCTGCCGTAGTCCACTGCACCAAAAGTACCATAAGTTTAGAGTAGTTGTGATGATTGAGGAATATATATTTATATTCTAACAGATCATGCATGTCAAAACCCTATTTTATGGGTTGAGAGCTGGATTCACGTAGATATATACTTTTTTTTTTTTTTTGGATCCGCTTAAGAAGTGCACTAGAGGAGATAACCTAGATTTCTTTGATACCATGTTAAAATCTTTGCCATTGCACCAAAACTCTAGATTTATAGTGAGGGTTTGGGTTATTATATTTAAGCCTACTGCAATCTTAATGCCTACCAGGGAAGCTAATGTACCCTGTACAGGTTACCCGTGGGTAGCCATATCTGTTCATGTGTGGAAGCGAACCGCGAAAGTAGCGGAAAGAAAAACAATGATATTCCATTCATGGGAAGGATCGGAAAGAAAAACAAGATCAAATTTCATACCGAAGTAAAAAATAAACTAAAATATTTCATAGAGGATTCATAATTATACTTTGGTAAAGGCAACATATGTACAGTACAATAACCACCAGGTTACTGCAGACTTTGGCAACTGCAAGTGCTTTTCAGCAACTGAGAAAGGAAAGGCATTTGTCATTGAAGAGAGGGTGAGTGAGAGGGTTCATTGTCAACTGGTTACAACTAAACCCCAGCGAGGGTGAGAGAAGGGGTATGGTCAACTTTGTTACAACTAAAACCCAACCAGCCCAAATTCCTTGCCACTTAAGTAATGGATCAGGTCTTGTCATATTCAATTGAGTATGAACCAAGCTGAACTGTAATTTGAGTTACTTTGTATCAGCTAAAGGATGGGCTAGTTTAGTGGTCTTCTTCTCTCACCTTTTCCCTCTCTTAGTTGATTCCATTCCCCTTGCTGCAGCAGTTGGAACCAAGGTGGCAACGTGTCAGGTGAGAGAGGCAGATAATGGCCATGCAAGTTTTTCTTTTTCTCCCAATTTCCTCCTGTTTTCTCCCTCTATTGTATCCTGGCAGTGTCCTGAACATATCTCTTGTATTCCGCAGCAAATTCATTGAATATTGTGTCGGGATGTGGTCGGATACAAGTCTGATGTTAAGTGTGATATACAAGACACTTTTCCATAGAGAAATTTGCTATGTTTCAGTGGTTTCCACGACACTTGTCCGTTTGTGTCCAACATTTGTAGTTTTTTCAATCCAAATTATAAAATATCATAAGAAGAGTATTGTGTCCGTATTTAACATATATGGTAAGATTCCAATATACTTGCCCAATTTTGTATATATTGAGTTCTTTATATACAAAGATAAAATATTCATTTTAAACATATGTATATAGAAAGATGCACAATTATACATATATAGCTGTTTTCCTGTGTCTAGATTTTGGAGAGTTGACGTGTCAGACATCCATGTTAATGCAAAGTGGCATGTTCGTGTCCCTATGCACTATTCATGGAAGATAATTGAAATGACACCTAAAAATCCATTTTCTTTTCGTATTCAACATGCAATTGGAACCCATTCTGCTTGATCTTTCCTTAACAAATTGACACAGTTGATTACATATCTGAACTGCGTCTTCAGTGGATTCTTTTTGGACTTGAAACCGACACGAAAACAGCACCTTTACCATATCCCTGCTTCCTATCTGCCAACCCATGATGAAAAATTGTTGCCTGCGATATCCTCCCTCCTCCATACCCCTAACCTCCCCTCTTTTCCACCCAACACCACCCTCGCTAAAATACACTAGACATGCCATACTATGATACTCATGCTCTACTCATCCTCCCCTCTCTCTTTGCTCCAACACATGCTCTTTGTAAATTAGCGTGTTTTATATCAGAAAAAAAGCATAATGATGTACTGCATTCTTTGAGATTGTCTTTGCAATTTATGGATCCTTCCTGAATAGAGAATTTAAAGAATCATTAACTATACAGACACTTGTTTCTGACACATGTGTTAACCAAGTAGAGTGTACATAGTACATATGAAAAAAAGTTTCTTTGCCCTGTTTTTTTTTGTTCCAAGTGCTTCAGGAAGTGGACCATTTGAAATAGCTTGCCTGGCGTGTTGATAATTTAAGTTGTTCTATTCCCGTTACTTATAGTTTGAGACATTTGGGTCCCTCGTTGCAGAGTTAAGATGTTCAGAGAATTTATTAAGTTGGACAAAGTCTCTAGAAGAGTAGCTGGTGAAGTGTCTGGACCAGGTGCAGGGTCAATAGAGATAGTTGTTCGTCGTGACCATATCGTTGAAGATGGATACAAGCAATTGAATTTTCTCGGGTCAAGGTTGAGGTCATGCATCAATGTTTCATTTATCAGTGAATGTGGCCTTCCTGAGGCTGGTCTAGACTATGGTGGCCTATCAAAAGAGTTCTTAACTGATTTAGCTAAGGCTGCCTTCAACCCTCAGTAAGTCACTCTAATTTCTCTGTAGCATTCCAAATTTAAAGTGATACAAATTTCTTTTTCCACGGAGTAAGAATTCTTTTTCCACAGATATGGACTATTTTCTCAGACATCCACAACAGAGAGCAATCTAGTTCCAAATATGTCTGCTAGATTGCTGGACAACGGTATTCCGATGATTGAATTCCTTGGAAGAGTTGTAGGAAAAGCTCTTTATGAAGGAATTTTGCTTGACTACTCTTTTTCATTGGTCTTCGTGCAAAAGCTGTTAGGCCGCTACAGCTTCCTTGATGAACTTTCAACACTAGATTCTGAACTTTACCGGAATCTTATGTATGTTAAGGTAAACAATAATGCTATTGTTGAATTTTATCTAAACCAATTGATGCAAATATTTAACCCTCAACCTCATCATAGTTCTAGAGTTTTAGTGCAAGTGACATGGACTATAACATGGTATCAGAGCAACCTAAGTTCGGATCTTCTATGGCGCGCATTTGCAAGTGGATTTTAATTTTATAAAAAAGTTATACGGCAGTGTGAATTCATCTCTCTGCCCAAAATGGGACTTCAACATCTATGATTGATTTTTTGACATAGGTTTTTCCTGAAAGCTTTATGACTTACAATAATTATAACTACAAAATGCATCTTATACACATCTGTTGTAGTATATGCCTCACTTAGGATTCCATATTTAAATCTTCTATTCTGCGCCATCGTTATGCCAACCATACAATTTCCTTAAGCTAATGCTTGTTGATGATAAACATTTTTAGTTGCTAGGAAAGTGTCGCAACTTTCATTACTTTCCTTAACAATTGCAAATGAACCGTGCATGCAAATGAATTGTGCATTTTGCTTGAATCTAACACTTACTACTACCCCCACTTTGGTTATCCTATGGTTCGAGATAATTCGTTTGGGCATACCAGCAGTATTTGCAAAAAAGATAGTTGTTACTTTTTTATTTTCTGGTACTAAATTATCCCTAATATGGTTTTAACTATGTTGTCTAATAAGGATTATGTTATAGAACCTTATATGTTGTAAGATCCAGTGTTAGGTGTTTGTAGGCGGACACTGAGGTACTATTAACTATTATATTATATTATTTGCTGAATAAGATAATATATAACCCTCATCCCTCACCAGCACTATAGAGTTTTGGTGTAGTGGTAGATAGTTAAACACAGTATCATAGCAATAAGGGTTCTATCTTTCTGACATGCTTTTAGGCGGATTTTACAAAATAAAAATAAAAATACCGCTGTGGGAATCCAGCTTTCAATTCATAAATGGGCTTTAAACTTGTGGCACTTGCTGAGTATAAATATGTAACCCTCATCCCTGACTAATACTCTACAGTTTTGTAGTGGTAGGCACTTTAACAGTCTTAAACTGGTTTATCTACTAGTTAGTAGACAAGCTTAGAAAAGGTGGCTACTGACTTGTTTTCATTTGAAAACCTCAGAGATAAATGTAATATTAACTAGTAAGAATTAAATAAAGATACAAAAGTTAGTGTTTTTAGAAGAATCTAACTACAGTTAAACAATTGGATTTTTTTGCATATAAGTCCCTTAGATCTACTATATTTTTGAATAAGTCCTTTAACTAATGTGAATTTCTTAAAAGTTAACCATATCATTATCAAGTAGAATTATAAGTCCCCTCTCTGTTACTGTTAATCAAAAAGTAACCAATCCAAGGGTTAACTCTATAAAAAGACAATTGCTTTCATCTTCTACCCATACAACTCCCTCCTGTGAGTTGCACAAACCCCTTCCTCTGCTTTTTGAGCTAACCCCTCAACCCTCCCCCTCTCTCCATCAGCCAAATTTTTTTGAGTGAGTTCTTTGACAAGAGTCTCTTTGAGGTTGGATGGTTAAGGTTTACGGCTAGAACTGTTGGGGGAGTGAAAATGGTTTGTGATTGATCGTGTGGGTAGTAGATGGCCTCTGTAAGGGGGCGTTTGGTTCAAGTTTTTGTGGCTTGAGAATGGATTTTGAATTCCTTACCATGTTTGGTATGTTTAGGATTGGAAATGAGGAGGGAATAGGAGAGACTTAGGGGGGAAAGCTATTCCCATTGACTTGGGAAAGCTATTCCCAAGCCCCCCCTTGGGAATAGATTTGCTTTCCTAGGAATGATGCTTGGCTATTTTGTTTGGACGGTTATACCCTCTTTTTATTTTCAAAATTTTAACTTCTATCCCAAACATGTAAATCATCATGAAGTTAATGAAAGGGTATTAAAGGAAAACTAAATAAATTAATATTTCTATCCCTTTGTAAACCAAACATGGAGATGAAAATTTTTAAAATTTTGCACTACCTATTCCCAACCTAACCAAACATGGGTATGGGAATGTTGAATTCCTATCCCATGGGAAAGGAATTGAAAACCTATTCCTAGGAATACAAAAACTTGATCAAAACGAGCCCTAAGAGTTGATGTTTGGACCAATCCAAGTGAAGGGGTTGAGTACTTGTGATGATGGTGGTTTAGTGCTGCCTCTTTGTTGATCCCGACCCCAAAATCATGTCCAATGTCAACGTTGGTAGTTGATGAGAATTTTGGGAGGGGTAGGAGGATGACAATGACTAGAAGACAATTGACTATGCAAAGAAAGAGTAATCTCTAGAGCAAGAATAGAACAAATTTTCTTTTTTCTTTTCTTTGCAGCTGTTGGCAAATGTTTGAGAGTTGACAACTAGTTAGTGGAAAACTAGTAATAAATGCGTGGGGGAAGTAGTATTCATGGGAAAGATAATTAGGTTGGTAATTATACTAAGGGGGCGTTTGGTATGTGGAATACTATATAGTCAGAAATTCTTTATTTTCGGGAATCAAATTCCAAGTAATTAAATTCTCTGGAAAATTACATTCCCTTGTTTGGTGACTATATAAATATTCCCAGAAAAACAATGATAAAAAACCGAAAGAAACCCAAAAACTAAATTACGTCAAAAAGGAAAAGAAAAGTAAAAACGACAAAAAACGATCAAAAGAAAAAACGACAAAAACAAAAAAATTCAAAAACGAAAAAACAAAAAATCAAATAAAACAACCAAAAAAATCCAAAAAAGGACAAAAAAGGCAAAAAAGACCAGAACGACCATAAAGCGGCCAAAAGCGACAAAAAACAATAAAATACGATAATAAAGACAAAAAGACAAAAAAAAAGGACAACTAAAAAATGACCAAAAACGACAGAAAGAAAAAAAAGGCCAAAAATGACAAAAATCTACTAAAATCTACTAAAAACGACAAAAAAGACGAAAACGACAGAAAAAACAAAAAAAGATAAAACAACGAAACGAAAAAAAATGACAAAAACTACTAAAAACGACAAAAATGACAAAAAAAAAAACGATTAAAAATGACAAAAAATGACCAAAAAAGCGAAAAAAGGTAACAAACGACAAAAGACGACAAAAAAGCATAAAAAATTGACAAAAATGACAAAAAACGACAAAAAAGCGACAAAAGATAAAAACGACAAAAAACGACCAGAAAGCAGCAAAAAAAAATAAAAAGGACAAAAGATCACAAAAAAGTCCAAAAAATGACAAAAGGGAGAAAAAAGGACAAAAAAGTGACAAAAACGACAAAAAAGATAAAAAGCGGCAAAACGACAAAAGACGACAAAAAGTCCAAAAATTGACAAAAAACTACTACAATACGACAAAAGGACAAAAAAACGACTAAAAAATGACAAAAACGACAAAAAACGACAAAAAAGGGGAAAAAGTGATAAAAATGATTTATTTTTTTCAAAAATGATCAAAAAATGAAGAAAAAATTTTAAACAAATTTTTTTTTGCCCGGACAAAAGAATATACCCACCTATTCTTAAGGGATAGGATTCCCATATTTTATGGGTAAACTATTTGTCCGGGTATTTCTAATTCTTGGAAATAAATTTTTATAGCCCAAACAAACATGGTAATAGATTCCCACCCTAAATTTTCCCAGGAATTAAAAAAATACCGCATACCAAACGCCCCTTAAGGACTTGTTCTTAATTTGGAATGTCAAAATGTGGGAGTGGGAAATGGACTTGATTGAAGGTTGTTGTTTAGACCTGGTTCTGAAAGGTACTATATGTTATGGAAGGAATCTTGAATGGATCCTATGAACCTATTGTCGTTAAGATTGAGAATGGAAAGGGAACTTATATGTTCTGGAAGGAAGCTTGAACGGTTCTTGTGAACCTATTGTTGTTGAGATGAAGAATGGAAAGGGAACTGAGGAGGTGGATGGGTGGCGGATGAGAAATTTAGAGGAGAAGATGACAAGAACTGGTCTTCATCTTATGCATATTAGAAGGGGAATGGTCGTGCTTGTAGTATAGACTTCTTAGTATGGATTATATGAAATTAGTTATACGAAATCTTAACATTCACAATGATCTGGGGCCGCATACTGGGCAGAAGCAAAGAGGACAAAATGCTCAAAAAAGTTGAAATATTGTTGAAGTTAATGGGATATTCCCATTTCAAATAAGTTAGCATGACCAGATGGACTCATAACACTATTTTTTAATTTGAGGGGAATTATAAGAAATTTTTAAGCTTTATTACTTATTTAACAATACAGTATTACTTATTTAACAATACAGTAGATTTAAGGGATTTGGATGCAAAAAAGCCCTAAACAATTTTAGGAAGTTGTATATTTCCTGAGGGCTCATAAATGGCCAACCTATTTGTCTTAGGACTTGTGCAGAAGATACCACCATAACTGTTGCTGGTAGTGCCTCTAGTAAATCAACAGTTATATGAATACTGTATTTTAGGGAAAAAAAAACTTATTCGGTTTATTAGTTTTATGTTTCTTCTTCTGTTCGCTACTTATCCACGTGTACATAAATTGACAAATATGTCGGGCACGAGGAAGATGTTCTCTTCTATTTTTTTCTTTCTTTACTCTCATGAGTTCAAATTTTAATTGGTTTAGCTGAAAGAGCATTTTATTTTTGTTACGGATCTACTTTGGCTGTCAGTTCCAACTTATCCATATTATCTGTATTTGATTGGATATTACATCCAAGTAGGATCCTGGAACATGCGGTGTCATGTCTATAATTTATCTATTAGGTTAAGTGTAGGAAGTTCAAGGTTGTGAAAAGCACTAGGCGCTAGTCGGGCGGGCACCCGCCGCCTAGCGCCTAGGAGGTTCATAAATAAATAAATAAATCCAAAAAATCTACTGAAATTGCAGAAAAAGACCACAAATTTCCAAAACATGCATAATCGGACGTCGGGGGGTCTAGGCGGACATCGGGAGGGCACCAGGGGTCTAGCGCCTAGGCGCCCCCTAGGCGCCCCCTAGGCGGCCGCCTTGTCACGACCCGCGCCCGGAAGTTCGGACGCAAGTGCGTAGAAGCACGCCCAGCCTACGCCGCAGAGTCGGCCGTAGTAAGCTGTCAAATCTATAGTGTAACTCATCCCATCCAGAAATGACATCACATGATAATAGAATCTAACTCAATCACAAATACTAGTAGCAAGATATGAAAAGGAAAAAAAATAATCCGCAGAGTACATCTCAAAAGGTTAGGTACAGTCATCCTCAAATTATTACAACTCAGCAAATGTTCTGGAAAGAAAAGTCTAAATGACAGAAGTAAAGTCTAAACTAAGCTATGCATCCTCCAGTGGCTCATCGGTAATGTCATCTCCTGCATCCTCAGCTAGACCATGATCCGTCTCAGGAGCGTCATAATAAGTGGTGCACCAGTTTTCTAAGTCCTCTCCTAAAAATATGGTTATCCCAGTCAGGATTGGAGCAAGTACAACACGGGAACTACTACCCATAACATATTAATTATTATAAGACATGAAATAGAAGAGATAATACTGGTGTGAGTTTGTAACATGGTGAGAGTAGATAAAATAAACGGAAATCATGGTGAGAGACATTGCAATATGAAATGCAGGAGTTATAGCTACACTATGTGGGGTTGAAGTACTGTGTTCTATATGTGACCGACTTGGAGTTCTACTTGGTCAGGCTCAATCATACGTGTAGTGTATGATTAGCTAGCAGGCACGGAATCACGGATTATACGGGGTTTTGATCACATATATACTAAAGTACTTCACAACTAACTAGCATACATGGATTCAAATCATGGTATAGAAAACGGGAAATAAATAAACATGGAACATGGTGAACAGGGTAAACATGAATATGATGACATGAATCCATAAATACTAATCTCGTGTGGACAACGTGACAGAATCATGGCATGCACATCTAATTCATGAAATACAATAACTAAACATGAAATGAGAGTGTTCGCTGGAAGTACTTGCCTTGGGTATCTGAAGTCGACGTGTGCGACACGATCGTGTCGACACGGAATAAGTCATAATCTATAATCCATAATAAGTTCCAAATAAGTCACAAGCAATATGTCCCATAGAGTCCAGATCATATCCAAAGTCCAATATCCAATAATAGTCCAATGTCCAAATCCGATATCCGAATATCCCGATAAGTCCAATAATCCAATGAGAGATTAAGCACAAGTCACAACATATGAATATGATTAGTTTGTGATTAATACTATTGATAGAAGAAAGACACTATCCCTAAAACTATAATTCCATAATTATCTAATATTAGTCAACAAGGTTTTACTAATACAAATCCTTTTTGGAAAATTATAATATATCCTTACTTGAAAAATACTATTTTTTTAGGAAATAATTTGTGATAGTATTTAACTAATATAATTATCACCATATTAATACTATTAATATACATGCTTAATTTATTATACATATCCAAGTAGATATAATACAATTATGTTTATATAGTACTGTACATTACTAATAATCATAAAGTGTACCTATCATTATTTATACAAAAACTTGGCAATTGTTTACTGTACTAAAACATAACAATGCATATAATTCCTATGCACAACACACCCATTAGAAAGGTAAAAACATAACAATAGGCCTTTCCCATTTTGAAAGGTCAAAATAACTCTCCTTCTAATGGAGAGAACAAAGCAGCATGAATTCTAAAGGGTCAAGTGACCCTTGGTTCTGTGACCGGTCACATGGGGTGGCCTTTCCACAAAACAATGGTCAAGTGACCATGGAAAAACTCACAGCCACGTGAGTGGCCTGGGAAAAATTGATGGTCAAGTGACTCCTTCAATTTCGAAGGGTAAAATGGGTCACAGCCGGTTACGTCAGCTAGGCCAAGGGTCCATCAAAAGAACATATGGCTCTTCAGTAACCGAAAGGACAAGCCATCATTTGGCTCCTCGGTTACAGAGGGACCTGGCTAAATATAACACAAATGGAAACAAATGGCTATTCCTCTTCAAACAGAGAGAACCATAAATTGGGATTGACTCCCCACTCTCACCTAGCTAGAGAGAGACCGAAGACCAAGAAAAAGAAGAGATCGAGTGGGAAATGGCGGAGACTCACCGAGGAAGAGAGGAGCGGTGGTGCTCACTCCGGGCGTTCGACAAGGAGCTACGGCGTCGGAGTAGCTCGGATCTGGCACGATGTCAGCGGTGCTAGGGTTCAACGACGGAGGTAGCATGGCGGCGTCGCTGAACGGCGCTGCACAGAACAGAGGCGGAGAAGAACCGTCGAGGCGGCAAGGTCCGGGACGACGACCGTGCTCGAGGCGCGACCGGAGAAGGCTGGATCTGGCCGAATTGAGGCTAGATCCGGTCGATGGCGGTGGCTGGCTGGTCGAAAGTTAGGGTGTGGCGGTGGTGGTGACGGCTAGCGAAATAGGGGAATGGTGGTGGTTCACCGGAGTACGGCCGGTGCTCCGGCGGCGGATGGTGGCGGTCTGCTCGGGAGGGAGAGAAAGTGTGAGGAGAGAGAAACTGTAAAGAGAATTGATGTGATGGCTGTAATAAAATAATCTGAATATTTAAAGAATAAAGTTGAGTGCTCCCCAAGGCTAGTGGCAGGATTGTAATATCTAGTAGATCTGGGGATAATTGGTAGGCAACCTTAACTAATCCTAACAGATTTTGGCATCTAGCTACTAATAGAAATAATTAACTGATATTTAAGCTAACCAACAATTAACTCTTCCTAACCATAATAGGCCCATAATATTAGCTAACTTGGGCTGGCAGCCCAAAACCAAGTATTCTAATACAACTAGTCTTGGAAGCCCAACCTATAATATTTATATTAACTATTCATGAATAATTAGAAATAATAATAATAATTACTAATAAAATATTTCTGAATTAAATAATTTAATTAAAGACAACAAATCATAATTTGGCATTCAAAATAATTTTGTGAAAAATTCAGAAATAATATTGATATTCAAAATTAGAGAATTTCAAATTGGGGTAGTTACACGCCTAGACCGCCTTTTAGAACAGTGAGGATGTTTAGATTTAAGATCATTGTGTATGACCCCGGTTCCCTATATTTTGAGTTAGAGTCTTGTTTTTAGTCCCATACAAATCATGCATTGATAGACTAATGCTTTCAGTTTTAAAGTGATTGATTAAGTTCACCCTGGACCTCCCAAGGTGTTGATACACATGGTTAATCAATTTATTAATGTGTTCTAGGTTACAGAAAGATATCTGGAAGAAAACCATGCATGTAAGAAATATGTGAAATACATGATTTTAGAACAAGAAAGCCCCTTTAAAATATACTTGATTACAGAAAATTGTTGTACTTGGTGGGGGTGGGTACCAGAGCTGACCAAGAAAATCCAACTGAAAAAGTTGGAGGTAGTATCAGTTGACGATCAACTTTCTTTAGTTTATGTTCTCATATGAGATAATTAGGTTTGACAGGAACCTACCTTTTGAAAATTAATGTCTTGTTTAAAAGTAGAGGCAATTTTAGCTCTTTATATATATATATATATATATATATATATATATATATATAAAATAAGAAGCTCTTTTCTCCATGGTCTCTAAGCTTTATATATATATATATATCTCTAAGCTTTATATATATATATATATATATATATAAAAGCTCTTTTCTCCATGGTCCCTCTCCCTCCCCTCTCCCCATGCTGGCGATTCTTATCACCCTCCGGGTGGTAGGAGCCCCCGCCGGCGGCTTCCTCCCCTCCCCCTCCTTCCTCTTCCAGCAGTTCTCCTCCCTCGCGTCGTTGATCCCCGTCTGCTTTGTTTCCTGTCGGCTCCCCCCATCTCTCCCTTCGTGTGGTCTCTCATGGCTGTGCATCTCGGCGCAGCGTCGGAGGCGGCTCTGTCCGGTGGCGCAGGCCTGTCGTCCCCGGTTGACCGGCCCCCGGTGAGGCCCCCCGGTCGACGGAGCTTCTAATCCTCATCGATCTCTCCGTTGAGGCGTTGCGTCGGTCCTCCGTGACTCCGGCGCCCCAACGTGCACCGTTGCCGGAAGCCCTTGCGTGGCTGTCGGCGGTGCCGTCTTACTCCGGGAGAAGCTCTTCTCCCCTAGTCCCAGCTGGCGCCCCTGCCTCGGGATCCCTTCCCTCTTCCCGCTCGTGCTTCCCCTTTTCAAATTCGAATTCTTATTCAAATTTGATTTCATATTCGAATTCTTATTCGACTTTAACTGGCGCCTCCGTAGGCCCGGTGCGCCCTGCGCGACGTCCTGGCTCTGAGCTGGAGGTGGGCCCTGTTGGGCTTGACGCGCGCCCTCCGCTCGCGCTACCCAGCCTCCGCGCAATTCATCCATGCGCGCCTGCGTATGTGGCACCACTCTCCTCCATGTCGGTCCCGGCGCTACCCACTACGGCGTTGTCGGCTGCAGCTTCTGGAGATGTCTCCCTGAGCCCTTCCTTCCCATCCTGTCTGCTGTGCAACCCTCCTCTATCCCTGTCGTTAAAGCGGTGCCTTGTCCCCCCATCTCGACTCCTTGGGTCTGTGCCTTCTTTCGGCGCCTCCCAGCCACTGGCGCTCGCGCCAGCAGGGATCCACCTACCCGCGCATCCTGCGCTTTCTCTCGGGTCAGCTGCGCGCAGTGTGGTTCCTGCTGCTGGCGCCACCCTCTGGCGCACCCGGGGCCTGTGGGCGCTTTCGGCGCCTCCATCTCTGTACCCCCTGCGCCTTCGTATGCTGATAAACTTCGTCCAGATCGTGCTTCTAATCTCTTCCAGCCTTTGCCAGAGGTTGCACTGCCAGAAATTGATTATGCCGACCCGCCTGATAGCCAAGCGATTCTGGTGCCGTTCTCCCCTACTGAGATTACGTCCTTGTCAACCTCATTCCCATTCACCTTTGTGCTTAAATTCTCTAGTGGATGTCCGAAGCTGGCTCGGGTCCAGGAAGTGGTCGCCAGCTGGGGTCTCACCTCGGGGTACAGGGTAGCTCCCATGGACCCCAAACACATGTTCCTTCATCTATCCTCTGAGAGTGATTACCAGAAAGTCTGGACTAGAGGTACCGGAAAGATAGATAATCACATCATGAAAATAGTTAAATGGTCCCCGGACTTCAATATTAAAGAAAACTCCGCGATCGTCTATGCGTGGGTCACCCTCCCGAACCTCTCCCTAATCTGCTTCGCCCTAGCAGTGCTGAGGAGAATAGACAACTCCTTCGGGACATTTGTGGCGTCGGCAGATAAAACACGCAACCTTTCGAAGGAAAACTACGCAAAAATCTGTATGGAACTCGATTTATCGAAGGATCTCCCGACCCACATACAAATCTTCCTCGGCAACAAGGCACTCCCAGCAAATTATATATGACAACAACATCATATATTGTAAACATTGTCGTATGCGTGGCCACTCCACCGTGCATTGCTTCCAGGCGCATCCAGTACTGAAGAAGAAGGTGAGCCGAACCAAATAGGCACCCAGAAAAACCCCCCAATCTCCCCTCCTTCCTCTACCCAACTCCCACATCCGCTTCGACAACAACACAGAGAACGACATTGCCCAGGAACTAGCTGTACATGAAAAAGCCATCGTTCCATACAGTCCTTTAGGCATAAATCTCACCAATAAATTTGAGATTCTCGCCTTAGAGCTCACAGGTGATCATCAAGGTATGGAAGAACCCACGAGTGTTACCACGTCGGGTAAGGCGACATGGAACAACGACGGCACAGCTAGGGAAAATGCATAGATACGGAGTCTACATCATCGGAGCACCCGGAGGTCCCGATGGACATAAAGGAACCCCATCCCCCTGACCTCCAACCCATCACCACAGTCAATCCCACCACCTTCCATAATGTGGCCAACATTCGGGCAGATGCTCTTGCCAACATAGACCAAGCACCGGTCGCCAGGATGCAACAAGCATTAAACGCGGGAATCACAAGCACGAATAGCTTCTTTGGTGTCGTGGCTGAAATTGTTGGAGAAGTCTACATGCACCCGACCGAGGAGACATACAAGAGCTCTAAGGGGATAGGAAAGTCATCATCCACCTCGAAAAAATCCAGCAAAGGACGTGACAGAGAGGGCACGGCTAGGACCACCAGGTCTGCCGCGAAACTCCACATACCCCCCACCCAATAAACTAAATGCTTAACATCCTTTCCTGGAATGTGAGAGGCCTTGCTAATAAACCAACCTTGAGACGTTTAATCAGTCTTAAGAAAATTTACAGAATCGACATCCTCGTCATCATTGAACCTAAAATTCCCCCAAACAAAATTAAGTCCGGCCAGATGTAGCTTGATTTTTCTTCGGCCATCGCCAGCTGTCATGACATTTGGATCTTTTACATGCCCGACGTGAATATCGGCATCGTCCACAACTCGAGTCAGGCCCTATCATGTTGGATGGAACACCCCATGCTTCATTCCCGCTCCCTTTTATACGCCGTTCATGGTAGTTGCGACATCAAGGATCGTAGACAGCTGTGGGACGACTTATTGAATATCCGACTTAACTGCAGCAACCTCCCCTAGCTCTGTTTTGGAGATTTCAGCGCCGTCACCTGTAGAGAGGAGAAGTCGGGAGGTCGGCCCCCTCCGCCGGCGGCCACCAACGATTTCACCAGCTTCATTTTTAACGCCCACCTGTCCCCCTTTCAGTTTAATGGCAGCGTCTTCACTTGGTGCAACATGCAGGAAGGTGCGCGAAGACAATACTCTCGTCTTGATCGTGCCCTGATCAACTCGAAGTGGTCTGATATGGATATCATCTCCAGTCTCACGCACATCAACACCACTGAATCGGGCCACTCTCTTCTCCTCATTGAAATTAGCAGCAAATCGAGCCAGATCAAGAAAAGTTTCCGCTTCCTCGACTTCTGGAGTCACCACCCCCAGTTCAGGACTATCGTGGCTACCGCTTGGAGCGATGATAACACCCCGGCCCCCCTTGTCCGCGTCGCGAACAAATTCAAAGCTACCAGGAAAGCACTCTCTGTCTGGAGTAAGGAAGCGCTTGGGAATATTTTTCAGGCTGTCCGGACAGCTGAGGATGACGTCACCCGTGCGGAAGCTCTCTTCGAGATCGACAGATCTCCCGCCTCTCGTGCCTCCCTCAATCTTACCGGAGCGCTTCTGAAATTCTGCCTGAAAGTGGAGACTGAATTCTTGGAACAGAAAGCTAGAATCACCTGGGACTGCGAGGGAGACAGAAATTTCAGTTATTTCCACTCCTATGTCAAGGGGCACAGACAGCAGCTCAACCTCCACCAGATAGCCGATGAAAGCGGGAACATAATCAAAGATCAAAGGGGTATCCAATTGGCTGCTGCCAATTTATTTTCCCAACTGTTCACCAAAGACACTATTTCCAGGGACGATGAATTTCTGGTAGAGATCCCCCGCTTGATTGACGACTCTGACAACACTCAGCTGGGGCTCCTTCCTTCCGAACTTGAAGTCAAAGAAGCAGTATGAGCTCTAGACGAGCATAGCGCATCGGGACCTGACGGATTCACGGGTGTTTTCTTCAGATCATGCTGGAAAATCATCAAGTCGGATATTCACGAGACGTTCATCGCATTTCAAGGAGCCAGGTACCCCATATCTATTTTCTGTGCTAACCTGATTCTTATCCCCAAACAAGACAATTCGAAGACCTTCAAAGACTTTCGTCCTATAAGCTTGTGCACCTTCACTAACAAAATTATCTCCATGATTATTGCCAATCGCATGATTGAGATCCTCCCCAAAATTATCTCAGATGAGCAGAGCGGATTTGTTCACGGGAGGAACATTCTTGACAACATTCTGATGGCCCAGAAAATGACCACATGCATGAAACTTGCGGCTAGGGGCGGGAACATTGCGATCAACTGGACATGGAAAAAGCGTACGACAGACTAGATTGGCAATTCATGATATGGGTTTTCAGGGCTTTCGAATTCTTGGAAATCTGGACCAACATCGTGTGGAGATCGATCAACTCGTGGTTTTTCACGGTTATTAACGGACAAGCTGAAGGCTTCTTCAAATCTTCCCGCGGGGTCAGACAGGGAGATCCATTATCTTCCACCATCTTCATCATCGCAGCGGAAGCTTTGAGCAGAAATCTGAACAAAATGGTAGGCTTACCGAACTTCCAGCATTTTCACACCACAAGCGGCTGTCCGATTATCACCCACCTGGCGTACGCTGGTGACATCCTCATATTTTCATCTGGGGACGTTGGGTCTGTCGAAGTGGTCAACAACACACTGAAGAAATACGCTGAATGCTCTGGTCAGCACGTTAATCCTAACAAGAGTGTCATCTACGTCCACCACAAGACCAGCCAATAACATTCCGCCATTCTTACCAATATTACATCCTTCTCTGTTGCGTACCCACCGTTCTACTTAGGGTGCCCGTTGGTGTACGACAGATCCAACACGGACATCTACGAAGGGCTGGTGGATAAAATCAGGAAGAAAATTGAGGAGTGGCATAACGCCACTTTATCCCCTGGCGGGAAGATGATTCTTATTCATCACGTGCTCTCCCCTTTCCCCATATACACCTTAGCCGTCTGCTCTCCCCTAAAGAAGGTGCTCACGTCCATTGAAAACTTCTTTGCCGACTTCTTCTGGGGACACGTCGGTAAGGACAAACATCATTGGACGAGTTGGAACACCATGGCCAGGCCTACCGCCAAGAGAGACCTCGGATTTTGCAGGCTGTCGCACGTCGTCGATGCTTGCTCGATGAAACTGTGGTGGAAGCTTCGCGCGAGTCGCAGTCTCTGGACGCGGTTCATGAAGGCCAGATATTTCAAGCATATCCATCCGGCCACCGCGGGGTTTAACTGCATATCCTGTGCATCTTGGCGGTGCATTCTTCATGGTAGGAACCTCGCGAAACCCTTGATCCGTCTTAAGTTGGGATTGGGCGAATCATCTCTCTTCTTCGAACGTTGGTCCGGAGATGATCTCCTCCCCCAGTTACCGGTTGCCCCTACCAACAATGCTATCCGTGATCTGTGGGACTGCTCGGGAGATTGGAACTGGAAAAGGACTCAGGACTGGATTGGTGACGAGGCCACTACCAGGCTTCTCGACACTGGGCTCCAGATCAGTTCTGAGCCTGATTCTTTTCAGTGGTCTATCTCGGGCAATGGCGCCTTCTCGGCTGCATCGGCCAGAAGGATTGTCTGCGGAATTGGCGCGCCTTCACCCATCATTGGAGCCTTCTGGCAGTCCTGCATTCCCAAAAAATGGTCCTTTTTGATGTGGAGAGCGTTTTGCAAGAAATTATCCACGGATGACGCGCTCAACACCATCGGCTTCAGCTTAGCATCTGCGTGTCGTTGCTGCACGACAATACAGTCTGAAACAGCTGACCACATCTTGTACTCAGGAGACTTGGCTGCAAGGGTTTGGACCGAGATATCTCAGCGTTGCAATCAGGCCCAGGCCCAGGACGGTGGGAGCTTCAACGATCTCCTGACCATTTGGAGTAGAGCATCTCATGGACATCAGATCGTGGCAGCCGCCACCACGTGGGTCATCTGGAAGAACCGCAACAAATTCAGATATGAGGGACACCAATACTCATTCAATCAACTTATCCGGGAGGTTCTCCGACAGACCTACAAAGTCAGCAGACACTGCAAACACGGCCAATAAGACTTCTGGCAGTCCTTGCTCTACTGACTCCCTTCGTGGAGCAAGAGGCTGTCTTTTTATTGTCTTTCTTTTGTCTTCCTTTTGCGCTTACTTTTAAAGGCTTTGGTATTTTGCGCCTTGATATGAATAAAATCGGAGGGGGATTTGTTAAAATAAAATTATATATATATATATATATATATATATATATATATATATATATATAGTGGCTATCCAATGAGCACACACTAATTGAGCAAATGGCAAATGAGAAAATTTAATTGTGTTCGTAGAATTTTAGTTCAAGTTAAATCTAACGATTGAGAATTAGTATCTTATTTTAGCAATGTTGTAATTGATTGACAATCAAAACAATACTAGTATATGGTAAATATCTTATTTAGGAAGATTATAATTTGATTTGTTAGATAAGTCAAACAATTAATATCTTATTTAGGAAGATTATAATTTGATTTGTTAGATAAATGAAAACCGGTTCTCTCTCTACTTCTCTCGTTTTCTCTTCCAACCATCTCTTACCCATTTTCTCTCTCCTCCTCTCTCATTCTTCTGTAAGAACCAGATGTTATTATCTTCAAATATTGTGAAGCACGATGAAGTTCAAAAATCATTAGCAAGTTTGTTGCAACTCCCATTGATTTCATTTTGCTGAAATTTGAAGATGTTAATAATAAAGTTACACTAAGTTACACCAAGTTCTTTCATACTAGGCACCAAACGAGAATACATAAAAATGAAACTCGGATCTTTTTTCAGTTGCAAGATGAGTGTATTCTGAGTCGAATTTTTTGTTACACTAGAGATACGTAAAACTTTTTCTGTTATCTACATAATCAGTTGGAGAAGTTTGTAGCATATGAGCATTAAGACAGTTCTACCCTTATATCCAGTTTATGCTTGCAATAATAAGCAATTGGACTCCATTAATGTATGAACCAAAAAATCTTCAGATTATTAGAAAATTATCGACTAGAAAACATAGACGAGAGCCTATCTACAGAGGAATGTCTATATTCATACATCAATCCAGGGGAAGAATAACAATTATCCCTATCATTTAGGCATACAGTTGTTTTGTACGGGGATGAGTCGGATCTTGACCAAGACCTCATCCGCATCGTTGTCACCCGGAGGTTTTTTTTTTTTTTTTAAAGTCCCTGCGAGTCTCTTCAGTTTGAAGCCTCCTTTTGCAGGGTCGACTAGCGCAGCAGAACTCTCTTTAACCAATTGAAATCGACACCAGACTTGGATTAAATTCAAATAGCATCCACAAAACAGAATAGTCTGATTACATGTTATTCCCCATACACGTCAAGATGATGAACACTCAAAAGCAAAGAACAGGCACCCATCCGAATGCATATATATCTGATTACATGTTATTCTTCCTCAGGGCCACGCCGACTACTCCGTAACTTTATTAATAACATCTTCAAATTTCTCTTTATTATTAACATCTTCAAATTTCTGCAAAAAGAAATCACTGGAAATTGCAGCAAACTTGCTAATGATTTTCGAACTTCACCGTGTTGGCCTCTGGTTGAGAGAAAGGAGAGAGAGAGAGCACGGGTAAGAGATATGTTCAGAAGAGAAAACGGCGAAAGGAGAGAGAACCGGTTTTGATTTATCTAACAAATCAAATTATAATCTTCCTAAATAAGATATTAACCATATATTAGTATTATTTTGATTGTCAATCAATTATATCTTTCTTAAATAAGATACTAATATTCTCAATCGTTAGATTTAAATTGAACTATAATCCTACGGACACAAATAAATGTGCTTATTTGCTCATTTAGTGTATGTGCTCATTGGATAGCTACTCTCTCTCTCTCTCTCTCTCTCTCTCTCTCTATATATATATATATATATATATATATATATATATATATATATATATATAATCTTTTTTTTTCTTTTTTTTATTGCTTCCGTTCATCATTGACAAATCGTCTCAGATGACCCTCTCTCTCTCTCTCTCTCTATATATATATATATATATATATATATATATATATATATAATCTTTTTTTTATTGCTTCCGTTCATCATTGACAAATCGTCTCAGATGACCCTCTCTCTCTCTCTCTCTATATATATATATATATATATATATTTTTTTTTTTTGGGAATAAGGGTGAATTTATTCCTCGCATATAGCGGAAAAGGTATTAAAGTACAACATCACAACTCTCCATGCCCCACATAATAATATTATGGGGCCATTACAGATACATCGAATTCTATATTATGTAGAATTCCAATAGGGGGTAGTCAAGCCCTCAAAGATACGTCTGTTCCGCTCCTTCCATATGTGCCAAACAGACGCAGCAAGACGAACTCTGGCTCTTCTAGCCCACCCCGGATCCCGGCCTCTGTGATCTCGGATCCAGCTGAGAATGCTCCGGATGTCTCGGTCCACCCCAACTCCTCTCAGCTGTGCACACTGCTCAGTCCAAATGTGCCAGGTCACCGGGCAACCAAAGAAGAGATGCCCCATAGATTCATCTTCCTCATTACATAGCACACATTTGACATCCGGGATCTGCATCCCAAACCGGAGGAGTCTGTCTCTCGTCATCAGTCTACCCCGGAGAAGACGATATGCACATAGTTGTATTTTTCGTGCAACGTCCTTGCCCCAAATGAAGTCCACCTCCTCAGCCTGGTCGTGGTGGGTCCGAACCAAATCGTAGCAGCTACGAAAGCAGAATATACCTGACCCGCCCCCCGTACCTGGGCCGGCCCAGCTCCATGTATCCTTCGTCTGGCTAGTGTCGATAGTAATAAGACGAATCTCCTCGGCTAGCTGGGCAGTATATGCATATCCCTCTGGCCTCCAAACTCCATCTCTGATGATTCGACTACATGTGAACCCCCTGCCCGCTTCTCTGTCCAGCTGCCCCCCCAGAAGCTCGAGTAAGGATCTGGAACCCAACCAAGGGTCCAGAGCCCCCTTCCCCGCGGCCGGATCAGGGGGTTGGGGGGGAAGATCAGTCGAAAAGTCGCAACCCCTAGCAGAGGGGGCGCTCGCTCCTGTGCCGAATCCGCCGACGTCATGGAGGCCTTGACCTCCCAGCATCACTGTGCCGTGATCGCCAGCACCGTGGAGGCCTTGGCCTCCCAGCGCCACGTTTTCCAGAACACCGTGCGGCGGATCGCCAGGGAACCCTAGCGGAGAGAACCGGTTCTCCATTCTCTCTCTCTCTCTCTCTCTCTATATATATATATATATATATATATATATATATATATATAAGAGATTTAGAAGTAGATTTTTTTATTACTGTTCTACATAGGTCATATGATGGAACATGTATTGTTATGCTGGTCTGTTTCAGAACATACTTCTTGCAATTATGATAAATTTTCACTATTAGAAGCAGAAAGAGAACCTTGGATCAGTTTGTTGTATGAATGGGAACTTTAATGAATCAAACAATGTCCATTTTAAATTACAAGGGGCACAAAAGAGAAGATTTTACAAATTAAAGCTCAACTTACTTTTCATATGTTAGATAACACTAGTTCTTTGAACTGAGCAACACATTGTATCAAATGATTTCAGACCAAGATTTTAAAAGTTGCTAGGCGCTAGCCGAACGGACACCGGGAGCCTAGCGCCTAGCCCGCCTAGTTCTAGGCGGTCCAAAAACAAAAACAAACAAAAGCCTAGCTGAAATTGCAGCAATTCTCCATAAAATCCAAAAACCTGCTTTGCCGAACGTCGGGCGGGTCTAGGAGGGCACTGGGTGCCTAGCACCTAGGTGCTGCCTAGAACCGAATTTTAGAACACTACAACCTCTACCCCGTGCATCCAACTTTAGAATTTAGACATTTAACATATCTAACATAATAACATTCTAGCATAATAAGTGTAAAATCAAATCTACCATGTTTCCAACCAATGATAAGTTACTGGGTTTCCTTTACCCATTCGGTCCGAGACTTTGGAAGAGGTAATAGGGTTATTCACTGATTAATCGGATTGCTCGGTATACGGTAAATTTTCCCCATAATTAATTTTAATCATCAAAGAAATATACAAAAAAGTATTACAAATAGAAGATCTGATTTATATGTCAATTAGTTTGTAATTAACAATAAAAATATGGAACGACAATAACAAAGATAAATTAAACATCAACACTTATGTTAAACATATACAAATGACATGATCATATAAAGTTAGGGATATGTTTCAAGTGTCTACCACTTTCGTTAAGGAAAACAATACGAAAAATTAGTCCTTAACCAAAAAACTGTAGCATGTTGCCCAAAACAGTGTAGATCCATATATACGAAGAAAAAACATTTACCATGGTTGGTCTTTTGGTGTGCAGCTACTGGTCTTCAGACTCCGTTCACTGTCTTTTTCATCTTTTTCTCTCGTGAGAGGGAAGAGAATGAAAGTTGGGAATTGATAATTTGAGAAGTATTTAGGGCTGCCAATTGGAAATTTTGGGTTTTTATCGGGTTTTAGCGATGCAAGTTTACGGTTCATGTTTCGGGTATTTGATTTTGAGGAAACCTACTTCCAAACCGACCCGAACAATGATTAATCTGGTTGGTTAATGATAGCTGGCCTGACTACTTACTTTTGGGTTGGTTAGCAGTTCAGCCGATTAATTGGCTCAGTTAATAGAATTTTAACTTGGCATGGGCCAGAAACTTGTGGTTGGACGATTACTTGGCTCTGTAAAACGATTTTAGTAAACATTATTTCCAACTGAGTCTTTAGTGTCTTTTGATTTAACCATTATTGAGGTGTTCGCATAATTGCATTAGTGTTCTGAGTGCATTGTTGTATTTTAGTGCAAGTTGAGGATTTCCGTAGAGATAAAGGCTTAGCACCATAATGGAAGTATCTTGGGTTGCAGACATGGCCCATCAACAATCAAAGCTCTGCAGTGGTCCTATGAAGGATCAGCTTGTAGCAAAAATAACACTGACTTTTGTGCAATTGAAAGGGTTGTCTTACTTTGTATCTTGCGTTTTCTTATCAGGATGTATGTTAAATGTGTGTGTTTAGGGGATCTTGTGCCCTGGTTCAATGAACTGTTAATGGTTAATTAGAGCCTCTAGCTAATCCTTGATCACAATCTGCAAAGCAGACCGGGCAGCTGATGTGAATCGACTCAATCGGTTCACCAATCCCAACAAGTAATTAAGAGGAATAGAAATAGAATGATCTTTTATATAGGAAAAGAACAAAACTCCCAACTTTGAATGCACGGAACAAAGTAATAAACTCCTTCTTCAATGACACTTGCGAGAGATTTCTCAATACAAGCATGAAAACTAATGACGGCTAGCCCTAGCTATAAATAGAAAAGAGAAACAAAATCCTAGGAGGGTTATTGTGGTGAAAGACCACAATACCCCTTTATGCCTAAATAACTGAATGGCCTAAACAGTGGGCCTGGGCCTAAATAGCTACACGTCTCCTACGACGTGTGTAGGTGATGATGGGTGGGCCCACATCAATACCGTCCCCTAAAAGAGCCACCTTGTCCTCAAGGTGGAAATCTGGAAACTGCGTCTGAAAGCTCGCGTAATCCTCCCAGGTCGCGTCACAGTTTGGTAGGCCGACCCAATGAATCAGGACCTCCCTCGTCTGACCTGGTCCTCTTCGAATAGCTCGTACCGCCAAGGGCTCTAACTGTACCTCCATGTCCTCCGTGAGCGTCGGAGGAAGAGTGGGTGACACTGCCAGATCCCCAATCGCCTTCCTCAACTGAGATACGTGGAAGACGGGATGAATCGATGATGTGTCTGGTAGCCCCAAACGATAAGCCACCTGCCCAACCCTAGCTACCACTGGATAAGGTCCAAAGTATCGAGCCGCCAACTTCTCATTCGGCCTCCTCGCCATCGAGCGCTGTCGATAGGGACGTAGTTTGAGATAAACCATGTCCCCTACCTGAAAACTGACGTCCCGCCGATGCTTGTCTGCCTGGGCCCGCATCACCTGCTGTGCCCGCAACAGATGCTTCCGCAGCTCCTCCAAGATCCCGTCTCGGGTCAACATATACTCCTCCACCTGTCCCACCGGTGTCTGGGCGTCTCCGAACCGGACCAAAGGGGGAGGGTCTCGGCCATACAGCACCCGGAAAGGTGTTGTTCCCGCCCGTGAATGGTACGAAGTATTGTACCAGTATTCTGCCCACGCCAGCCAACTGTGCCAATGTCGAGGAGAATCAGATGCGAAGCACCGTAAGTAGGTCTCGACGCTGCGGTTGACGACCTCCGTCTGGCCGTCCGTCTGGGGATGATATGCGGTACTCCTCTTCAGGACCGTACCGTGAACCCGAAATAACTCCCGCCAAAAGAGACTCATGAATACCTTGTCCCTGTCAGAGACAATGGATGCGGGTACCCCATGTAGCCTGATCACCTCTCGAAGAAATGCCGTCGCAACAGTGACAGCCGTGTAAGGATGCTTCAAGGGAATGAAGTGAGCATACTTACTCAGCCTGTCTACCACCACCATGATCACCGTGTACCCCTCTGAACGTGGTAGCCCATCGATGAAGTCCATGGTGATATCCTCCCAAACCCGCTCCGGTAGGGCCAGTGGCTGCAATAATCCGGCTGGAGCCATAGCCATATACTTGTGACGTTGGCAGACGTCACAAGCGGCCACCAATCGTGCGATGGATCGTCGCATCCCAGGCCAAAACACCTCCCTGGCCATCCGCTGATAAGTCTGCTGAACCCCCGAATGGCCTCCCGTCGCGGAACTGTGGAACTCCTGGAATAGTACGGGAATAAAGGCCGAAGTCTTCGGCAGCACCATCCTCCCCTGGTAGAGCAGACGGCGATCCGCTAGAGTGTAGCCCGCTGGAGCGTCAACACCGCTCTCTATCTGCTGCCGTATCTGCTGCAGCTCTCTGTCCTGCTCCGCCTCCTGCAACATCGGCTCCCAATCCCGCCATATAGGTCGTGATAGGGCGCCTAGATCGGCCACCTCCTCCCGCCGGGATAAAGCGTCAGCCGCCTTGTTCTCCAGCCCTGGACGGTACTCGATCGTGAATCGATACCCGACCAGCTTGGACAACCAATGCTGATGCTCCTCAGTCACAAGCCGCTGCTCGAGGAGATACTTGAGGCTCCTCTGATCGGTCCGGATCACAAACTCCCTTCCCAACAGGTAAGGCCGCCACTTCAGCACCGCCAGAACAATCGCCATCAGCTCCCTCTCATAGACTGATTTTAGTCGGGCTCTAGCAGAGAGTACTTGACTAAAGTAGGCTATGGGCCGCCCCTCCTGCATGAGTACCGCCCCGAGGCCATATCCCGATGCGTCCGTCTCCACCACAAACGCTCTGCTGAAGTCGGGTAATGCTAGCACGGGTGCTGTCGTCATAGCGACCTTCAACGCCTCAAAGGCCTTAGTGGCCTCCTCTCCCCAATGGAAACCCTCCTTCTTCAGCTGCTCCGTAAGGGCCCGAGCGATAGTGCCGTACCCCTTGACGAACTTCCTGTAGTAGTCCGTCAACCCCAGAAAGCCGCGTAATGCCCGTAGTGTAGTGGGCACGGGCCAATCTAACATGGCCGCTATCTTCGTCCTGTCCGCTGCTACCCCCTCAGCCGACACCACGTGCCCCAGATACTCCACCTGTGCCAAATCGAAGCTGCACTTCTTTCGGTTGGCGTATAGCTGATGCGTCAGCAGCTCCTGAAACACTATCGCCAAGTGCTCAGTATGCTCCCCCATGCTTCGGCTATAGATAAGGATGTCGTTGAAGAATACCAAGATGAACCTGCGAAGGTAGGGTTGGAATACCTTATTCATCAATGCCTGGAAGGTCGAAGGAGCGTTGGTCAGCCCAAACGGCATAACCAGAAACTCATAATGTCCCTCGTGAGTTCGGAACGCCGTCTTCGAAACATCCTCTGGCCGCATCCGGATCTGGTGGTATCCTGCGCGAAGATCGATTTTCGAAAAGACAACCGCCCCATGCAGTTCGTCTAGCAGCTCGTCGATCACCGGGATAGGGAACTTGTCCGCGACCGTCTCCTTATTCAACGCCCGGTAGTCGACGCAGAATCTCCAGCTCCCGTCCTTCTTCTTCACCAACAGCACTGGTGATGAAAAATGACTCACACTCGGCTGGATTATCCCCGCCTGCAGCATCTCCCGCACCATCCGCTCTATCTCGTCCTTCTGCAGATGCGGGTACCTGTAGAGACGCACGCTCACCGGTGCCCCCTCCCCCCGTAGTACGATCGAGTGCTCGTGTCCTCTGATCGGAGGTAGCCCTTGCGGGCTCTGGAAGACCTCTGAATACTGCTCCAGCACCGCCTCTACCTCCCTTGGTGTCTCCCCCCGAGTTGCCTCCTCGCCAGAAAACCCTTGGAACTCGATCAGGTACCCCTCTCCTCCTGTCCGTAACGCCCGAGTAATGGCGCTGAAAGCCACCATAGAGAAACAGAGAGTCGGGTCCCCCTTCAGCACCACCGTCTTGTCTTCCTCCCGAAACTCCATCCGTAGAAGCTTCCAGTCCACCTTCATCTCCCCAAGCGTCTTCAGCCACTGGACCCCCAATATGATGTCTACATTGCCCAGCTCCAATGGTAGGAAGTCCTCCGTCAGCTGATATCCCTGCAGTGAGAGCGATACCCCCTTGCAGAGGCCCTTGCTCTCCTCCATCTTTCCGGTGCCCAGCAACACCGTGAACTTCTCCACCGTACTCAACTCTAAACCGAGCCGGCCGACCAGTCGTCGCGAGATGAAGTTGTGGGTGGCCCCACTGTCGATCAGCACTGTCACCGTTTGCTCTCCCAGCTCCCCTGCCAACTTCATGGTATGGTTCGGGGTGAACCCTACCACGGAGTTGAGGGTCACCTCAGCAACATCCATATGTACGTGCTCCTGCTCCTCCCCAGCCTCCGGAGCGACAGCGGTCTCTACCTCCTCTGCGTCCTCCTCCTCGTCCGGTAAAATCACGATTTGCAGCAACTTGCTCGCGCATCGATGACCGGGGGTGAATCTCTCGTCGCATCGGAAACATAGGCCAGCCGCCCTTCTCGCCTTCATGTCGGCATCGGATAGGCGTCTTCCTGGCACTGCGGCTCCTCCTGTTCCGCCCATGGGTCTAGGCGGTACTGGTGCTGGTGCTCCTGCCGCTGGTCGGGGAAGTACTGGACCTGCCTGACTGCGCTGTCCCGTCGTCCCCCAAGCGCCTTTAAGGCGCTTTTCTTCCGCCAATTTCTCCTCGGCCTTGTGGGCCAGGCGGAGGAGATCTTCTAAGCACCGCGGACTCTGCAGCCTGAGCTCCGCTCGTATGGAGGGCTTCAACCCCTTCATAAACATACCTATCTGTAACTCGTCTGATACCCCTCGCACGCGTCCAGATAGTAGCTCGAACTTCGCGACGAAGTCTCGAACCGTCCCTTCCTGTCGTAGCGACGACCACTGCTCGTAGAAATCACCCGAAGCCGTCTCCTGGAAGCGGTCTAAAATGTATCCCGTCAGCTCCGCCCAGCTGCTGAACGGGGTCCTCGCCGATCTCCACCGATACCACGCCAGGGCCGGGCCCTCGAAATAGATTCCGATGCATCTGAGGACCTCTGCTTCGGTCAGCTCCATGATCTCGAAATAGCGCTCTGCCCGAAAAATCCACTCGTCCGGGTTCTCACCCTCGAACGTGGGTAGCTTCAGTTTCTTCAGCCGGCGATCCGCGCTAAGGTCACCGTGCTGCATATCATCCCTGCCACGTCCTCCTTCCCAGCGGTGTGTATCTCTCCGTTGGGTCTCGTACGGGCCTCTATCATCCTCCCCATACCGCTTGTCAGCCCAGACCTGCTCACCCCACTCCTCCACCGGACCCCTGTAGTCACCGACTGCCCTCGCCCGTGGTGGTCGTCGTGGGGGTAGGTCCCCTCTCTGGAAGTTGGCGGGATCCGCCGTTCCCCTAAAGAAATTGCTGCCTCCGGCGTGCCTTGCTCCTCCTGGCGGTTCCGCTCCTCCCGCCAAGCCCCTTCCCGGGCCCGCGAACCTATCTCCGTAGTTCGCGGTTATCGTCCGACCCCCGTGGAGGGCCCCAAGCCCTAGGGCTTCTCCCGGATAGGGAACCGGTCCGCCGGGACCGTACGGGTCGACGGCGTCCGGCCACGGCCGCTCGCCGGCGGCTCCTCTGGCGCCGACCGGCCACGGGTGGCGGTCGGGGGCCGGCCAGCGACCGCCCACAGCAGCCGCGGCCCTGCCCGGGCTCGCGCGGTCGGCGGCGATGCTCTCGCGGCCTTCGGCCGCTGTCCGGCGAGGGTCGCCGGCCGCCAGGGCCCCGCCCGACGGTGCGGCGGCGGCGGCGGGTGCGGGCCAGCGCCCGTCGGCCTGTCCTCCGTGATCTTCGGTCGCCTCTCCCTCCGTGTGAACAAACCCTAGTTGGTCGCCTAGGGTTTGGGTCGCTACCGCCTCCGCTTCGCCGCCATTGATCTTATTGGAGATGTTTTGCAAAAGCATCATGATAGTCGTCGTCTCCTTCCGCATATCGCGCATCTCCGTGCGGATTTCTAGGTTTGTGGACGCTTGATCCTTCGCGGAGACCTCCATGGATTTCTTCAAGCTCTCGATCTCGGCGGTGAAGTCCTCCCGAAGACCTCGGATCTTCTCGTCGATCGTGGTTCTCGTTCCATCGGCCATGGCTCGTAGAAAGCTCTGATACCAAATGATGTGAATCGACTCAATCGGTTCACCAATCCCAACAAGTAATTAAGAGAAATAGAAATAGAATGATCTTTTATATAGGAAAAGAACAAAACTCCCAACTTTGAATGCACGGAACAAAGTAATAAACTCCTTCTTCAATGACACTTGCGAGAGATTTCTCAATACAAGCATGAAAACTAATGACGGCTAGCCCTAGCTATAAATAGAAAAGAGAAACAAAACCCTAGGAGGGTTATTGTGGTGAAAGACCACAATACCCCTTTATGCCTAAATAACTGAAAGGCCTAAACAGTGGGCCTGGGCCTAAATAGCTACACGTCTCCTACGACGTGTGTAGGTGATGATGGGTGGGCCCACATCAGCAGCCTTATAGGGACTGCTAGATGCTTGAGCTGATGGACTCTTATTGGGTAGAGCGACTGGACTCTTTTGGTCTCCTTGCATTTGACTTCCTCCAACTATCTAGCTGTCATGTTTATTCTATGTGCTCACTATAGATTAGTTTGGATATTTAGTGGATAAATTAGCATAATCCAGACATAACCTGAACCTCTTCCTTTATCATTTATTTCAAGGTTGGGGTTAATAGAACTTCAATGTTACTAACTTGACTTCTTTTTAGTTTTTCAGCACGAGTATGTATTTGTTATACATGATAATAATGTGCTCCTCTTTTCCAGCATCTTGATGGTGATGTGGAAGAGTTGTCTTTAGATTTTACTGTTACGGAAGAGGTATGTGGAAAAAGGGTTGTCAATGAGCTTAAGCCTGGAGGTAGAGATATACCTGTCACAAATGAGAATAAATTACAGTACGTTCATGCAATGGCAGATTACAAGCTTAATCGGCAAGTACGTCATGAATTTCTAGTACATCCATGCGAAGTAGACTTACTTTTATGTGCACCCGTGGTAATTACTATCAATGTTAATTTGCAGCTACTTCCTTTGGCAAACGCTTTTTATAGAGGTCTGACTGATCTCATATCACCTTCTTGGTTGAGCTTATTTAATGCAAATGAATTTAATCAGGTAATTCTCCCTAAATACCAGAGTCTTTATTACTCTTGCTGACTCTCATGTACTACAGAACAACTTTCTGCTTCATAATGTCTAATAGCTTTTATTTGAAAAGCAGGAGGTAGAACTATGTTTCTCTTGTACTCAAATTTGTAATGCAATTCATTCTTTTTGTCAAAAGTGAAACTGAGCATGAGTTTCTACTAAACAGGTCTTGAGGGCTCAACTCAAACATGAATCCTTTTGGTTACCTGTTAACTCATCTGGACACACATATCTTTCAATTGAGTGAATGTAAGAAGTTTCTTTGTAGTTTGTACCATCGTATAACAGAATAAACTAGTAATTAGCTGTTAACTCGTCTGGAATCTGGATACATGTAATCTAGGAAGCATGGATACTCCAAAAAATGTGGGTTGTGTCCTGTTGTACACGTATTGGACACAACCCGGATACTCCGAAATACACTAGGATACACCAAAATAGGTGTCGTGTCCTTGTCACCATGTCCTTACCTTGTCGTGTCTATATGAGCTGTACGGAGCTTGGCCTTGTTAATTAATGCGCATAAGATAAACTTTTGTTTCGTCTCCAGGAATATCTTTCTGTCTTTCCTTGAAATCCATTTACATGGATATTCTTTTCATTAAGGCTACAATCGAGCTGAGACGAGTTGTACCGAGCTTGGCGTGTTCAAGGCCCAGCTCCTATATGACCAGGGCATATCGAGCAGACCATCGGGAGCAACTTGAGCTCTAATCAAGCTCAAATCTTCTTGAGTGAACTCTGGCCGTTTGACCGGTTTGACGCTTGAGAGGTCGCCGACAAGGACGAGGTGAAAGGAGGTAGTTATGGTGTGAGGTACCTGGCTATGGTGTTGAAGAATGATGGTGTGGAGTTGGCCGACAATGATGACAAGTTGAAGCAGGAGATTGGTCAAGAGGCGGCTGGTGACATCGATATCAGTAAGAGCAAGTGTGATGTGAAGTGTCCGACGACAATGGGGACGAGGGTGGTGTCGGCGGGTGGTGGGACATCAAGGACCTGGAGGAGAAGAGTCTCTCTCTCTCCTGTTTGCTCCGATCCCCTCACTTGCATATTGGGATGGGCATGAAATTGAGTAATTGACTCGAGCCCTACATTCGATCTGAAGACTTTACCTACATGTATATAGAGATTATGGACCTTGGGCATATGGACCATAGGTCTGTTGAGTAAGGCAAATTGAAGTTCAATGTAAAACCTTATTAGCCATTCAGCCTAGGCCTTGGCCTTGGTCTATGGGCAAGTCAAGCTTTTATCTATCTCTTGAGTCGTCCCATGTTCACGATCGTCTCTTTAAGTTAATTGAGCTTAGTTTCATGTTCAAGCTTGGCTTGTTAACAGAACCGGGTTGAGTTCGCCTTAGTTCATTTGAAGTCCTACTTATCATGCTTGACCATTTAGGAAGCTCATACATTTAAAAGTTAGTGCCCTCTTCGTGTTGGACACATGGTTGACAAATGTTAGACACGATTGACTCCAAAATACACTAATTTTCGGTTTGGGATTGCTTATTGGAGAATGTCTATGCTTTTTTTCTTGGAAATCGGTCCAAGGGTGTTTGGCAACAACAACTTATCAATTTTTTTTTTTGAAAAGTCAGTTCAAGTTTTGGGCAGCTTCTGACAGAAGCCTCTCATCTTCTGTCAAAAGCTGCTTCTGCAGTGGCTTTCTGAAAAGCAGCAGAAATCCCAAACCAAGCCTAATAATCTAACCAATCCCAAAGTAAGCCAAGCGAATGATCTGTGCGCCTATCCTTGGCCTATATCTGTATCGATTGCGTCTCTATGTGTCGGGGCAAGATACATGACCATGCAATGATGCAATATGAAAAGTAACATTTAATAACATCTGGAGATTTTTCTTGGGCCATTAGTTCATGTTCTTTTAACTATTAATTAGTGCAAAATATATTGTTACTGGAATATATTGACAGCTCATGGTTTCACATTCAAGCTTTCAATATTTTGGTTGTATGAGATTTGTATTTTTAGTGATGTTATGTTCTACATGCAGTTACTTTCAGGAGGTACACATGACTTTGATGTTGATGATCTAAGAAGCAACACAAGGTATACAGGTGGTTATTCAGAGGGAAGCCGTACAGTTAAGCTCTTTTGGGAGGTAATTCTGCAGTGAAATTCTTAGGTCAGCTTTTCTCTTCTAAGATAAAGGATTTGAATATAATATATCACAATCATAGTTTTTGTTTTATTTTTAATTCCTTGATGTTCGTCAAATGTGGCACATAAGAGCAGCATATGTTGTTTGTGAGTGAAGGTAATTATCGTCATCATTTTCATAAGAATTATTGATGCACAAGAGACACCTAGGACTAGGTGTGATATTTTTCAGTATTTCAATCATTCATCATGATGGAGAAAAAATGTTGCTCACAGAATAAAACAAGATGGTTGAATTGACGAGTGGAGAAAATAGTTTTTGGAGTTTGCTAACTGTTAAGATATTACTATTACGTAATACCTCAATAAGTGTGGACCTATATGTAAAAGTGACATTCCTACTTCTATATATGAGTCCAAACCCTCTCAAAAGAGTTGAGGGGTTCATTATATTCTACACTAACTGTTCGGACTGTCTTGTAGGAAATAGTTTGAGAGCTGTTACTAATTTTTCTTGTAGAAAGGGAAGCTAGTCAAATTGTTAGTTTATGTTGAACTTTTAAGCTAGTGCATCTCTGACTATGTATACAAGATAAAAATGTTTAACTTCCAATATAGATTTATTTATCATGTTAAGTCTGCAGGTTATAAGAGGATTCAAACCAACTGAAAGGTGCATGCTACTTAAATTTGTGACCAGCTGTTCTCGAGCTCCATTGCTTGGTTTCCAGCACTTGCAGCCTTCTTTCACCATTCATAAGGTTTGATCTTCTGTAGCCTCTTCTTTCTTATGTATTTAGATTGGTGACCTATGTGATGCTACAGTTGTTTTTTCCTTCTGAATTTTATGGAGTGTCAATTAACATGATAGTGACGTTGACACTTGCATCGATGGTTGAAGTCAGAAATAGCCACCATAAGAATGGCAAAAGTTTGCATAGATCTAGAACTTCTAGAAATCAGTGAGAACCTTGTGGCACTGGGACATCGTATACGAATCCATGGATGAGAGAGTAGGATAGCTTAAAACAACATTTGCAGTATCGGGAACGGTATTGGACCTTTCCTATGAGTATCAGTATCGACGGTTTCGGATCGGAGTATCGGATTTTTTTTTCCCGTATCGGAAAACAAATAGTTATTAATAAAATATTAAAAATTTGGAAAAAAATATTTTATATTTAGGCATAAATATAAGTATTTTCTATGTTGCTTCTTAGTAATTTGGGAATTAAATGAAATAGTAGTCATCCATGCTGATTGGTTTACATATGATAGATACATTTTCTTCTTTTACATGCTTTTACAGCCTTACTATGCTTTTACGCTTTTACACCCTCGTTGATTGGTCTTTTTCGTTCAATTTTCTTTGCGAATTGACTAGAAAAAAAAGACTTCTAATTTCGGTATCAGTCAATATCGATCGGTATCGGATCGGGACATGCCAAATCATATATGTATTGGTCGTATTGGATCGATATCGGCCGATACTGCAAACTATGCTTTGAACCTACTATTGCTATTTAGAGTGCTCTCACAAGAACCTGTTATACTTTCTTTTTGTAAAACTGTGACCAAGATAGGAAACCGTGTTGTTGATAGATACAATAATAAAATGGGATACCTCCTCTACTTTTATAAGAACTATAATCAGTGTTGCAAACATCAAATCGGGCTAGTCGGCGCCTAGTTGCTAATCGGCCTTGGCCGTCTAGGATTTAGGAAAATCGGTCAAAAATCGGAAATCTTCAAAATCAGCCAGAAAATCGGTACGTCGGGCACCTACTAGGCCTAGGCAGGCGCCTAGTCGGGCGAGTAGCAGTATATTTTGAAAATATTTGAAAGAAAAAAACATAGGTACCGACCTGACCCGGAACCAAATTCATTCAAACCCTTAAAACTCCCGAGCAATAGCAAAAAAGCACCCCCCCCCCCCCCAAAAAAAAGAAAAAAGAACTTACTTGACGTCGACCGAGCAAACGTCAATGCCGACCGAGCACCCGCCGCCCACGCCGCCACCTAGCATATGACTTTTTTCTTCTTCATATTTTCTTCTTTTTTGTTTTTTTATTTTTTTGCTGGCTTTGCTAATTTTTGCCATTTCTTTGCTATTTTTTGTTGATTTGCTATTTTTTTTGTTGTCTTTGCTTTTTTTTTGTTTTTGCTTTTTTTGCTACTACGGAAAAAAAGCTCAGCATGAGGCTAATAGAAAGCACTGGCTTATTGCATATATATGTATCTATATGTTTAATTAAAAAACTCAAAATGATTAATCCGACTAGTCTCTGATTAATCCCTAGTCCCTGTGAACCGACTAGCGATTTTTACAACATTGACTGTAGCTATTTATTTGGGATTAAACTTTAAGAATTTTCCTTCTTCCAAATTGAGGCCGCTGTGTTTAAATATTTGTAACTAAGTTTACATATGAAGTCATCACTCATAAGTGTTCTAAAAGACGTCTCTCTCGTTGTTTTAGGTCCCATGCGTAGGCATTTTGGATGCCCTGACGCCTAGGCAACTAAAATTTAGATGATAAGAGTTTGAGGCGCCCAAAGAACGGAGGCACCCTCTTGAACCGCCTCAGAGCATCTCAACCTGTCTTGGTCGGCCTCAAGTGTCTTGACCTACAATAACTTAAATGTAATGCGGCCTAAGCTATTTGTTTGAATTTTGAATATGACCCAACCAAATAAAAGTTATATATTAATAATTTAGTATAAATAGTAGAGTACTTGAGTCTTTTCTCTTTCGGTTTCTTTCCCTTAACTCCAACGGACATTGTTACCAAAAAATTTCAGAAGAACAATTCTCTTTCCTCTTTCGGTTTTTTCTATATTTGTCTGTCCTAAACCATAACTACATCTCGGCTATTTTCAACTCTAACGGATACTATAACCAACCAATATGTACATCTCTATTATCTCTCGCTCCTTGACTCTTTTTTTCTTCTATGCCTAGGTCCAAGGATCTCAACGTCGACGATAACTTCTAACAGATGTTACTCTCTCCGATAAACTTGTCTCCGTCTTTTTTGTTTTATCAAACTTTTGTTCTCTCCAGTAGGATATTTCCTTCGGTTCTTGACATAAAGTTTAGAAGCATATTCACCCCAAAAATATGTACTGTGTCGTGTACACGTATCAAACACTCTACAAAACTCCTAAATACACTAGGACATCGTATTATGTGTTGAATTTGTGTCGTTGTATCCAAAACTTAACATGTTATATTCGCTTCCTATATGATGGATTTAGGTAATCATGGTTCAGTCTTTCCTAATTAGTTGTTATTACTTGGGGGTAACATGAGTTTTAGTAACTACATGTTTTCCTTAATCTACCTACATAATACCCTAAAACTTTAGTCTTTAGGTCCCATCTTGCCGCCTACCTTGAGGCCCCGCCTAGGCCTTTAGGGATTTGTCGCCTCACGTCGCGTTAAAAAGCTTCATTATGTTCTTCATGAGTGACTTGAAAAAAAAACCATTTTACTAGTGCAAATGATATACTATATAGTATATATGTTGACACGGAGAACCTTCCGGGTGAAGCATTGTTGAAGTTTTTATTAGAGAGTTACCATTTGGATTCCATGTATATCAGGGAGGACAATAATACAACATTCATGTTCAGAACCATTGAGGACCAGGTTTAAGGGTTATCAATTATAAGAAGAATTACTAATCACAGCTCAACTATTGTTTGGTTTGACCCATGGCTGGAGAATGACAGCATCATATATATATTTGGATGGGATTCTCTTTCGTTGCTAAGGGAAAATGTTGAAAGTACAATAAAAATAAATTTTGAGGGGGGGGGGGGAGGTGGGGTGGGGAGCAAAATTACCTTAAGCCAAATTTTTTTAGGGGGGCGAAGAAAATACTTTACATTTTAAAAAGGGATTTTTTTTTTTTTACTTTCATCCCACTTATTAATATGAATTTGCACTTACATCCCACTTTTTAATTTTATTGACGTACATCCCACTTTTTGTCATGAAAAATATTTTTTGTGACAAAACGAATAATTTTCGTGACAAAATGAATGTTTTTGGTGACAAAAAGTGGGATATAAGTTTAATAAAATTAAAAGTGGGATGTAAGTACAAATTCATATTAATAAGTGGGTTGAAAGTCAAAAAATCCCTTTAAAAAAATAAGGGGACATTAAGGATTGAACTTGAAACCTTTTGGTTAAAACCGTATGTACTTACCACCTGCACGACTACAAAGTTATGTATTTTTTTAAAACACTAAGTGTATAATAGGATAGATATGCCTAAGTCCTCCCCTGAAGTTACATGTCACTAGACAACTGGAGGCTGAAATATCTCAAGTGCCCATCTATTGTCAGGATAGGAAAGGTGCCTGGGAATGTCTAGGAGATAGTTCAGGACAATTTTCTGTGCACTCTGCTATTGAACAGTTTAGGACAATTTTCTATGCACTCTGCTATTGAACTAGTGAGGAGACACAACCCTAAAGTTGAATGGCGCAAGGTGATCTGGTTTTCAGGACTGTCGTAAGATGACTGCCTGTACAAGTAGATAAGAAATGCCTCTGTAGTTTGTATCACTCTCAACTCAGAGAGTATAGATCACTTGATCTTAAATGGAGCTATAATGACCTATGTTGTCGTAGGTGACGCCTAGGCGTGCAAGTTGGAGAGGAGTCGCCCCGACCTGGGGAAAGTTCCCTTGGATATGGCGATGGTCGCCTAGGTGCGCCTAGGTGACCGCCTAGGTGCGCCTAGGCGACCGCCTAGGGTTGTCCATGGGAAAAAAGCGGTATTAAGGCAAGGTTTTTTTTTTTTTTTTTCCTGTTTTTAACTTTTTTTCTTAAAAATTAAAAAACTTTTGTTTATTCTTTTGTTGTTTTCTTCTTCTTTTGTTGTCACTTTTGTTTTTTTCGATTTCTTCGTCCGTTTCTTCTTCTTCTTCTTCATTTTCCTTTCCTTCTGCTTTTTTTTTTTTTGATTTCTGGAGGGCAGATGTAGGAATCCTGGACGGGCACCTAGGCAAGGCGGGTGGCCTGTCGTCTCGCCTTCCCTAGCATCCAGTACAACATAGATAATGACTAGATTTGGAAGCTCTGTATACTAAAGCTAGGAATTGAAACTAGGACTTGCAGGATAGAGGAGGTCAACGAAATAAAGTTGTACAAAAATTAAAAAAAAATCTGCTCTAAAAAACAGTAAACAAATTATAAGATGTCCATTCCTGATGTGGGTAGTTTTATCTGTTGCAGTATGGAGTGAAGAGAAAGAAAAAGCAGGGTCTTTAAGAATGAGGAGGATCACAAAATGATCTCTAAGAGAATTCAAGAGGATGTAGCAATAATCATGAGAAAAATCAATGTAAACATCAAGGACTCTAGTAGGAATAGAATGGTATTGGCTAATTGGGGCCTTACCATGAGTTAAGGTCCTGATCATTAGTATAATTTATGGGTTTATCAATGCCTCAAAAAAACGATACCTCCTTGTATCCCATCCTCCACAAAGGTAGATATTGTGGGCCACGTAATATTAATTTATTTGCTTCTTGATTCAAAGTATCTATATCTTCAATATAGTTCTTCTGGAGTTCTCTTGTTATGCATTTACCATTATATAGAAAAAGTAAATGCCTGAGTTATATGGTGTGAGAAAACGTGCTTGCTAAATAAATTTTCACATTTAATCTGTAGAAGATCATTTTTTCAGATGCATGATTAAGTGGTGGCACTAATTTTGTGTCCATTTCGTAGGATGGTTCAGCTCAGTTTCAAACAGTTGCACACAGGACAATACACTTACTCTTTCACATGCTTTTGCCCCCCAGTTTATTTTCTTTGACTTGTACAGTTGTGCCATGAAATTAGGTGAACTTCATATTTTTCCTGATGTTTGAACAATGCAATCAGGTTGCATGCGATCTACCTCTTTGGGCCACATTTGGAGGCCAGGATGTGGACCGACTTCCATCAGCTTCCACGTGCTACAACACCCTCAAGGTAACCTGATTTTGACCCTGGTTTACTATTGTCCATATAATGAAATCAACAGTAAGGTGAAGTAAAAAAAACCTTACACAATTTCACAGATGGAAGTAATCCCCAATGTTGTTTTGCTTTCACTTACCATTTCTTTAGGTCATTAGTTTTATGAATTTATTTCAAGGTGATTTACAGGAAACTCCCCTAATGTTTACCCACCTACTATTATGTTCTCCGCATAAAGTCTCTGACCTATTTTGAAAGAAAGAGTTGCTTTATCATGTGAACCTTGTATATAATTGATATAATACATTTGCCCAAATCATAGTTTGTAGTATCGGCCGATACCGATACAATACGGCCAATATCGATACGGTGTGGCATGTCCTGATCCGATACTGAATGCTACCGCTACCGACATTGGGGGTCTCTTTCGAGGTCAATTCAACATAGAAAAATTGAACAAAAAGGACCAATCATAAAAAGTAAAGTATAGTAAGATTGTAAAAGCTTCTAAATAAAGAAAACTTATTTAATGCAAGTAAACCAATCAACAAGGAGACTATTATTTATTTCAATTTCAAAATTACTAAGAAACAACATAATCTTTAAAATTATGCCTAAATGGATAAATATTTTTATTATTATAATTTTTTTACTTTGTTTTCTGATACCAAGACATCCGATACTCCGATCCGAAACTGCTGATCCGTCCAAACCCGATACTCATAGGAAGGGTTCGATACTGCGAAACTTGGCCCTTGTCATTTCTCTTTCTCAAGTCTTAACAGAAAGCAAGAGGTTTCTATGCAAATACATCATTTACAACATTATCTCTCTCTCCCCCCTTCCCTGCATCCAGGGGTGGAACCACATTATGTAGAAGGGACCACGCTGTGAAGCTCAGCGTTTTAACCCACAACATCCGAGTTGATGGTGATTCAACCTCAACATTAATCACAGAATTCAAGAGGCTAGTAACTAAATTAAAGGAAGAAAATCTTCTCCTAGACCTTTGAGTGTCCACTTGAGAATAACCTCAAATGGCCGCTTTCCTCTATGATCACCGGCCAAACATTATTGAAATCAAGGTCTCAATGAAGTTGATGAGCACAGAGTAGCATTTCAATTTGCTGTTGAAAGTGATGGTATTCCAATTAATTTCAAACGTTTCAATTGAATTAATAACACAAGATAGAAAAATATTTCTCATGGGATGGTTATAATTCTGCTTGTTAAGATTTCTTGAAGGTCATATTCACAAACTTGCCTCTCCGCAAATCTGAGAGAAGTAGGGGATAAGTGCGAGTGAAAGGGTGCCAGTTACAACAGCCAGTTGCGTGGTCCACTTCTTGTTATCCAAGGGAAAGACGAGTATGGTAAGAGAATAGGCATGTGCTAGAGATGGTGTATTCTGCAAATAAATGAAAACCCTTGCTGCCATATGTCAGCAGATATAAATGAAAAAGCCTTGTTGCCAGATGGCAGCAGTCCACTTATCCTCCACCTTGTCGCCGGGAAGAAATGGGAGGTGGTGATCATGCTGATGATAATGGTGGAAATGTAGGAGAGGAAGATGCAATAGGTTCCATTAACTAGCAAAACCTTAATGGTAGGTTTTTTTTTTTCAAGGATGAGAAATGTCCATAAAATTAGAACCAATGATAACCATTCGCTAGGGTACAAGTAATATGCAAAGCTAGTCGTTGTGGGGTATACACATTGGCTAAAACATGGGAGTTTTCCTAATCATCTCTCTACTCTTTAGACTAATTCAACAATTTGTTCTCATGTATTAGATTCTCTAATTTTTCTTTTTTTACTCTCTATCCTCCAGCTGCCAACATACAAGCGGCCAAGTACATTGAGGAACAAGCTACTTTACGCAATTAGTTCAAATACTGGTTTTGAGCTTTCTTAGACCCACCTTATCCTTGTTCTGGACTCCTAAAGATTGTTTTAGTTATTTTATGATCTTTTACTTTTGTTTGTATATTATGTTGTAAATCTTTGTTCAGAGATGCATGCATGACTGTAATCCAATTACAATGTAAGGAACACAATTAAGTATCAGTGTCTATATAAATTTGGTAAAGATCTCCTCGTGTGCGCGCGCCCGCGTTACTAAATCCAAAGTGATTTGTTTGAAAGATTTGAAGCTTCTTTGGCGAGAACTGTATCAGAATTGTTGTCATGTCACCTGCTCTAGTTACAATTCCCATCGATTTTCCTTTTCGATGTTTGGAAATGTCGAGGAAATTGGAAAGGGAAGTGAATACTTCAAAGTGGAAAGTTGATTCTTTGCTTGATGTCTCATAATTCTCCTCAATTCGTTTGGCACCCAAATATAGAAAAATAATGACATTCCCTTTCCAATTCCATGATTCCGCGAACCAAACGAGGCCTATGTTTATTACACGGATCTCCCTTATTTTGAAAATAATTACACGTACTTTCCCAATGCTTTATTATGTTTAGAGGGTTGTTTGTGTAATAATCTTTTACATAAAACATGAGGGATATCCATATAATAAACATAAAATATATGGAAGGTTAGTGTAATTATTTTCAAAATAAGAGAGGTTTTTTTTTTTTTTGATAAAAATAAAACATATATAAGAGGGTACTGTAAATAACCCCAATCAGTTATTATTGTGTTTTCATTACAATTAATCATTTGACGGCCTAGCACTAGTTAGCCTCACATTGGGAGTATGGTCTGCCATATCTATGGTCGATGATTTAACCTTTATTGATCATCTCTATTGCAGATTTGCAAAGATGTAGTAGCCAATGTTGTTTCATCATCTACTTAGACCATTACTTTTTCCACCCGTGCATTATGTTCCTAACAAGCTGGACACGGTCCTCGTCTCTGGCCACCTGTCAGGTAGAAAACATGCAACGTACGTACGAGCCAATGGCTCACGCGGGCACAAAGAGAGTGGTTCTGTAAGTTTATTGAACAAGAAGATGCAGCATCATCCCAGCCATGTTTCCAGTATAGCAAATTACCAAACTCATTCATGCTAAACGCCATCAGTCAGAACCTTAGAAGTCGTTGCACGACAAGCCAATATCTGACTGGTATACTACAACAACACACACAGGGGGGGGGGGGGGGGGGGGGGGGGGGGGGGGCAGGGCTTTAGGTCACATAAAGATAGATAAAATTCTGGCAGCCTAGCTAAGAGATGAGGTCAATCCCCTGGAGCAGGAGTGCATCAGCCAACACCTTGTTCGCGGCCTCCGTAGGATGGAAGCTGTCCCAGAACACGTAGCCCGTGGCGTTCGCGCACGTCCCTGGCGACCGGCCGTTGCACAGGAGGGACGTCTCGATCGTCCCGGTCCCGCAGCACGCCTTCCTCGCCTCGAAGAATCCTTGGGAACGAACAGAATCCCTTGAGTACTTGAAGTACGTAGATTGATTGAAAAAAGGTTATGTATACCTGCAGTCACCTACATTATTCCCGGGGTTGTTGACGAGGTCGAGGAGGGGGCCGTAGATGTCAAAGATCACCATCCTGAGCTCGGGATGGGACTTCTTGAGGCCGTCTGCGGCAGCCCCGAGCTTCTTGTTGAAGGTGGTGGCATCCTTGTTGAGTCGGGCGACGCACTCGTTGCCCCCTCCCCCGAACAGCGTTATGGCCGCCGGCAAGCAACCGAGCGGCGGCAGCGATGTCACCCCGATCCTCCTGCCTCCAAGCCCGTAAAGGTTCTGCTGGTGGAAAGAGGACAACCCGATGAATCACAAGTCTAGTCCGAGCCAAGTACCAACCTGACCTCGGGTTCAATATATGAAATCCACGACCGTGCCAAGAGGAATAGAAAATCACCCAAGCTCCCCGGGTTGGGTTGGGTCGGGTCCATCGACTTTATTGGACTCTAATATGATATTTGAAATAATTTTGACAAATATTACATTAAACACATAATTAAATAACAATTATGCCTCAATTATCACAAAAATACAAACTAAATGTGATTTAAGGTAAGGAGATGAAGATTTTGGGTGGAGAAATTTAGGATTTAAATTATATATATGTGTGTGCGCGCGCGCGTGTGTGTTGGATTTCGGGTTCGATCCGAGCAAATCGTATTTTTGATTGAGTTCAAATATTTTAACCCGATGCTGAGTATCTTTAACCCCAACCCAGCCAATTAACGGATTTATCCGATCGAGTTTGGATTTAGCTCACCCGAGTTGCATCCCTATCATAGGTTATCCCTATCAGAGGTTATCAGTTGGATTCATGCTCAATTGAAAGATCATATATATATATATATATATATATATATATATATATATATATATATATATAAAATATATATATATATATATATATATATATATATATATATATATATATATATATTGAAAGAAGGTAATTATGACGAACACTCCCACCGGAAATCGATCTCCTGACTGCTCGGGCCGCATACCTCACCACTACCACTAGGCTAGGGGATCATTGGCGAAAGAAAAATCATAGACCATATATATATATATATATATATATATATATATATAGTCTGGTATAGTCTGGTCTCTCATGTTTACTTTCCAGTGGACTCACCAACCTTAGCATTGTATTCAATCAATGCACATTTAGTACTCCAAAGCAATGGATGATTCTTTCTTCTTCCTTCAGCATTTATACAATATCTATGTAGCATTAATTCTCAGCAACCAAGAAAAAGATCAATAGCTTTATTGTTGCTTTGATGTACTGGAAAAAGGCTGGAACTTCTGAGGACTGTCATAAAGAAGAGCAATTGATGCATACTGATCTTTATCTGTAAACTCTGGTGCAAGTTTCAGGAGGTGTCAAGAACCATAACTCACCCAATCAATATTTCCTCTTTTCTAGTTTTTTTTTTTTTAAATTCTTCAGTACTTGTTTCAAATGATTCTAATCACTTCTCAGTGAAATTGCAGGATTCATAGGAATGATTAGCTTAAGTATCTAGTAATCAATCGTAACCCCCTTTCGCTCAATAGGGATTTTAATTTTCTAAAACCCAACACCCGCGATGCAAACTCTAACCAACATTCAAGAACCAGCTATGTTGCACGAATACGACACGATAAGCTAAAGACATAGATGCGACCCCTCTTTTGGTCCTTCTAGTTATATCTTGGAGTGTTTGCGGTATCCCCCCCCCCCCCTTCTAGTTAAGAACACGGATGCGGCACCTGGTTTGGTCCTCCTAGTGTATTTTGGAATGTCTGCAGTGTCTCCCCCTTCCCCCTTCTAGTTAAGAACACGGATGTGTCACCCGTTTTGGCCCTCTTAGTGTATTTTGCAGTGTGTGTGTGTGTGTGCAGTACCACCCCCTCCCCCTTCCAACAGGACATGGCCAATAGTTTAGAGTGTTCAAGCTGTCACTAGTAGTATTAGTGTCGCTCGTAGTAGCGACTGACATTAACTCCGTTACTCATGTGTTTAGTCCATCACTAATATCATTTCTGACGAAATTCAGTCACTATTAATATATATTAGTGGCTGATCTTCGTCGTAACTATAAGCAAATTTTCTTGTAGTGACTATACTGTCATGTTGGCTAACAAAATCGATGAGAAGTACGTAAAGGTGGACCTGGACAAAGGCAGTGAAGGATTGAACAAGCGAGTCGGAGAACTGGTCCGGAGTGTAGGCTCTGTTCACCAGGGGATTGACGTAGTAGTTCTGCACATAGTCACTGCTCCCTGCACTGATCACATAGATGGATCCGGAGACGATGCTCGACGCCTTGCCCCTCGCTAGCGACCTCAGCTTCGACTGGTACTCCTTGAAGTACTGCAGCTGCTGGGTCAGCGAAATCGCCCTCTGATAACAACATAATTAGCGTTACAATTTTGGCAGAGTAAGTAATAGTTATTTATGATGAGATTGAGGATGTAGAGCCCATAATTAGTTACATATAGGTTTGCGGTCCCGTCGGAGTAGCCGGAAGAGGCAGAGGCAAAGTTGGCTCCTATCAAGAGGTTGTTCCCAGTTGCCTGTTGGCTCAGGTAGGCAGGTGGGTATGAAGTGAACCCAAGGTTCTCAACTGCAATTCAATATATTAAAGCAGCAGATCAAGAAAATAAATAACTTGGATATAAATAAATAAATAAAAGAAATTCTATAATTGCATGAATAGATGGAAAACACGAAATTATCATATAATTTTGATGCTATCAAGTTAAGTTCTGGTTTATGTGTTTTTTTATGATAAAAAGTTGTGATGCTTTTGTTGGTACCAAGGTTTGATATCATATAGTTATCAAGTTAAAGTTGTGGTATATGTGTTGTTTTTTTATGATACCAAGTTCTGATTTTTTTGTTGGTACCAAGTTCTGATATCATATAATTTTGATGCTATCAAGTTAAGTTCTGGTTTATGTGTTTTTTTTAATGATAAAAAGTTGTGATGTTTTTGTTGGTACCAAGTTGTGATGCTTTTGTTGGTACCAAGTTGGTACCAAGTTTTGATATCATATAGTTATCATGCTATCAAGTTAAAGTTCTGGTATATGTGATGCTTTTATAGCTAGTCATGGAAGACGCGGTTACCTTGCATATAAAAAAAGGTTTTTTATAAAGGCATTTCACTTTTTGATCAGGACTAGTCCATTTTTAATTTTGTATTATTTACAAGTTTATCATTGAAGAAATTGATCAGGGCTATTCCACTCTTTCGTATAAGTCACTAGTGCAAATAAGGACTGCCCAAATTTCTGGCAGTCCTACATATAGTAAGGACTGCCAGAAAAATGGGCAGTCCTTTGTTTCACATGCTGTGACTTAGGACTGCCCAGTTTTCTGGCAGTCCATTCAGTTTGTAGGACTGCCAGAAAATTGGACAGTCCTTGTTTGCACTAGTGACTTATACCAAAGAGTGGGATAGCCCTGACCAATTTTTCGATGGCAAACTTGTAAATAATATAAAATTTTAAAATGGGCTAGTCCCGATCAAAAAGTGCAGTGCCTTTATAAAAAGCCTAAAAAAAAGTTTCAAAGCAACAGGTTACAAAAGCTTGGTTCTTGAAAAAACAAAAAAACAAAAATTGAGAGAGGTACCAGTGAAGTCAGTTGCAAGTTTTCCATTGCAGAACCTTCCGGTGGGGAAGTGCTGGGAGAAGTCCCTGCCATAGGGAGGAAAGTTGGCCTTAACAAGAGTGTAGAGGTTGTTGTTGTTGCCGGCGTCGACCACGGAGTCACCAAATATGAACACTCCAGGGACAAGAGGCTGCCCTTCTGAAACCACCACCACCACTAGTAAAAGCACTGCTGCCACTGCTAATCTTCCTCCCCACAGAGCCATCATCCTTAGAATTTTTTTTCTTTTTGAGTGAAGGAGATCAAGTGGAAGGAGTGTAGTTATATGGGCATTTAAGTAGAGGACTGCCAAGAGGAAAAGTGGTGCACTGTTGGGAAGGAAAGAGCTAGAGAGTGGTAGTTTAAGTGCAATAACTTTGTGGATTGATGACTTTGAAGAAACCTCCTCCCATTTCAAGGCAACAGCATGCTTTTGCATCTCGCTCTCTCTGTCTCTCCCTATCTAGCCAGCCATCTTTATCAGCAGATAACAGAAATGGAGCTTCACTTACAAGTCATGTTCAAGACTTTCTTTGTTCAGGTCAGACTCCGAACCATCCCCAATTTTGGACAGAAAAAAGATCTTAGTTAAGATGGCCAATAGACGCTACTCTTACAACCAAAATTGGTTGTTTTGGTTGTAAGAGTTTACAACCATCATACAACCATCATGTGGGGGTTTTAAGATGGTTGTAGGCCTTTGGTTGTAAACATAGCATTTTGGGGACCTGGTGGGCCGATGTTAGCAGGGGGGGAGAGGAATTTTAAGATGGTTGTAGGCCTTTGGTTGTAAACATAGCATTTTGGGGACCTGGTGGGCTGATGTTAGCAGGGGGAGAGAGGGGTTTTAAGATGGTTGTAGGCCTTTGGTTGTAAACATAGCATTTTTCTAGTGTTAAGATTTAGTTAGGACATAATAGCCTAGTGGTATTAGAGCGGACATCCGGAGGGGCCGGCAAGGTTCGAGCCCCTCAATTGTGTGTGTGCGTGTGATTTCCAAAAAAAAAAAAAGATTTAGTTAGGACATAGAATCGTTTTGGGTTGACTACCCTTCTTACAATTTGACAAAGAATACATCATTCTTTTTTTTAAAATCAGGGGCACAATTGCAAACGATCCACTATCTGAGAAGAATATGTTATGCATATGCGGAAGAAAGCTGCACAGACATTACTTTAACGATGGCAAAAATAAAAAAAAGCACAAATATAATCAAAATAATTGCAACAACAAGAACACAAAGAATCAACTTGGTTTGGTCAAGTTTGGTTAAGATCGAGTTGCTCCACGGAATAAAATGAAAAATACTCTATTGAATTAATCAAGAAAACCTTCAAGGATTACAAACAAGAAAACTCTCTTTGCGAGATATTTGATTAGCTCTCTTATCTTCCCTCTTGAAGACTCATTTTATGTCCACTTAAAAAACCCTAAGCAAACCCTAATAGCTCTTAGCCATCATTGACCTTAAGCAACCTATCAACCTTCTTTAGAGGCTGCTAGTGTAACTTACCCAGAATTCATATTTCTATTTTTGGAAATTAATGTTATTTTTTTTCGGGAAATTTATGAAATGTCCAAAAACTAAAAAAGTTTCATGAAAAACCCACCGCTAAAAAAACTTTCATCGCGTGCCCAGAATTAGAGAAACTTATCCAAAGCGGGTTCCAAATGACCCTTTTACCCTTCTAATTTATTCAAAGCACCCGCGAAACATACTCTTCAAAAAAAGAGATTTCGATTCTTCATCTTCTTCGTTACGCTGCTAACTTTCTATTCTTCCTCTTCTTCGATACACTGCTCACTTTCGAATCTAGGTTTTCTTCTCCAAAATCTTTCCATGTCAAAATGGAGGTCAAAACATCATTTTTTTTGCGATTCTGAAATTTCGAAAGCCCATCTAACAGAAAATCTGTTACTTTCAGGCTCCTCGGAAATACGCTCGTTTTGCGACAAACCCGGCCTCGTTTCGATCTCCCAGTCAAAAGTTATGGCTTTCCAAACTTTCAACTCGCCATTCTCCGAGGTAAAATCACGGAGAATGGCCATTTCTAGTGTTAAAACGCAGGAGAATAGTCATCCTCCGTACTAAATGACGGAGAATAGCCATTCTCCGTACTAAATGACGGAGAATGGTCATTATCCGTGTCAAAACCACGGAGAATTGCCATTCTTCGTGGTAAAATCACGAAGAATGGTCATTCTCCGTGATATTAACCCGGATAATAATCATTCTTCGTGATCTTTACACGGAGAATGGACATTCTCCGCCATTTTTTACAACGGAGAATGATCATTCTCCGTGATATTAACACGGAGAATGACCAATCTCGTGTTAACATGGAGGAGAATGGTCATTCTCCGTATTGAAAAAGATGGAGAATGACCATTCTCCGTGTTAAAACCACGAAGAATAGCTATTCTCCGTACTAAAATGACGGAGAATGGCCATTCTCCGTCACTTTACCACGGAGAATGGTCATTCTCCGTGATATTAACACGGATAATAATCATTCTCCGTGATCTTTACACGAAGAATGGACATTCTCCGTCATTTTTTACAACGGAGAACAGTCATTCTCCGTCTTTTTCGACAGGGAGAATGGTCATTCTTCGTGATATTAAAACGCAGGAGAATAGTCATTCTCCGTACTAAATGACGGAGAATAGCCATTCTCCGTACTAAATGATGGAGAATGGTCATTATCCATGTCAAAACCACGGAGAATTGCCATTCTCCGTGGTAAAATCACGGAGAATGGTCATTCTCCGTGATATTAACACGGATAATAATCATTCTCCGTGATCTTTACACGGAGAATGGTCATTCTTCGTGATATTAACACGGAGAATGACCAATCTCGTGTTAACATGGAGGAGAATGGTCATTATCCGTATTGAAATAGACGGAGAATGACCATTCTCCGTGTTAAAACCACGGAGAATAGCTATTCTCCGTACTAAAATGACGGAGAATGGCCATTCTCCGTCAATTTACCACGGAGAATTAATTCTCCTTGTTAAAACCCATAGAAAATTGTCATTCTCCGTGGTTTTTAACACGGAGAATGCCATTCTCCGTGGTTTTTAAAACGAAGAATAGTCATTCTCTGTCATTTTAGCACGGAGAATGGTCATTCTCCGTGGTGGAGAATGGTCATTCTTCGTGGTTTTAACACGGAGAATATTTTTTTTTAGAAAAATTTTGTCAGGAATAAAGTGTTTCGTTCTTCTTTCAAAATGATGATAATTCTTATAGAAAAGTAGAAGAAAGATCTTCTCTCCACAATTGACCTAATCGTCGAAAAACTTCAAATGTCTCCACGATGAAGATGATGATGATGGTGATGATGATGACGAGCGATGATCTGAGTTCGACTGAAGAAAAGCACACCGAACTACGAACGATCTTTGCGATCTCTGATGAAGATGAGAGCAATAGAATTCAGATTCCCCGTGAAGAAGAAGAAGACGAAAATCGCAATCCAGATCTGAGTTTTTTGAATTCAAATACATATAGATGACCAATTCGCGCGGAGGGATAGTTTCGGTATTATAAAAATAGCAGTTTCCAGCGGGTGGCATCTAAAAGGAATCTTGGAATATTTAACGTGAAAATACATAATTCTGGGTATTTCATAAAACTCATCCGCGGGTGGGCATTTCATAAAAGCCCACCCCGAAATTGGGTTTCTCAGCAATTTCCAGTTTGAATAATCAATACTAAAATATCATCTAATAGCGACGTAATTTAGCGACGACAAGAAATGACGTCGCTAGTTATGAAATATAGCGACAACTTTATATACACGTCGCAAAACGTCGCTGCCTAGCGACGTTCCGCGACAGGAGTTTACTACGTCGCTGAATAGCGACGTTCAGCGACATATTATTAGCATATGTTGCCAATTTTGCGACGTTTAGCGACTGCAACACTTGACGTCGCTAATTTTATTTACTTAGGGCACACCATTTCGTTCTTTTCCCCTCACTCTCGCTCGAAAATTCTAAATTTTCCTCCCTCCCCCCCGGCGACTCCCTCCTCCTCTGTCAGTGCCCTCCCACACCCGGCGACCCCCTCCCCCCCGGAGACTCCCTCCCCCTCCGGTGAGCTCCTCCTCCTCGAGATCCTCCTCCTCGAGCTCCTCCTCCCCCAATCCCGAGCTCCTCCTCTTCTTCCTCAGGTAAACCCTAGCCTAACTCCTCTCCCTCCTCCTCCTCCTCCTCCTCCTCCTCCTCCTCCTCTCCCACGGACACACACACACACGGACACACGGACACACGGACACACGGACACACATCGTGTCCCCAAAGACTCGTGCCCATTGGATTCGTGTCCCCAAAGACTCGTGCCCTTGGATTCGTGTCCAGTTTTGGATGTGTTGAGTTTGGTTTGTTTTTGGACACATTGTGTCGAGTATTTGGACACGAGTTTGGTTTGGAAGACACGTACACACATGACACTTGTATATGCGTACTTGACACTATACACTCTCTATCTCTCTAGTATATAAATGCATAACTTGTTGAATGTATATATTGTGTCCCCTTGGTTATAGCCTAGTATATGTAAATATCTTAATATATATATATATATATATATATATATATATATATATATATATATATATATAGGTAGTTGTGTGAATATCTTAACCTATATATGTGTCCCCTTGGTTATAGCCTAGGATATTAGGATATGTAAATATCTTAACCTATATATGTGTCCTCTTGGTTATAGCCTAGGATATTAGGATATGGGCTAGAAGTTAGTACCCTAAGTTAGTATCTTGGTTATAGCCTAGGATATAGTATATGTAAATATCTTAACCTATATATGTGTTCCCTTGGTTATAGCCTAGGATATTAGGATATGGGCTAGAAGTTAGTACCCTAAGTTAGTATCTTGGTTATAGCCTAGGATATAGTATATGTAAATATCTTAACCTATATATGTGTCCCCTTGGTTATAGCCTAGGATATTAGGATATGGGCTAGAAGTTAGTACCCTAAGTTAGTATCTTGGCTAGAATTTGGTATCCTAGGATAGTTAGATATCCTAGTATCTTAAGAGTGTCCTAGATTAGTCTATAGTAATAGGATACCCTATAGGGGGGAGGGGGCAGGGGTAGGGGGAGGGGGCAGGGGACAGGACCCTAACCCTATTTCGGACACGACTCTGTGACACATGACACAGGACACAGGACACACACACACACACACAATAGATACATATATACCTATATATATAAATACACATATCTACATATATACATGTATATATATGTATACTCACACACTTACATACACACACATATCTACATAATTTTAAGTATTTCAGCGTTATTTCTTAGTAGTTTTGAAATTATATGAAATAGTAGTCACCCTTACCGATTGGTTTTATCGAATTGACCGGAACAAAGACCCCCAATGTCGATATTGGTCAATATTTGGTATCGGTCGATATCGGATCGGAACATGCCAAACCGTATCGGTATCGGCCGTATCGGATCGGTATCGGCCGATACTTTAAACCATGTATATACCATGGTTTTGTCTTTTAGTTGCAGGAATATGAGAGTTATTAGATGTTAAAGTAGGATATTAATTTATTAGTTATGATAGAGAGTTTGAGATAGATAGTTCATGTGAATGTTAGGTAGTAGTGTACAGTTCATGATTAGCATTGTTTAGATATTAGTTTCAGTTAAAGGGTTAGTTTAGATTAGGATATTATGTTAGAAGGAACTGCCTGCAACTGCATCGTAGCTGCAGGAATATGAGAGTTATTAGATGTTAAAGTAGGATATTAATTTATTAGTTAGAATAGAGATTTATTAGTTATTTTTATAAACCGTGATATGTTAAATGCCTGCAGCTGCATCGTAGCTCAGGGATATGACTGAGAGGGTGACATGGTTGTCACATTAAGGGTCTTTGAGGAGGTAACATATTGTGAAAAGATATATCCTTATAGTTCTCCTATGTAATGTTAAATAAAATCCGTAGGAGAACTATATATAAGGATATATTTTTTCGCAACATGTCATCTTGTCAAAGACCCTTAATGTACCAACCATGTTACCGCGGTATTGGTATTGGAATACCAATAGCGATAAGGTAAAGGGTACCAATAGCGATAAGGTAAAGGGTACCAACTTAAGGTATTGGTATTGGGATACCAATAGCGATAAGGTAAAGGGTACCTTGGTAGGTAATGACTAGAAATAGGATATTTGACTTAGATTTGACCTTATTTGACCAATGTTGACTATTTTGACTAAAAGTCAAAGTAGAGTCAACATCTGACCTAGATTGGACTAAGAGTTTACAAAGTCAACTATAGGTCAACCCTTGACCTTGTTTGACTTTGTTTTACTTAGCTTGACCTTGTTTGACTTTGTTTGACTTAGTACAACCTAGTTTGACCTAGATTGCATATCATTGTTATTAGTAACTGTCCGCTACTAATGTGTGTCCCATAATAAGACATAATATACGAATTTGTGCCTGTTGGATAATGTGTGTCCATCTTTGCAGAATTATTTCCAAATGGATATGAATTACTACTTGCGGAATCGTTCATGGATGTATAATCGTCGTCCTGATGATATGTGTGGTGTGCGGGATGAATACATAGCGGGAGTAGAGCAGTTCCTGCAGTTTGCTAAGGCGTTCCCTCAGTACATGGACGGCACCAAAATTAAGTGTCCGTGTGTGAAATATCATAACGTAAAATATTATCCAGAAGTGGAAGTGACATATTATTTGTACTCGAGGGGTTTCAAGCCTAATTACTACCAGTGGACCGCACACGGAGAACTTGTGTCTTTAGCATCAGAGCCGGAGCCTTATGTTGAGCCGTATATGCGTGGGGGACCTAATTTTGTTTCAGATAATCATGCCTACGACGACGGGTGCGTGAACATGGTTTTCGACGCTGCGGGGCCTAGTTTCGTTTATGATGCACCTAAGGAGGCACCGAACGCCGATGCTGCACAGTTCATGGAGTTGCTGGAGAATGCAAGGACTCCATTGTATCCTGGTTGTGAGAATCATTCACCGTTGGAGGTGGTTACAAGACTATTGAGCATTAAGTCAGATTTTAACATGTCGCAAGAATGTTACAACCGAGTGTTGGAGTTGATTATAGAGATCTTGCCGGCGGGTGCTAAGTTGCCTAAAGACTTCTACCGGTCTAAGGGGATGGTGAGATCGCTCTGGATGGGATACGAGAAAATCGATTCTTATCGCAATGGGTGCATGCTATACTACAAAGACGACAAGGACGCAGATGTGTGCAGATTTTGTGGTGCTGATCGCTATAAGACAACTAGTACAGGAAGGTCTACCGGTGCAAGAAGACCGACCGATTCAATGCACTACTTGTCTTTAACGCCGCGGTTGCAAAGATTATTTATGGTAAAAGAGACGGCCGAAAATATGAGTTGGCACATGCGAGAACAGATTGAAGGAGTGTTGGATCACCCATCCGATGGAGAAGCGTGGAAGCACTTTGATCGAGTGTATCCTGATTTTGCTTCAGATCCGCGTAATGTTAGGTTGGGACTATCTTCTGACGGTTTTACTCCTTTTGGTCTTTCGGGATCCCAGTATTCGTGCTGGCCTGTGATTGTCACTCCGTATAACCTACCGCCTTGGATGTGCATGAAGACTCAGTACATGTTTCTAACCGTTATAATTCCTGGTCCGAACAATCCCAAGAGAAACATTAATGTGTACTTACAGCCTTTGATAGATGAGTTGAATCAGTTATGGAAAGTAGGTGCTAACACGTACGATGTTTCCAGGAAGCAGAATTTTCAGATGAAGGCAACCCTTATGTGGACCATCAACGACTTTTCGGCCTATGGAATGTTATCTAGATGGAGCACTCATGACCGTCTCTCATGTCCGTATTGCATGGACCGTAGTAAGGCTTTCCGCTTGAAACACGGAAGAAAACCGTGCTTGATTGTCATCGGCAATTTCTGCCAAAAGATCATCCGTTCAGAAGGAACAGGAATGCATTCCGTGCCAGCGTTGTAGAGAAGGGTGATCCACCGCCAAGGTGGTACGGAGCCACGATATGGGAGGAGGTTAAAGATTTTTCAAGTGCTATCGAAGATCCTACAACTGGGTACAAGTGCGATGGATTTGGTAGAGATCATAACTGGACAAAGAGGAGCATATTCTGGGATCTGCCATACTGGAGTATCAATATGATCAGACATAATCTTGATGTCATGCATATTGAGAAGAATGTGTTTGATAACATAATTAATACTATGATGGACGTAAAGGAAAAAATGAAAGACAATTCCAAGGCCAGGTTGGACTTAGAAGAAATATGCAAACGCCCTGCGTTGCATTTGATAGAGCAGAATGGAAAACAGTTCATGCCGAAGTCAATTTTCTCGCTGGACAAGGAGGATAAAGTGAGACTTTGTCGGTGGATCCAAGGCCTAAAATTTCCAGACGAATATGTGTCAAATCTGAGAAGATATGTCGATCCGAAGGAAAACAAATTGACGGGTATGAAGAGCCACGACTGTCACGTATTCATGGAGAGGTTAATTCCGATTGTATTTCGGAAATTCTTACCGCAGGCAGTTTGGGATCCATTGACGGAGCTTAGCATATTCTTCAGGGATCTTTGTTCTAAGAAATTGCTCGTTGATCGTCTAGAAAAGCAAGAGAAGGACATTGCGATAACACTGTGCAAGCTAGAGAGGGTGTTTCCTTCTGGATTCTTCGACTCTATGGAGCATTTGTCGAGGGTGTTTCCCGTCGAATATCGATGGATGTACCCGTTCGAGCGACATTTGAATTACCTAAAAAGAAAGGTAAAAAATAAGACACGGGTCGAGGGTTCTATTTGTGAAGCCTATATTCTCGAGGAGATTACAAACGTTTGTTCGATGTATTTTAAGCCTCATGTTGTAACTAATAGAACGAGAGCTTCCAGAAACGACGACGGAGATCATGAAAGTAATGATACAATACTGAAGGTATTCAATGCTCAAGGAAAGCCATCGGGTAAAATGAAGAAGAGACATCTGAACGATGATGAGCTAAGGGCTGCTCAGGTGTATGTATTACTCAACTGCGACAAGAAGGAAGTAGAGAAACTGGAGGGGTAAGTAATTAATACGTCTACATTATTTTAATAGTGTTGATTATTATACTATTATATTAATTGAACGATGTTGTTTTCAGCATATTTAATGATGATGTGAGGTCAGGTAGGCCACACATAACAGAAGAAAAACAAGAACAAGAAATGAGGCATTATTTTCCATCATGGTTGAGTGCATATGTAAGACTTGAGAACTCTGTAATTACCTTTCTGTATATGCACTTGATTGAGAATGAGCTTAATTGCTTCTTTCGTGGTATTTAGGTCGATCGTCCATACGCAAGACTTGAGAATGAGTCTATTAGAACGCTATCCAAGGGACCAATTTATGCTGTAAAAATATGGCCAAGCTACTGTGTTAATGGATTTAGGTTCAAGTCAACAACTTGCCCGATCAGAGACAACTTTGTGGATCTCGACTCTACCACAAACAGCTGTTCGTGTATCAGATCTTTGAACAACAAAGATGTTGATGCGGGCAACGATTTCTATGGCGTGCTACGGAAGATCGTGGAGCTGACATATAGTTATGGAATAGAGCCTGCTAAGATTGTGTTATTCAGGTGTGATTGGTTCGATCCGATTGAAGGTCAAGGTTGGAAAGTAGACAAGCACGGTCTTGTTGATATAAACTATCGGCGTCGATATCAAGCCTATGAACCATTTGTCCTATCAAGTCAGGCTCAGCTCGTGTACTTCACATGTTATCCTAAACGGAGAACAACAAGGTCGGACTGGTGGGCAGTATGCAAGACCAAAGCTAGAAATACCTTTGAGGTTGACGATATAGCTTATTAAGAAGATGAACTACCTCTTGTAACAAATATTATAGAAGTGGACACGACGAAAGTTCCTCATTACACATCTAATTGTGTAGAAGAAGTAGAACTATCTGAAGAGGAAGATACAGATGAAAGTGAAGATGTAGAGGAGGAAGAAGAAGAAGAAGAAGAAGTAGATGAGCTAAACGAACTAGATGAATTTTTAGAAGAGGATTAAATCTGTACGTTTGTTTTATCATCATATTTGACACTTTAGTGACACTTCTATCATATAAATCTGTGACACTTCAGAGACACTTTATTGACACTTTTATCTGTGACTATGATATTTTTCAAAAATCTGTGATGTCTATCATATAAATATGTTTTTTTGTTTTATTGTCATATGTTATTATCGTTATTATCAGGTATGACTAGACCATCTGGACGACGCGAAGGATTTTATATTAGGCAGTCCCGTCAGCCTCGGGCTGGGGATGGAGATTTCTTACCCTCATCCTCATCTTCGAGTATGCCATTGTACCATTCTGTTCCCGGTCCATTATCGGGACAGGGCAGTTCCAGCAGGTTGGCGACTCCTCCCTCGTCGTCTAGCCTTTCTGATCCCGCGTCCAGCATCCCTGATCCCCCGTCCAGCATTCCTCCTACCGACGGCTCCATGGGGGGAGCCGACGCCGAGCATATGGAGGACGGCGATCAGACTGATCCTGTCCAGGCAGGAGGTGAGAGCGACCCTCCATGCGCTCCCCCGGGCGAGACGCGTATGGAGATTTAGACGGACGGGCCTATGAAGTAAGTTAATTAATTAATATATATTTCTCAAATGATTATATGTACATATATATTCATGAAAAATTATTATTGTATAGATATCGGCCTTCTGCAGTACAAAGACAGCTGGGGGTATTTCTGAGGCAGAATTATGGTGGGCCTTGGATTAACTACTCAGATGCTCCCGCAGATAGGAAGACCTTTTGGTTCGCCCACTTCAAGGTAAAAAATTTATTTATTTTTAAATTTTAATAATTATTTGTGTATATTATACAACTTTTGTATTTTACTTCTTGTAGAGATCCTATTTCTATCCACCACACCGGGCGGCGAAGATCGAGGGCCAATTTTCTGCCGTCGCAGCCAAGCTCATCCGTGATGCGATCCACGACCAGAAGTCTCGTGATCGCTCCGGACAGTCGATCCTTGGTTGGATCACGCTAGAGTAGTGGGCTGCGATGAAGGCTAGATTCAGCGAGCCCAAGTACCAGGAACGGTCTGACAAGGCCAAGGTGGCACGGTCGAGCGCCGGTAAGTGGTGTGGTGGCTCCATTCCGATGACGGAGCATTTTCGTCGTCTGGTACATTTTCTATGACAGACATTAATTTATATATAGTTCGATAGAATGTTTAATACTAATAATAGATAATATATTTTAACAGGTAAAAAAGGGTGAGGACCCGAACATGGTCACCGTCTTCCTGGTCACCCATCGGAGGGCTGGGGAGTTCATTGACGAGAGGGCGACGCAGGCATATGTACGTTCTATTCTTTATATTAATTTACTATAATTTAGAAAACAGGAAAATAGACATCAATATAGACTTTAGCAAACACTTACACGTTATCAAACATGTTCTAGGTCGAGTTTGTTCGGCTACAGGAGGAGGCGGCTGCTGCTGCTAGTGCGCAAACAGAGGGAGGGGCTGGTACTTCCTTCCAGCCGCCTACAGCTCCATCGCCGGACGAGCTCTGGATGACCGCCGTTGGCGGTCTTCAGAAGGCTACGTACTACGGTACAGGATCCTACGGCGCGTATTTGGCTTCGGAGTCATCCCGGGCCCCCTCTGTCAGTGCGCAGTCTCCGGCTTTGCAGGCGTCGTCACGAGCTGAGGATATTCGTCGTCAGATTGAGGAGCTGCATCGCGAGTTGCAGCAGCAGATTTTTGATGCGGTCGAGCGACGATCCGACCCTCCGATCGTCACCGGACGATTTGATGCGGTCGAGCGCAATATACAGGAGCTGATGAGTCTGCATCAGGCTACAGCGGCCAGCTTGCACACGCTCTCCGAGTCTACGCAGCACACAGAGCGTAGACAGGTCGAGCTGGAGGGATCGTAGAGGAGCATGTCTGTCTCACTCACTCAGGTTTTGTCACTCCCCAATCCTGGAATACGTATTTTAATACGTAAACCCATAAATTGTATTTACCTTGAATTTATACGATATTTATTTGCAGTATTTCTTCATGCATTTCCCAAAAATATTCGACAAAAATATTATTTCCTAATTTATTTTCTGCGTTTGGACCTACAGTTTTGGCTCATTTGGGTAACCTATTCTTGGTTCACCCATGGTTCATCATGAACCCTTTGGTTCATCATGAACCCATGGGTTCAAGATTCTATATAATAACTCATCTCCTTCTCTCTCCTCTCATTTACTTCTTCTCATTTACTTCCTCCACCAACCAAGGCAAGTACCAACTTGCTCAAGAGAAGGATCCATAATTTTGTTAATGATTCTTACAAAACTATTTGCCAAAACATGTTCTTCTCCTCAATCTATACTAGTTTAGAACTTGGAAATTTCTATTTTGAAGCTTTGATTTTTGTAGATCTAAGTTTTAATCATTTTTGGATTTCCTTAGTTTTGATCTATTTTCGTTGAAGTTTTGTGGGTTTTGATGCTTCCAGGTGGAAGAGAATTCCATTTCACCCAAGTTGGAACTTTGGAAATCCGGATTTGGAGTTCGGATGACCAAGTTATGTTGTTTTTGAAGTTTTGGGTTCTGCCATAGTGTTCTTGCTGTTTGGAGAAGACAGTAAGCAGTGTGCAGAGCTTCTTAGCTTACGCACACTGAGCTACGCGCGCTCTTTAGCGCTGCGTACGCAGACTTAGGTACGTTTCCTGTTGGAAGCGTGTCTCCCGTAGCGTGCGTGACTTTTCACCTACGCTGCTCCCTGTAGCGTGCGTAACTTTTCACCTACGCTGTCTCCTTGAGCGTGCGTAACTTTTCACCTACGCTGCTCCCTGTAGCGTGCGTGACTTTTCACGCTGCTCTTTTCCTTGAGCCTGCGTGACTTTTCACACAGCTCTTCCCTTGAGTCTGCGTGACTTTTTACGCAGCACTCTCCCTTGAGCTTGCGTGACTTTTCACGTTGCTCTTTCCCTTGAGCCTGCGTGACTTTTCTCACAGCTCTTCCCTTGAGTCTGCGTGACTTTTCACGCAGCACTCTCCCTTGAGCTTGCGTGACTTTTTACGCTGCTCTTTCCCTTGAGCCTGCGTGACTTTTCACACAGCTCTTCCCTTGAGTCTGCGTGACTTTTCACGCAGCACTCTCCCTTGAGCTTGCGTGACTTTTCACGCTGCTCTTTCCCTTGAGCCTGCGTGACTTTTCACGCAGCTCTCTCCTTGAGCCTGCGTGACTTTTTACGCACGCTGTCTTGTGTAAGCTTGCATGACTTTTCACCCACGCTGCCTTGTTGTGCGTATGCTTTTGATATTTTATTAGATATTATATGCCCATTTTATATCCTTACGCCTTTTGTCCCGAGCATGATATGAGCACTGATGTGACCCCGGAGAACAAAGTGTTCCTACCTGATACATGTACCTGAATATCCCAGTTCTTGTTCATGCTCGACAAATGACTCGTAACTCCACGTGGCGTATTTGTAATGATGCATTACACTAAGGAGGATAGCACATGTTGACATACTGATTGACATGGATCCTCACTTAGGGTACTCGTACTAAAGTACGACTTTAGGAGGATAATCATGCAGGCCACAATATGAGAGTCCAAGATTTCACCTAGGGTTAAACTAGGCAACTGAATATACTAGATGCATGGGGAGGGCAGAGTCCCGAGATCGTGTTACACCAGTCTCCCTGAGATATTGTCTTGGCACGCCGGCTGGTCTCCACGGATACTGTGTCATCTGCAACGAGTGGATGACTGTATCCGATTAATTCCTGCTATATATTAGATGTCTTGGCAAGGTGGCCTCACGAGGGACCTGTGCTCCATGACACCTATCTACGCGAACCCCTGGGTTGGCTAGCCTTGCTGGAAAGATACGATCTGAGGATTTTCTAATAACAAGACGCGAGGATAACCTCGTCCCACTAGAAACTCGTAGACTTGATTGGCCGTGAAAACGACTTGCTTGTATCCTATTACCTTCCGCGAATAACCGAGGGAAGCGGACTGTTGTGGTACGTGATCCAACCCATGTTCTTGTTTGATTGTTGGGTTGGTTATCGTACTATGACAGGCTGTGGACCGAAGTTATGAACGGAAGACTTATTCTGGTTGTGAAGTGCTACTTCTGTGAATGACTGAGGAACATGGTCTATCATGGTACATGATCCAACCCATGTTCTTGTTTGATTGTTGGGTTGGTTATTGTGCTGCGATAGGCTATCGACCGAAGTCACGATCAGGAGATTTTATGGTTTATACCTTTTTAACTTATGTGAAAGTTATAGAGTACGACACGTCCCGACTCCATGCGGCACCTTTTGTCCTTGTTTGGTTGTAAGGGTGCCATATGGGTTCGAGGATGTTGCGCTACCCTATAATAGTAGCATAAGTATTACTATTATCAGTCATTCTATTAGTTGGTTTTTAATCTTAACTCTTGTGCCCCTTTGGCGGTACTTGCTATTCGGGGCTGACCCCGCTGGTTTTGTTTGGCCAGATCTCGTAGCAGAGCCAGAGGACACGATCTTCCTCCCTGACATCCATGGTGCATACTAGGAGCATGGCGGTTCGGAGACTCGAGTGGGTTTCTTCTCCACCACTCCTGCTTATACTTTTGCGGCGTTTAGCCACCGGCGCCTGTTAGCCGGATTACTTGATATTTTGTGTCAGTACATAATTATAATTAAACAGACTGCAGCTGTATATAATTTTGTACTCCTGACTCTCTGAGATAGCTAAATTATAAAGCTAGTCTCTCATGATCATTTTGATGAAGCGTCAGGGACGCCTTACTGCTTTATCTTTAATGTTCATTTAATTGCTGATTTGACTTAATTGATTGAGACATAGAACTCTGTGGGACCATAGGAGACTTGATTGTAGCATGTACCCCGTAGTCTCTCGACAGCCACGATCGCCGTATGACGTTACGTACCTCATATGGAGTAGCTGGCCTAGTCCGTCCCCGTATTTCGGTACTGGGGCGTGACAAGGTTTTAGTGGTGGCCCATGCAGGTCTGATTTCCAGACTTGTGGGGTATTGCGAATTATTAGGAGTCTCAATCACAACTTGTTCCCCTTGAAATTCTATTTCAAATTCTCTGTCCTTGCCTTGATCTCTAACCTGACTTGCATCCTCGAAATCTTCCTTGTCCGGACTTGATAATCTTATATCTTTCTCTATAGGGGTGCTTCATTCTCAGTAGCGGGTGAGTCCCATGAGGAAGAGCAGCAAGAGCATGGCTCGACTAGGCAGCAACAGGGGAGAGAACCTTCCCCAGGGCAGGCACGAGCAGAAGTGGAACCAGAGGCAGTGCAGCCGCAGGTTATTGGAACTCCTGCAGCACCAGCAGTGACGGCAGTACCAGATGCCGTAGCACTCCTGGAGATCGTCCGAGGGATTCTTGTCACTCACCAACAGCAACAGACTCGACAGCAGGAGCAGAACATGTTGCTGAACCAGGGGATTCAGTTAGCTCTTGAGAGGAGTGCCGGGGTTGACTCGGGAGCATCAGGAAGGTTCCGTCGCTTGAACCCGAGGTATTTTGATGGCACGGAGGATGCCATCACTGCGGATGCCTGGATTCAAGACATTGAAGCCATTCTTGTGGCGGCCAAGGTTCCAGATGATGAGAAGGTTTATCAGGTCAAATTAGTACTTCAGGATCTTGCCCGCGACTGGTGGGCATCAGAAGAAGTTGGTATAAGACGTCCTGTTCGTTGGACCACCTTCAGTGACAGATTCAAGGCCAAGTATTTTGGCGTAGTAGCTCGATATGAGCTCCAGCAGAAGTTTATCAGTCTCAAGCAAGCAGGCAAGACCGTAGATGGATATGCAGCAGAGTTCTGCAGATTGTGCCGTTTCGCACCAGCAATGGTGGCAACGGAGCCGAAGAAGGCTATGAGGTTCCAGCAGGGACTTCATTTGGAACTATTACAGCTTGTGGAAGGACACGACTACCAGACGTTTAACGCTGTTTTGACGGCCGCTCGGAGGCACGAGCTTACCCAGCAGAGGTTAGCATCAAGGACAGGAGGTCAGAAGAGATCTCATTCCCAGGTTGGAGGAGGAGCAGTGCAGCGAACGTCGGCACCAGCACCCATTGTACGTATTCATGATGCAGGAGCACCGCGGAGGACGGCCGTGTCAACTAATACAGCGCCAGTTCGGCATCAGCAGCCGAGGAACCAGCAGCAGCGTCAGGGAGCACCCCAGGGCTGTACCTTCTGTGGGAAGGCAGGGCACACGAGGGAGGTGTGCCGATCAACGAATGGCTTATGCTTGAGGTGTGGTCGTGCAGACCACCGTATTTCCACTTGTCCTATGATGCAGAGGCCAGGAGGGCCAGCTCAGCAGTTTCCAGCATTGCCAGCTCCGGTGGCAACCCCGAGTGGAGGGCCAGTATTAGCAGTAAGGCCCCTAGCCCAGCGTCTACCAACGCAGGCTCAGATGTTCTGCCAGGCACAGAAAGCCGAAGGCCCTCAGAGGCAGCAACAACATGGTCGAGGAAGGCCGCAACAAGGGGCTCCGCGGGGCCAGGCTCTCACATTGACCTTGGGAGAGGCTCTAGCGTCTAGTGACGTGGTGGCAGGTAAAATTCTCGTCACCTCATTTCCCGCTGTAGCATTATTTGATTCAGGCGCTACTCACTCATTCATCTCTGCACAATATGCTACACGGATTGGATTAGAGTTTGAGGCATTGTCGGAGAGGATGGATATACTCACCGGCAATGGGCTCGTAGAAGTTAGCAGAGTGCGCTTTTCATGTCCGGTGGAGGTATGTGGGCATTTATTGCCCGCATCATTGATTGAATTCCCTATGGGGAATTTTGATATCGTTCTTGGCATGGACTGGTTGAGAGACAGTCATGCGACAATTGATTGTAGAGGAGGTAGGGTCATATTCAGCGTTCCTTGGATGGAGCAGTTCATCTTTACTCGAACCTTGAAGAATCAGGCCGGAGGCGTCATCTCAGCAGCAGTGTCAGAGCCAGGACAGATTCCGAGAGTGGTCGAAGATTTTATCGACGTCTTCCCTGATGAGCTCCCAGGGATACCCCCAGTCAGAGAGATAGAATTTAGCATTGAGTTGAACCCTGGAACGAGGCCTATTGCAGATAGAGTTTACAGAATGTCGCCGTCAGAGCAGGATAAGTTATATCAACATGAAGAAGAGTTGAAGTCTAAGGGATTCATCCGAGACAGTAAATCGCCCTGGGCCGTACCAGTGATTCTAGTTTCCAAAAAGGATGGGTCGACGAGGATGTGCATCGACTACCGCAAGCTGAATGCAGTAACAGTGAAGAATAAGTACCCGCTGTCAAGGATTGATGACCTGTTTGACCAGTTGAACAAGGCCAGCGTCTTTTCCAAGATCGATCTTAGGTCAGGATACTATCAAGTAAGAGTCCGGGAGCAAGACATATCGAAGACAGCATTCAGATCTAGATATGGGCATTATGAGTTTTTAGTAATGCCCTTTGGACTAACCAACGCCCCCGCAGTATTCATGGATTTAATGAACCGCATCTTTCTGCCGTACTTGGATAAATTTGTGGTGGTGTTCATAGATGACATTCTTGTCTATTCCAGCAGTGAAGAGGAGCATGAGAAACATCTTAGGACTGTCTTACAGACATTGAGGGAACATCAACTTTATGCGAAGCTCGACAAGTGTGAATTCTGGTTAGATCACATTTCGTTCCTGGGGCATGTAATTTCTGGGGCAGGAGTGTCAGTGGATCCGAAGAAGATTGAGGCCGTAGAGCATTGGCCAGTTGTCACGACCCGTTACCCAAATTGTTGGGCCGGGCCGAGCCATGTCCAGCCTATGCTTAAGATAAAGCGCAGTAAGCTGTTCTAGAGATAACAAGATAAGACTAAATGTGCTAACAGTTCTATAAGTGAAGAAGAATCATAAATGCTCCAAACACAAAAGTCGTCTCATATACAGAAATAAGTCCAAAGTATAAGTCTGAAATGTAAAACTGGATACATGTCCAGTTACAAAATGATAGAGTCTAATATATGACTACACTAAGTATCCCAAGTAGCTAAGCAAACTAGACGAGTCTCCCCGCAGGAACATCCTCGTAAAGCAGAGCCTGGTCCTCGGCAGTAACTCCATAGTATGAGTCGCAGAGTAACTCCTCCTCAGTAAGTATACCTACAACGTTATCCTGTCAGGACGGGAGCAAGTACTGTTTTCTAGCAAACTAGCATATGAAACATGGCAATGAACATAGAAGAAATAACTGGAAACATGGCATCACACAATCTATCATGGCAAGGATACATATGTCATAAAGACAGATGTATATGTAATGTTTAAAACTGTAGCAGGTACGTGATCGGTCAATAGGTATACAATGTACTGAGGCACAATGTAAATAAAATGTACTTTCGTACAAGTGATAGGGCGAGAGTTGTACATACGCACAAATCTGCCTTGGTAAGTAAGACCTACGGCGCCGTAACATATAAAATGAAACTTTGCTCGGTACTATATAGGGGGGGCATGATCACGTACTCTACTATCAGTTTTTCCCATAACCCATACTCTAATCATGTGAGAGATACAAAGAAACTGTCTGAGCATGGTAGTAATGGAAAGTACAACATGTGATGTTTTAACTTGCTACCCCAAGGATCAGCATTTAACATGGTGGGTTTTGCAGTTCATTTATGTGACAATATATAAAGTTCGTAGAAAGTACTTGCCTCTAGCAAAGCAAAACAAGCTGCGATAAATGTGCTATAGATGTCCGGTAACTCGTCACTGTAGCAATAAATACAATAAACTTAGCTTTACACTAAGCTAAAACACTAAGACACTAACTGGTGAAAACACGACTTATGACTGGGCACCTAGCCAAAATGATGACTTGGCATAGGAGACCAATGTGGGGTGACACACTATGTTAACTAACTTCCTAGGGTCTTTACACTAGTGAGGGATGGGGTTCAACACGACTAAAACTCCAATTAACACAAAAAGCTACAAGTCGTAATTAATCAATAAATAAATCAAAAGATCATTGTGTTCTAACAATTTTAGAGATGGACAAAAAGCCTAGTTTTTCTTAAAGTAAAGTACTAAAGTGATCCTTGTTAATCATAGAAATTTATTATAATTTTTCTGGAATTTATTAACCAGTACAAATATTTTATAAAAATCAGTTTTTCTAAGTATACAGAAAATGAGTTTTGGTTCCATATGCCAAACTGGTGGTAAATCAGTAATTTAAATACTACAAAAATTATACTAAATTAGCTAACTTAACATAGTATCTAAAAACTATTTTTCCATAATTTTAGCAATACTTTAAGTATTTTTAGAAAATCAAAAACAGCAATGCACACAATAATTAATTATCTGCGTATTTTGTCCATGTACATAATTTGAACCAAAGTTCAAATACAGGACCCAAGGCCATGAATCAAGTCCAATATGACTTGTACAGGTCTTGAATGTGTGAAAACACATTTGGGCCCAAATACCCATGCTAGGCTTGGACACCAAATGGTTGCAGTAATTTAAATATACAGAAAATACTAAGTGGTAGAATTACAAAATAAATATTAATATTTTAATAAGGTAAAGTTTTACATAGTAACTATAAAAGTATGAACATTATTTTATATAAATAATTTACACTAAGCTAAGTAAAATACGTATAGGAAATAATATATATATATAAATATAGGGATATTTATATATATAGGAAAATGCTTAACTATATTATTATATATATATATATATACAAATATGTATATATACATATATATAAGAAAATACTTAACTATATAATATATATATATATACAAAATTAATGTATACATATACATATAATAGTATATATATGATAATATATATACACAAAGAAATATATATACATAAATATATATGTATACATAATACATATATATATACATATAAATAATGAAGTATACATACATATACATATATAAAAAAAAAACAGCAACTATATATACCTAAATATAGTATGTATAATAATACATATACACATATATACAAATATATGTATACATACATATATATATATATATATATATATATATATATATATATATATATATATATATATATATATATATATATATATATATAAAGAAAAAAGAAAAGGAAAAGAAAAAAGAAAAGAAACAGCAGCAAAAAGGGGGGGGAGGCTCGAACTCGGGCTAGCAGAGCGGGGGGGGGGGGGGGGGGGGGGGATTTTATTGATTGCGCGCTGGCCAGTGGGCCAGTTGGCCCGCGATGTTAGAGATAGGATTAGGTTTAGATTTATTTAGGTTTTCTAATTAATTAAAATATATAAAAAAATAACCCTGTGTCCTGACAGTTAGGGACACATGAGTCTCGTGTCCTAGGCGTGCACGATGCACACGAGTCCAGTTGGCCGTGTCCGAGCTTACCATTAGGTTCTTCGGGACCAGGCGAGTCCGTGTTCGTGTACACGAGACACGAATCGAAGGGAGGAGGGAGTGACACGTACGTGTCCGAAGTCGGGCTGCTGTCGAAGAGGCGATCGACGGTTGGGGGCGTCGGGACGGCGGCGCTTGGGTGGCGCTGGACGCGGCTCGTCGAGGCAGACGTGATGGTGGTGGTGGTTGGCCGTGAGGGTTTGTGTAGGGGTGGGGGTGGTGATCGTCGGAGTTAGGGTTCCGACGGGAAAGAGTGGGGAAGAAGGGGGCGGCGGTTGGCTGAGATGGGTTGGGGTGGTGGTGGTTTGGTCGGGGGGCTGCGGGGGTTTAAATAGAGGGGTTAGGGCGGTCGTAGGTCGGTCGGGCAGCCGGAAAAGGCGGGGGCAGGGCGGCGAGTCGGTCGGGGCAGTCGTCGGGGGTAGGTTAGGGTTTTGCACTAGAGTCCCTAGGTTTTAGGTAATTGCATTTAGGTCCCAACCCTAACTGAATGCAAATTATAATTTGCATAAACAATTCATAATTTGCAAACTGCTATGAAAACAATTGTAAAAATTATAAAGCCACATTAAAACAATTTTAAAAATTGCAAATTGATATAAAAACAATTCTACTTATTACAAAACTATATTAAAACATTTCTAAAAATTACAAAATAATATTTAAACAATTTAGAAAATTACATATAGATATTTTTAGTATTTAAAACTCATTTAAAAATCATTTTAAAATTCTAGAAAAATTCCTAAAAATCTAATTAATTATTTAAGGCTATAATTAACATTAAAAATTAATTAACACTAATAAAAAAAAATTGAAAATCAGGGGCTTACAAGTCTTCCCTCCTTGAAAAATTTCGTCCTCGAAATTCACAGGGATTGAAGACCCTACAATATTCTATCATAGCAAGCAATGCAACAAAATGACTAAGGCTGCGATCAAAACTAACCTCCCGAAACCTGTTCCGGCTCCGGCTCAAGGACTAGGCTATAAGTCTTCCCCTGGGGTCCCTTGGCTACTGGGCAGTCCCGAATCTGATGGATGGCAGACCCACAAGCTAAACACTGTCCTAACCTCTTCCTGCAGACGACGAATTCATGCCCTGGTCTTCCGCAGAAAGAACATATAGCTCCCTTCTGCTGCTGCTGTCGGGGTCCCGGGGTTCTAACTGGCTGGGTCGGGTGATGTGATGTAGGGGGATGGTAAGTCTGCGGGGGTGGCGTCGGCGCTCTCTGCTGGAAAGCCTGACGCTTGGACGGTCCCTCATGGTGTACCGAAGCCGGCCTCTTGCTAGACAGAAGACGCTTCTCAATGCTCCGGGCTAACTCTAGGCTCTGGTAGTAGTCAGTCGTACCGTTTGCCACTATAAGAATGCCAATGTCTGGAACTAGACCATGGCAAAACCTACGGGTCATCTCCTCTGGATCAGCAACCAGACTAGGAACGAAACGGCTCAGGCGACTAAACTCTCCCGCATAGTCATCAACAGAACGGTTCCCCTGCTGGATGTTCTGGAATCGTAGCCCCATGGCTACTCTAGCAGTGGTCGAGAAGAATTTCTTCTTGAACTGGGTCTTGAACTGGTCCCAGGTGGCTCTACCTCTCGCGAACAACGGCTCATTCCTGAACCAGACTCCGGTTAAGTCTATCAGCAGAAATCCTGCTGCCTCGACCTGAAGGTCATCCGGCATCCTAACTCCCAGAAGCTTTCTCTCTATAGAATCTAGCCAGTCATCTGCTACTACTATGCCCTCAGTCCCTGAGAACTCCTTGGGATTCAGACCCATGAAGTCCTTGACCGTCCCCGCTCTCTGCCGTGGCTCTACATATGGTGGGACCACGGGACGTCCCTCAGAACGCTCCATGCTCTGGCGGAGTAGGGTAGTCTGCTCCTAATGGGTTGTTAGGAACCCCTGGATCAGTGTGAGCAGCTGGGTCCCGTCGAGAGTGACGGAAGCCTGGGTGGGTATAGTGATAGGGGGTGGTGGAAGTATCGGGGCCTGCTGGGACTGGGATGTGGAAGGTGGTATCTGGGTCTGTGGATCTGTGGAGTGGGGAAATGTGGTAGGTGGAGGTGTATCAGTCAACCGGTCAGCTGACTGGATATGGAGGGCCCCATTCTCGGGGGTAACATACTGGGACGAACGAGTAAGCACCATCTAAATTACACATAAAAAGACTTATAAGGACTTATTTAAAGCGAGCAATCATATGCAAGAAAATCTAATTATAATAGCAAATATGTGATGTATTTCCTATGTTGCAATCCTAGCATTCCTCTAAGTGTTCTAAGCGCCTTTCCTAATTGTCACGCCCCAGAACCAGAATACCGGAGAGCGGGGGCAGACACAGCCAGCTACGTATATTGAGATAGAATGCATCTCAATAATACGGTCACGGCTGTCTAGATATGAGGGTTTACTACAAGCCAGCAGTCTCTTAAGGTCAAGCCTATTGTCTCAATCTCAAGCAATTAACAGAGTTACAAGATGTTAGAGCATCAAATATATATATATAAGGCGTCCCAAATATTACATATTGGATGATCATGAAGCTAGTCGTACAAAATGATAGGACTAGCAAGAGTTCAGTCGTACATGATCAACCCTAGGATTTGTTAATCATGTTTACAGCCCGTAGGCAGACAGTAAGTAAATATGCATCGAGCTAACAGGTGCTCGTCGGCTAAACGCCTCAAAAGAATAAATTTACATATAAGTGGGTGAAACAAAAGGGAAAACCCACTCGTAGCCCGGGTTCCGTCTAGTGTTCACCATTGGGCTGGAAGCTTGGTAGATCCTCGGGAGCTGCTCCAAAATCTGGCCACACAAAACCAGCTGGGTCAAACCCCAGAAAGAGCAAGTGCCACAAAGGAGGCCATAAATAAGAACCAAAGCCAGCATATCAGAACATAAAGAATAAAAGAAAGTACAAGTAATAAAAGTACACAGAGCGATAAACGACTAGGGACGTGGAACCATTCCGGGAGCCAGGTTACAATCCTTAAACCAAACAAGGACCGGGATTGTATCCATTCGCCTGAATAGCTCACTGTCTCTACCCATTTATCGTAAAAAGTAAAGCAATCATGCTCGAAGTTCCAGGTACAGGGGCTAGACAAGACTTAGACAGGGCTGGATACCATTCATTCACAATCGGCCAAGCAAGTACTACGGCTTACTACTTTAACTAACTAGGGTTATCACAAGCTTAATTACTAACAAGATGCAATGAGAATTCCAAATCCCAAGCCCTGCAGACCATCCAGTTATCCTTTCACGGGTTGAGAGTTATAGGTGGGTACATCGCCCGGGAGACAAATGTACCCTTAGGTGACTTAGAGGTGCAACACATGACAGTGTGCTGGAAATGTGCTCTACTCGACGGCAAGCTACAAGTCCATTAAGGCTTCCAGATAACGAGACTGCCTGTGACCGGGAATTCTCCATGTTCTAATTCGGTCTACTCATTACCTAGTCCAGTTTTTAGTGTGAGTCCCTGGCCGTGGTACCCAGGGAGTCACCCCCTAGACATGATGCAAGACAAGACAAGTGATTTGCACAGAGCAACAGGTAGTACACCCACGGTGTCAAGACAAGTCAAGTCGAGTCAAGAGTGCGCCGCCACGGGCCACTATCAAGTGAAGCCAAGTCATACTAAGTCAAGTCAAGTTAAGTTATCAAGTCATGCCAAGTCGGGAGTGCGCCACCGCGGGCCACTATCAAGTCAACCGAGTTATCAAGTTACAGGTCCCAGTTATTAACAAGATATTTAACAAGATAGGAGAAAACTAGCTGCAGGCCAAACCATGCCAAATCATAGAAAATAGTGTCAAGACGTGTCAGACCAAGTCACGTCGTGTGGTGGGCAAGAAAATTTCAGAAAAACACAGTTAGCAAGAAACCAAGGACCAAGGTCCACCAGAGCACAGGGTGTGCTGGGCTAAAGGCGACCCAAGGGGGGCGCCGGGTAAGGCTCGGGCTAGGGCGCACGAGCGGCGTCGAGAGACGCGCTCGGGGAACAACCGCTACACGCCAAGGGCGCAGCACAGCGGGGTGCGCGCGCGCAAGAGCGCGGCGCAGCGGAGCGCGCGCGCGCAAGGGCGCGGCGCAGCGGGATGCGCCAGGGGGAGTGCGCCGGGGGTGCAGCGCAGCAGAGTGCGCGCGCGCAAGGGCGCGGCGCAGCAGAGCGCACGGGGTAGTGCGCCAGGACGCAGCGCAGCAGAGTGCGCACGTGCAAGAGCGCGGCGCAGCAGAGCGCGCGGGGAGTGCGCCAGGGCGTAGCGCAGCAGAGTGCGCGCGCGCAAGAGCGCGGCGCAGCAGAGCGCACGGTGAGTGCGCCAGGGCGCAGCGCAGCAGAGTGCGCGCGCGCAAGAGCGCGGCGCAGCAGAGCGCGCGGGGAGTGGTGACCATCTTCTCCAAGTTGGCTGAGAAGAACACCAACAATGGGTTCTAAGGTTCAAAATCTCACAACTTTGCCAATAAAACTCCAAATCCAGATCTTCAAAGCTCTAACATGGGTGCAATTTGATTCTCTTCTACATATAGACACCAAAACCCTCCAAATTCAACTCAAAATAGATCAAAACCATAAATTTCCGAAAATGGTCAAAACCTAGATCTAGGAGAACGGAAGCTCCAAATCACAAATTTCCAAGTTCTATTGTTGTTCCTAGAGAGCTAATCCATCTAATGGACAAATAAAAACATGGGTTCTTGATCATGGCAAGGTGCACTTGCCTAGGGTGGAGGAGTTGTGTTGAGGAAGAAGTAGATGAAGAATTAATGGAGAATGAAGAGGAGAGAGAAAAGTTAGGTGGGATTTAATGGGGGTGGTTGTGGTGTTCTTGAGGGTGTAGAGTAGGTTAAGGTGTTCCAATGCAAAATAACCAAACCAAACCAAACCAAATCAGACCAACTCCACAAAAATAAACCAAGTCATGGTCCAAAACTCATTTACGAGAAACCTAAATCCGTAAGTCGAGAAAATAAAATATGTGCCAAAAATCCAAATACAAGCATAAATACGAAATACGGGAACGAGGGTGACAGCTCTACCCACCTTCAAAGAATTCCGTCTTCGGAATTTAATCAAGGAGCTAGAGATTGCCACGACAAGCCATACTAAGCAAGACAAGCTACACTAAGCAGTTCAATCATACAATCATACAATGCAAGCAAGGAAGGGAAAGCGTAAGGCATAAGAAAGATATTATACCTCACGAGTCAAACAGGTAGGGATATCGCGATCGGATGTCGTCCTCACGCTCCCACGTTGACTCACCTAGAGAGTGATGACCCCAAGCAACACGGACTAAGTTAATAGTCTTGTTCTTGAGCGTCTTTTCTCTCCGGTCCAATATAGACACGGGCCTCTCCTCATACGAAAGGTTGGTACCAACAACCAATTCCGAATGATCTAGGATATGGCTCGGGTCCGGGATGTACCGTCTTAATTGGGATACATGGAATACATTATGCACCTCACTTAGCGACGGCGGAAGAGCGAGACGATAGGATACATCACCTACTCGCTCTAGAATATCGAACGGCCCTATATACCTAGGACTGAGCTTTCCCCGTACGCCAAAACGAATGACGCCGCGGGTAGGCGAGATCCTAAGGAATACATGGTTGCCGACGGCAAATTCTAAGGGACGCCGATGAGCATCGGCCCAATGGCGCTGGCGGTCCTGAGCAACTCGGAGGTGATCTCTGACTTTTTTGACCACTTCAACCGTCTGAGAAATCAGCTCTGGACCGAGCATCTGCCTCTCTCCGACATCGTCCCATGCTAACGGAGATCTGCACTTCCTGCCATACAGAGCCTCGAAGGGTGCCATCTGGATACTGGCCTGGAAACTATTGTTGTACGAGAATTCCACCAGGTGTAGGTGATCCTCCCACGAACCACCGAAGTCAAGGGTACATGACCGCAACATATCCTCAAGAGTCTGGATCGTGCGCTCTGACTGACCATCTGTCTGCGGATGATACGCTGAGCTGAACTTGAGACGAGTCCCCAAACTTTGATGAAGACTGCGCCAGAAGTGCGATGTGAATCTCGTATCCCTGTCTGATACTATGCTGACTGGCACTCCGTGAAGTCTGACAATCTGCCTGAGATACATCTCTGCTAGCTGTGCCGTCGACTGTCCAACCCTAAACGGAAGAAAGTGTGCCACCTTGGTAAGCCTGTCCACAATAACCCAAATAGCATCTCTGCCCGCCGGAGATCTGGGTAATCCAGTCACGAAATCCATGGTAATGTGTTCCCATTTCCATTCTGGGATCGGTAAAGGTTGAAGAAGTCCAGCTGGCCTCTGATGTTCAGCTTTGACTTGTTGGCAAACCAAACATCGAGAGACATACCGGGCTATCTCCCTCTTCATGCCATTCCACCAAAAGTGTTGACGAATATCTCTGTACATCTTCGTGCTGCCTGGGTGAATGGAGTACTGCGAACTGTGAGCCTCTGCCATGACTTCCTGTCTGATATCTCCACTGGGTACACAAAGACGCGTGCCGTGTCGAAGTGTACCATCCTCATGAATACATAACTCTGGCCTTCTTCCTGCCTCACACTCTGCTCTGAGCCGCTGAAGCTTGGAATCTGATGACTGTGCTGTCCGGATCCTTTCAACTATGGTGGACTGAACCTGTAGGCTGGCCATCAAGGCCACATTAGAAGGAAGAATCACTTCAATTCCCATCTTCTGAAAATCTGCCAATAACTCTGGTTGCGCCGTCAAGAAATAAACTCCGGCTCTCCGGCTCAACGCATCTGCTACCACATTGGCCTTCCCTGGATGATACTGTAAATCCACATCGTAGTCCACCAGTAGCTCGAGCCATCTTCTCTGCCGCATATTAAGATCCTTCTGGGTGAAAACATACTTCAGGTTCTTGTGATCAGTAATTATCTCCACTCTGTCCCCGTACAAGTAGTGCCTCCACAACTTAAGTACAAACACTACTGCTGCTAGTTCCAAGTCGTGGGTCGGGTAATTCTTCTCATGATCACGGAGTTGACGTGACGCATAAGCAATTACCTTCCCATGCTGTATCAAAACACATCCCAATCCTCTGCCTGAAGCGTCGCAATAAACTGTGAATCCTCCGGTCCCATCTGGAAGTGTGAGAATGGGAGCCGTTATCAAACCTCGCTTCAACTCCTCAAATGATTCCTGACACTCTGCTGTCCAAACGAACGGCACATCCTTGCGGGTCAACTGGGTCATCGGCGCTGAAATCCTTGCAAAATCAGAAACGAACCGCCGGTAGTAGCCGGCCAATCCAAGAAAGCTGCGAACTTCTGCCACTGAGCTGGGTACTGGCCAAGACTCAATGGCCACAATCTTCTGGGGATCCACTTCCACTCCTCCTCTGGTAATGATGTGACCCAAGTAAGAAATACGATCGAGCCAGAACTCGCATTTACTAAACTTGGCGTACAACTGGTGCTCTCTGAGAATCTGGAGGACAACTCTGAGATGCTGCTCGTGCTCTGCCTCACTCTTGCTGTAGACCAGGATGTCATCAAGGAATACTATCACAAACTGATCCAAGTAAGGCATGAAAATACAGTTCATGAGGTCCATGAACACTGCCGGCGCATTGGTCGCTCCAAAGGGCATAACTAGAAACTCCCAATGCCCGTACCTAGATCTGAAAGCCGTCTTCGGGATGTCCTGCTCTCTGACTCTGATCTGGTGGTATCCTGACCGCAAGTCTATCTTCGAGAAAACTGAAGCCCCTTTGAGTTGATCAAACAAGTCATCTATCCTTGGAAGAGGGTATCTGTTCTTAATTGTCACTGAGTTCAAGGTACGATAATCTACACATAGCCTGGACGTACCATCCTTCTTTTTCACAAGAAGCATTGGGGCTCCCCAAGGCGATCCACTAGCACGAATGAATCCCTTGGTCCTGAGTTCTTCAATCATCTTGTACAAAATCTCCAACTCTGAAGGCGCCATTCTGTAGACTCGCTCTGATACTGGTGCTGTCCCGGGAATCAAGTCGATGGTAAACTCGATCTCCCGCTCTGGTGGCATCCCTGGAAGTTCCTCTGGGAAGACATCTGGAAACTCTTCAACTATTCGGGGCAACTGTACTGCTGCTACTGCCATCCACAACACTGGAGAAGATGGCTCTACTGTGCCTCTGGAAAATGAAAACTCTGGCTCTCCGGGAATACTAAAGACAACTCTGCCAATATGGCAGTCTATCCTAGCATAATGGTTCCTCAACCAATCCATACCTAGGACTACATCATAGTCTGCCATAGGGAACTCTATGAGCCTAGCGGGGAACTCTCTACCGCTAACTACGATCCGACACGAGGAAAACACTCGGTCTACTCCCACAAGACCATTACCAGTAAGTATATTGAGCCTCACTGATAATGACTCGGGCTCCAATCCTATCCGTGTCGCGAATCGTGCAGACATGAATGAATGCGATGCACCAGAATCAAATAATACAGATGCTGGAAAAGTGTTGACGAGAATAGTACCTGCCACTACCTCACCTGGTGCAACTTCTTCATCCATGGTCATCATCATAGCCTGACCTCTAGCTGCGGGTCCCCTCTGCTGGAAACCCCTCTGTCGATTCTGTGCTGGAGCCTGGGTGAACTGCTGCTGGTTCTGCTGCTGAAAGGCCTGGGCCTGAGGCAACAATGGCCTTGGGTACTGCTGTTGCTGGACTGGAACTGGGGCTGGTCCCCTCACCGAAGAACTAGAAATGTTGGATGATGATGGACCTCCCCTATTCGGGCAGGTCCCTATCTTGTGATCTGCTCCTCCGCAAGCCAGGCACAATCCCTGTGCCCTACGACACTCTGCCACTACATGGCCCGGCTTCCCGCAATGAGAACATCCCACCGCGGAAGGCTGCTTCTGCTTCTGCTGCTGCGGGTACGTCGGGGTTGAATGTTGAACCGACGTCACTGAGGCCGCCCGCCTCGGAGTTCCAATGGTTATACCCCTAGCTGCCGGGGCTGGAGCTGAAGATTGGTGCATCTGGTTGTGGGACCGCTTCCTTCCTCCGGTCCTGTCCACAATTCTCCGGGAGGTATACTCATGCCTCCTTGCTGCCTTCAATACTGCATCGAACGTCTGGTGCTTGAACTGCTCCACAGCTAATAATATCTCTAAATGAAGTCCCTGCTGGAACCGCTGAGCCCTATTGAACTCGGTTGCCACCAAGGTGGGGGCAAACCTACTCAGCCTAGAGAACTCGGTCGCATAGCCATCGACCGTCCTGCCTCCTTGCTTCAAGTTGGTGAATCTGGTCTGCAGGTCGTACCGTGCCACCGCATCGAAGTACTTCGTCTGGAACCTCTCTCTAAACGTCGCCCAAGTGACTGGTGTTGCTAATCCCATGGCCTGAGCTGCCCACCAATCGCGAGCCAAGTCTAACAACTGTAGGCGTACCACCGCCACCTTCTCATTCTCAGGTGTCCTAGCTGCTTCTAGAACCACCTCGGTATCCTGAAGCCAAGCGTCCGCGGCAATCGCATCTTCACTGCCGTCAAAGAAGGGAGGGTTCAAGCACTTGAAACTGTTGGCCGCTTGATTTCCTTGGGGACCTCCTCGGTTTAGTGCATCATGAACTTCCTGGTGCAAGGCGTCGCCTCGACGATCTTGGGATGCAAGCAGTTCCCTGATAAGCCCTACCAAAGGACCCTCATCTTGTCTAGCTGGTTGAACGGGCGGAGCTTCCTGAACTAGAGGTTCTGAGCCTCCGGGAAGCATAACTCGGGAGGCTACTCCAGAGTGCTGAGCTTGATCTTCCTGGCGCTGGGGTGCTTGTCGAACTTCCTCTGGCTGGTTGGCAGGTCCGGGAGTAATGCCGCTAAAGAAGACGACATAGGGAACAATAAGGAAAGGACCAGGACAGATCAATGATACAAGCATGTGATCAGGTCAAGAATCTCAGGGATTTGAAGATACGAGCGGAGATCAAGGCCGAATATTGATTGAGACATCTATTCGGTAAACCCTCACATTTCTTGATTGACAAGACCTGCATGGGCCACCACTTAAACCGTGTCACGCCCCAGAACCAGAATACCGGAGAGCGGGGGCAGACACAGCCAGCTACGTATATTGAGATAGAATGCATCTCAATAATACGGTCACGGCTGTCTAGATATGAGGGTTTACTACAAGCCAGCAGTCTCTTAAGGTCAAGCCTATTGTCTCAATCTCAAGCAATTAACAGAGTTACAAGATGTTAGAGCATCAAATATATATATATAAGGCGTCCCAAATATTACATATTGGATGATCATGAAGCTAGTCGTACAAAATGATAGGACTAGCAAGAGTTCAGTCGTACATGATCAACCCTAGGATTTGTTAATCATGTTTACAGCCCGTAGGCAGACAGTAAGTAAATGTGCATCGAGCTAACAGGTGCTCGTCGGCTAAACGCCTCAAAAGAATAAATTTACATATAAGTGGGTGAAACAAAAGGGAAAACCCACTCGTAGCCCGGGTTCCGTCTAGTGTTCACCATTGGACTGGAAGCTTGGTAGATCCTCGGGAGCTGCTCCAAAATCTGGCCACACAAAACCAGCTGGGTCAAACCCCAGAAAGAGCAAGTGCCACAAAGGAGGCCACAAATAAGAACCAAAGCCAGCATATCAGAACATAAAGAATAAAAGAAAGTACAAGTAATAAAAGTACACAGAGCGATAAACGACTAGGGACGTGGAACCATTCCGGGAGCCAGGTTACAATCCTTAAACCAAACAAGGACCGGGATTGTATCCCTTCGCCTGAATAGCTCACTGTCTCTACCCATTTATCGTAAAAAGTAAAGCAATCATGCTCGAAGTTCCAGGTACAGGGGCTAGACAAGACTTAGACAGGGCTGGACACCATTCATTCACAATCGGCCAAGCAAGTACTACGGCTTACTACTTTAACTAACTAGGGTTATCACAAGCTTAATTACTAACAAGATGTAATGAGAATTCCAAATCCCAAGCCCTGTAGACCATCCAGTTATCCTTTCGCGGGTTGAGAGTTATAGGTGGGTACATCGCCCGGGAGACAAATGTACCCTTAGGTGACTTAGAGGTGCAACACATGACAGTGTGCTGGAAATGTGCTCTACTCGACGGCAAGCTACAAGTCCATTAAGGCTTCCAGATAACGAGACTGCCTGTGACCGGGAATTCTCCATGTTCTAATTCGGTCTACTCATTACCTAGTCCAGTTTTTAGTGTGAGTCCCTGGCCGTGGTACCCAGGGAGTCACCCCCTAGACATGATACAAGACAAGACAAGTGATTTGCACAGAGCAACAGGTAGTACACCCACGGTGTCAAGACAAGTCAAGTCGAGTCAAGAGTGCGCCGCCACGGGCCACTATCAAGTGAAGCCAAGTCATACTAAGTCAAGTCAAGTTAAGTTATCAAGTCATGCCAAGTCGGGAGTGCGCCACCGCGGGCCACTATCAAGTCAACCGAGTTATCAAGTTACAGGTCCCAGTTATTAACAAGATATTTAACAAGATAGGAGAAAACTAGCTGCAGGCCAAACCATGCCAAATCATAGAAAATAGTGTCAAGACGTGTCAGACCAAGTCACGTCGTGTGGTGGGCAAGAAAATTTTAGAAAAACACAGTTAGCAAGAAACCAAGGACCAAGGTCCACCAGAGCACAGGGTGTGCTGGGCTAAAGGCGACCCAAGGGGGGCGCCGGGTAAGGCTCGGGCTAGGGCGCACGAGCGGCGTCGAGAGACGCGCTCGGGAAACAACCGCTACACGCCAAGGGCGCAGCACAGCGGGGTGCGCGCGCGCAAGAGCGCGGCGCAGCGGAGCGCGCGCGCGCAAGGGCGCGGCGCAGCGGGATGCGCCAGGGGGAGTGCGCCGGGGGCGCAGCGCAGCAGAGTGCGCGCGCGCAAGGGCGCGGCGCAGCAGAGCGCGCGGGGTAGTGCGCCAGGGCGCAGCGCAGCAGAGTGCGCGCGTGCAAGAGCGCGGCGCAGCAGAGCGCGCGGGGAGTGCGCCAGGGCGCAGCGCAGCAGAGTGCGCGCACGCAAGAGCGCGGCGCAGCAGAGCGCGCGGGGAGTGCGCCAGGGCACAGCGCAGCAGAGTACGCGCGCGCAAGAGCGCGGCGCAGCAGAGCGCGCGGGGAGTGGTGACCTTCTTCTCCAAGTTGGCTGAGAAGAACACCAACAATGGGTTCTAAGGTTCAAAATCTCACAACTTTGCCAATAAAACTCCAAATCCAGATCTTCAAAGCTCTAACATGGGTGCAATTTGATTCTCTTCTACATAGAGACACCAAAACCCTCCAAATTCAACTCAAAATAGATCAAAACCATAAATTTCCGAAAATGGTCAAAACCTAGATCTAGGAGAACGGAAGCTCCAAATCACAAATTTCCAAGTTCTAATGTTGTTCCTAGAGAGCTAATCCATCTAATGGACAAATAAAAACATGGGTTCTTGATCATGGCAAGGTGCACTTGCCTAGGGTGGAGGAGTTGTGTTGAGGAAGAAGTAGATGAAGAATTAATGGAGAATGAAGAGGAGAGAGAAAAGTTAGGTAGGATTTAATGGGGGTGGTTGTGGTGTTCTTGAGGGTGTAGAGTAGGTTAAGGTGTTCCAATGCAAAATAACCAAACCAAACCAAACCAAATCAGACCAACTCCACAAAAATAAACCAAGCCATGGTCCAAAACTCATTTACGAGAAACCTAAATCCGCAAGTCGAAAAAATAAAATATGTGCCAAAAATCCAAATATGAGCATAAATACGAAATACGGGAACGAGGGTGACACTAATTTTGTCTAATTACCTTAAGTTCCTAATTGCAGGCATGTTTGGTACAATAACGTAACCAAACAGTTTAGTCAGGACCTTGCATGGGCCGCCAAAAAAACATGTCACGACCCGTTACCCAAATTGTTGGGCCGGGCCGAGCCATGTCCAGCCTACGCTTAAGATAAAGCGCAGTAAGCTGTTCTAGAGATAACAAGATAAGACTAAATGTGCTAATAGTTCTATAAGTGAAGAAGAATCATAAATGCTCCAAACACAAAAGTCGTCTCATATATAGAAATAAGTCCAAAGTACAAGTCTGAAATGTAAAACTGGATACATGTCCAGTTACAAAATGATAGAGTCTAATGCATGACTACACTAAGTATCCCAAGTAGCTAAGCAAACTAGACGAGTCTCCCCGCAGGAACATCCTCGTAAAGCAGAGCCGGGTCCTCGGCAGTAACTCCATAGTATGAGTCGCAGAGTAACTCCTCCTCAGTAAGTATACCTACAACGTTATCCTGTCAGGACGGAAGCAAGTACTGTTTTCTAGCAAACTAGCATATGAAACATGGCAATGAACATAGAAGAAATAACTGGAAACATGGCATCACACAATCTATCATGGCAAGGATACATATGTCATAAAGACAGATGTATATGTAATGTTTAAAACTGTAGCAGGTACGTGATCGGTCAATAGGTATACAATGTACCGAGGCACAATGTAAATAAAATGTACTTCCGTACAAGTGATAGGGCGAGAGGTGTACATACGCACAAATCTGCCTTGGTAAGTAAGGCCTACGGCGCCGTAACATATAAAATGAAACTTTGCTCGGTACTATATAGGGGGGGCATGATCACGTACTCTACTATCAGTTTTTCCCATAACCCATACTCTAATCATGTGAGAGATACAAAGAAACTGTCTGAGCATGGTAGTAATGGAAAGTACAACATGTGATGTTTTAACTTGCTACCCCAAGGATCAGCATTTAACATGGTGGGTTTTGCAGTTCATTTATGTGACAATATGTAAATTTCGTAGAAAGTACTTGCCTCTAGTAAAGCAAAACAAGCTGCAATAAATGTGCTATAGATGTCCGGTAACTCGTCACTGTAGTAATAAATACAATAAACTTAGCTTTACACTAAGCTAAAACACTAAGACACTAACTGGTGAAAATACGACTTGTGACTGGACACCTAGCCAAAATGATGACTTGGCATAGGAGACCAATGTGGGGTGACACACTATGTTAACTAACTTCCTAGGGTCTTTACACTAGTGAGGGATGGGGTTCAACACGACTAAAACTCCAATTAACATAAAAAGCTACAAGTCATAATTAATCAATAAATAAATCAAAAGATCATTGTGTTCTAACAATTTTAGAGATGGACAAAAAGCTTAGTTTTTCTTAAAGTAAAGTACTAAAGTGATCCTTGTTAATCATAGAAATTTATTATAATTTTTCTGGAATTTATTAACCAGTACAAATATTTTATAAAAAATCAGTTTTCCTAAGTATACAGAAAATAAGTTTTGGTTCCATATGCCAAACTGGTGGTAAATCAGTAATTTAAATACTACAAAAATTATACTAAATTAGCTAACTTAACATAGTATCTAAAAACTATTTTTCCATAATTTTAGCAATACTTTAAGTATTTTTAGAAAATCAAAAACAGCAATGCACACAATAATTAATTATCTGCGTATTTTGTCCATGTACATAATTTGAACCAAAGTTCAAATACAGGACCCAAGGCCATGAATCAAGTCCAATATGACTTGTACAGGTCTTGAATGTGTGAAAACACATTTAGGCCCAAATACCCATGCTAGGCTTGGACACCAAATGGTTGCAGCAATTTAAATATACAGAAAATACTAAGTGGTAGAAATACAAAATAAATATTAATATTTTAATTAGGTAAAGTTTTACATAGTAACTATAAAAGTATGAACATTATTTTATATAAATAATTTACACTAAGCTAAGTAAAATACGTATAGGAAATAATATATATATATAAATATAGGGATATTTATATATATAGGAAAATGCTTAACTATATTATTATATATATATATATATATACAAATATGTATATATACATATATATAAGAAAATACTTAACTATATAATATATATATATATACAAAATTAATGTATACATATACATATAATAGTATATATATGATAATATATATACACAAAGAAATATATATACATAAATATATATGTATACATAATACATATATATATATATACATATAAATAATGAAGTATACATACATATACATATATAAAAAAAACAGCAACTATATATACCTAAATATAGTATGTATAATAATACATATACACATATATACAAATATATGTATACATATATATATATATATATATATATATATATATATATATATATATATATATATATATATATATATATATATATATATATATATAATTATATATAAAAAGAAAAAAGAAAAGGGAAAAGAAAAAAGAAAAGAAACAGCAGCAAAAAGGGGGGGGAAGGCTCGAACTCGGGCTAGCAGAGCGGGGGGGGGGGGGAGGGGGGGATTTTATTGATTGCGCACTGGCCAGTGGGCCAGTTGGCCCGCGATGTTAGAGATAGGATTAGGTTTAGATTTATTTAGGTTTTCTAATTAATTAAAATATATAAAAAAATAACCCTGTGTCCTGACAGTTAGGGACACAGGAGTCTTGTGTCCTAGGCGTGCATGATGCGCACGAGTCCAGTTGGCCGTGTCCGAGCTTACCATTAGGTTCGTCGGGACCAGGCGAGTCCGTGTTCGTGTACACGAGACACGAATCGAAGGGAGGAGGGAGTGACACGTACGTGTCCGAAGTCGGGCTGCTGTCGAAGAGGCGATCGACGGTTGGGGGCGTCGGGACGGCGGCGCTTGGGTGGCGCTGGACGCGGCTCGTCGAGGCAGACGTGATGGTGGTGGTGGTTGGCCGTGAGGGTTTGTGTAGGGGTGGGGGTGGTGATCGTCGGAGTTAGGGTTCCGACGGGAAAGAGTGGAGAAGAAGGGGGCGGCGGTTGGCTGAGATGGGTTGGGGTGGTGGTGGTTTGGCCGGGGGGCTGCGGGGGTTTAAATAGAGGGGTTAGGGCGGTCGTAGGTCGGTCGGGCAGCCGGAAAAGGCGGGGGCAGGGCGGCGAGTCGGTCGGGGCAGTCGTCGGGGGTAGGTTAGGGTTTTACACTAGAGTCCCTAGGTTTTAGGTAATTGCATTTAGGTCCCAACCCTAACTGAATGCAAATTATAATTTGCATAAACAATTCATAATTTGCAAACTGCTATGAAAACAATTGTAAAAATTACAAAACCATATTAAAACAATTTTAAAAATTGTAAATTGATATAAAAACAATTCTACTTATTACAAAACTATATTAAAACATTTCTAAAAATTACAAAATAATATTTAAACAATTTAGAAAATTACATATAGATATTTTTAGTATTTAAAACTCATTTAAAACTCATTTTAAAATTCTAAAAAAATTCCTAAAAATCTAATTAATTATTTAAGGCTATAATTAACATTAAAAATTAATTAACACTAATAAAAAAAAATTTGAAAATCAGGGGCTTACACCAGTCCCGAGAATGGTTGCAGAAGTGCGGAGTTTCTTAGGATTAGCTGGTTACTACAGAAGGTTCGTGGCGGAATTTGCCAAGATCTCTGCGCCCTTAACACGTTTGACGCACAAGGACGTAGAGTTTGTTTGGTCAGCTAGCTGTCAGGCATCATTTGAAGAATTGAAGAAGAGATTGATCTCAGCCCCGATCTTGACACTTCCAGTAGGAGCAGGAGGCTTTACAGTATATTGTGACGCATCAGGGAAGGGACTTGGATGTGTATTGATGCAGCATAGAAAAGTGATAGCATATGCGTCTCGGCAGCTTCGAGACCATGAGAAAAATTACCCGACTCACGATTTGGAGTTAGCAGCTGTGGTGTTTTCACTCAAGTTGTGGAGGCATTATTTATACGGGGATCGGGTAGAGATCTATACTGATCATAAGAGTTTGAAATACGTATTCACGCAGCGAGATTTGAACATGAGGCAAAGAAGATGGTTAGAACTGCTGAAGGATTTTGATTTAGATCTTCAGTATCATCCAGGCAAGGCGAATGTAGTTGCAGATGCACTGAGTAGGAGAGACAGTGCCTTTATCTTGACCTCGCAGAAGCATATTCTAGAAGACCTTCAGAGTATGGGAATCGAAGTAGTTTTGCCAAGGGATATAGAAAGAATGACCAGTATGCAGATTCAGTCAACCTTAGTAGAGAGGATAAGGGCAGCACAAGCAGGAGATCCACAGATTCAGAAGTTACGGTCGGAGTGTGAATCAGGCCGTAGGAAGGAGTTAGTGATTCATGAAGATGGTACGCTCAGGTTTGGAAACAGACTCTGTGTACCGAGTGGAGACCTTCGGCAAGAAGTTATGTCCGAAGCTCATAGTTCTATTTACTCCATTCATCCAGGAGGAACGAAGATGTATCGAGATATCAGGCAGTTCTTTTGGTGGAATGGCATGAAAAGAGAGATAGCGAGATTTGTATCCAAGTGTCTGGTATGTCAGCAGGTGAAAGCCGAGCAGCAGAGACCAGCAGGGTTGCTACAGCCGCTTCATATCCCAGAATGGAAATGGGAGCACATCACGATGGATTTTGTGACCGGTTTACCTAGATCCCCAGCTGGCAAGAATGCAGTCTGGGTAATAGTAGATCGACTCATGAAGGTCGCTCATTTCCTTTCCTTCCGAGTTGGACAGACTACCGAGCAGTTAGCAGAAATGTACATGAAACAGATAGTAAGGCAGCACGGTGTTCCAGTTAGTATTGTATCAGATCGGGATACGCGGTTTACTTCCCATTTTTGGCGGAGCTTGCACCAAAGTTTGGGAACCAAGTTAAGATTCAGTACTGCTTATCATCCATAAACTGACGGGCAATCAAAAAGAACCATTCAGACATTAGAAGATATGCTACGGGCGTGTACCTTAGATTTTGGCGGATCTTGGGAGGATCACCTTCATCTAGTGGAGTTCTCCTATAACAACATCTATCAGGCTAGCATTCAGATGGCCCCGTTCGAAGCATTGTACGGAAGGAAGTGCAGGTCCCCTTTGGCATGGGATGACGTCAGAGAACGGAAGTTGTTGGGGCCAGAGATGATCACGCAGACTGTGGAGATAGTTAAGTTAGTCAGAGAGCGCCTTCGAGTTGCACAGGACCGACATCGTCATTGGGCAGATCAGTATCGTAGGCCTCTAGAGTTCAGAGTTGGCGACCAAGTGTTTCTGCGGATTTTGCCTACTCGGGATATCATCAGATTTGGAACCCGGGGAAAGCTTAGTCCAAGATACGTTGGTCCTTTCAAGATTCGCGCTCGGGTAGGCGATGTGGCTTATCGACTTGCCCTTCCGCCTTCGTTAAGTGGCATACATGATGTGTTTCATGTGTCCCAATTACGTGGGTATGTCCCGGATCCGAGTCATGTCCTCGATCATTCTGAGTTAGTCGTTGGTACCGACCTAACTTACGAGGAACAACCCGTATATATTTTGGACCGGCGAGAGAAGGTACTCAAGAATCGGACGATAAGCCTTGTCCGTGTTTCTTGGAACCATCACTCTTCGGGAGAGTCAACCTGGGAGCGCGAGGACGAGATCAGATCTCGTTATCCGTATTTGTTTGACTAATAAGGTATATTTATGCACCTTATTGACACGATTCCATGCTTTTCTGCACCTGCTTATTTTGCACTTTGTGATGTATGATAATAACTGCTATGATAGTTAACTTATATATATGATTGTGCCTTGCTTGCCCTGATTTCACTATCCTGTCTTGGCTGGAATTCCGAGGACGGAATTTTTCTAAGAAGGGTAGAGATGTCACTCCCCAATCCTGGAATACGTATTTTAATACGTAAACCCATAAATTGTATTTACCTTGAATTTATACGATATTTATTATGCAGTATTTCTTCATGTATTTCCCAAAAATATTCGACAAAAATATTATTTCCTAATTTATTTTTTGCATTTGGGCCTACAGTTTTGGCTCATTTGGGTAACCTATTCTTGGTTCACCCATGGTTCATCATGAACCCTTTGGTTCATCATGAACCCATGGATTCAAGATTCTATATAATAACTCATCTCCTTCTCTCTCCTCTCATTTACTTCTTCTCATTTACTTCCTCCACCAACCAAGGCAAGTACCAACTTGCTCAAGAGAAGGATCCATAATTTTGTTAATGATTCTTACAAAACTATTTGCCAAAACATGTTCTTCTCCTCAATCTATACTAGTTTAGAACTTGGAAATTTCTATTTTGAAGCTTTGATTTTTGTAGATCTAAGTTTTAATCATTTTTGGATTTCCTTAGTTTTGATCTATTTTCGTTGAAGTTTTGTGGGTTTTGATGCTTCCAAGTGGAAGAGAATTCCATTTCACCCAAGTTGGAACTTTGGAAATCCGGATTTGGAGTTCGGATGACCAAGTTATGTTGTTTTTGAAGTTTTGGGTTCTGCCATAGTGTTCTTGCTGTTTGGAGAAGACAGTGAGCAGTGTGCAGAGCTTCTTAGCTTACGCACACTGAGCTACGCGCGCTCTTTAGCGCTGCGTACGCAGACTTAGGTACATTTCCTGTTGGAAGCGTGTCTCCCGTAGCGTGCGTGACTTTTCACCTACGCTGCTCCCTGTAGCGTGCGTGACTTTTCACCTACGCTGTCTCCTTGAGCGTGCGTGACTTTTCACCTACGTTGCTCCCTGTAGCGTGCGTGACTTTTCACGCTGCTCTTTCCCTTGTGCCTGCGTGACTTTTCACACAGCTCTTCCCTTGAGTCTGCGTGACTTTTCATGCAGCACTCTCCCTTGAGCTTGCGTGACTTTTCACGCAGCTCTTCCCTTGAGTCTGCGTGACTTTTCACGCAGCACTCTCCCTTGAGCTTGCGTGACTTTTCACGCTGCTCTTTTCCTTGAGCCTGCGTGACTTTTCACGCAGCTCTCTCCTTGAGCCTGCATGACTTTTTACGCACGCTGCCTTGTGTAAGCTTACGTGACTTTTCACCCACGCTGCCTTGTTGTGCATATGCTTTTGATATTTTATTAGATATTATATGCCTATTTTATATCCTTACGCCTTTTGTCCCGAGCATAATATGAGCACTGATGTGACCCCGGAGAACAAAGTGTTCCTACCTGATACATGTACCTGAATGTCCCAGTTCTTGTTCATGCTCGACAAATGACTCGTAACTCCACGTGGCATATTTGTAATGATGCATTACACTAAGGAGGGTAGCACATGTTGACATACTGATTGACATGGATCCTCACTTAGGGTACTCGTACTAAAGTACGACTTTAGGAGGATAATCATGCAGGCCACAGCATGAGAGTCCAAGATTTCACCTAGGGTTAAACTAGGCAACTGAATATACTAGATGCATGGGGAGGGCAGAGTCCCGAGATCGTGTTGCAGCCCTGAGATATTGTCTTGGCGCGCCGGCTGGTCTCCACGGATACTGTGTCATCCGCAACGAGTGGATGACTGTATCCGATTAATTCCTGCTATATATTACATGTCTTGGCAAGGTGGCCTCACGAGGGACCTGTGCTCCATGACACCTGTCTACGCGAACCCCTGGGTTGGCTAGCCTTGCTGGAAAGATACGATCTGAGGATTTTCTAATAACATGACGCGAGGATAACCTCGTCCCACTAGAAACTCGTAGACTTGATTGGCCGTGAAAACGACTTGCTTGTATCCTATTACCTTCCGCGAATAACCGAGGGAAGCGGACTGTTGTGGTACGTGATCCAACCCATGTTCTTGTTTGATTGTTGGGTTGGTTATCGTACTATGACAGGCTGTGGACCGAAGTTATGAACGGAAGACTTATTCTGATTGTGAAGTGCTACTTCTGTAAATGACTGAGGAACATGGTCTATCATGGTACATGATCCAACCCATGTTCTTGTTTGATTGTTGGGTTGGTTATTGTGCTGCGATAGGCTATCGACCGAAGTCACGATCAGGAGATTTTATGGTTTATACCTTTTTAACTTATGTGAAAGTTATAGAGTACGACACGTCCCGACTCCATGCGGCACCTTTTGTCCTTGTTTGGTTGTAAGGGTGCCATATGGGTTCGAGGATGTTTCGCTACCCTATAATAGTAGCATAAGTATTACTATTATCAGTCATTCTATTAGTTGGGTTTTTAATCTTAACTCTTGTGCCCCTTTGGCGGTACTTGCTATTCGGGGCTGACCCCGCTGGTTTTGTTTGGCCAGATCTCGTAGCAGAGCCAGAGGACACGATCTTCCTCCCTGACATCCATGGTGCATACTAGGAGCATGGCGGTTCAGGGACTCGAGTGGGTTTCTTCTCCACCACTCCTGCTTATACTTTTGCGGCGTTTAGCCACCGGCACCTGTTAGCCAGATTACTTGATATTTTGTGTCAGTACATAATTGTAATTAAACAGACTGCAGCTGTGTATAATTTTGTACTCCTGACTCTCTGAGATAGCTAAATTATAAAGCTAGTCTCTCATGATCATTTTGATGAAGCGTCAGGGACGCCTTACTGCTTTATCTTTAATGTTCATTTAATTGCTGATTTGACTTAATTGATTGAGACATAGAACTCTGTGGGACCATAGGAGACTTGATTGTAGCATGTACCCCTAGTCTTTCGACAGCCACGATCGCCGTATGACGTTACGTACCTCATATGGAGTAGCTGGCCTAGTCCGTCCCCGTATTTCGGTACTGGGGCGTGACAGGTTTCGGCTTCGCTTGAGGCGAGTACTGAGAGGGTGGTGAGTACCCTTGCTAGTTATGGTGAGCGACTGCGAGAGGTGGAGCAGATACGTCCTCCCGGTCCATCGACGGCGCCGACTCCAGACATTGCACTTCCTCCTACTGTCCCTACGGTGCAGCTCACCCAGGAGCAGTATGACTACATTCTATCCCAGATGCGTGGCAGGGGTCCTCAGTGATCCAGTATATTTTTTTATCATTTTTGTATTTATTGGCCCTATGGGCCCATTGACCGTTCTGTACATTGATTTTCATTATTATTTGACTTTGTTGGACATGTACGTTTGTTGGACATGTATGTTTGTGATATTTAATTTGTTGGTATTTTCTTTGAGTACATGTATGATATTTAGTTGTAGACTGTTATGATGCATGGGAGACTGTTATTCATCTATTAGTTATAGACTGTTATGATGGGAGACTATTAATTGTGATGATATCTGCGACGGGGATGACAAATATACCTACGCTGGGTTATAAGCGATGATCTGATATACAAAGGAGGTGCAGCCCAAATTTTAAAAAAATATAATGTGTATTTTTGTGATGCTGTGTGTCTGTGAACACAGACACACTATAAACACAGACACACAGCATAACAAAAATACCAAATATTTTTTTAAATTTTTTTTTAACATCTGCGACGTATAGCGACGTTCTGCGACGTTCTGTGACGTCCTATACACGTCGCTATACGTCGCACAATAGTGACATGACGTCGCTATCCGTCGCTATAATGCTGACGTGTATATGACCACCTGAGAGCCAACGTCGCTAACGTTGTCGCTAGGCGTCGCTAATATGCTGACGTGGCTGCCATGCCATGTCATCATATATAAAGTTTATGACGTCGCTAAGGGGTCGCCCTACGTCACTATACTGGCGACGTATGCCGACGTCGCTATCTGTCGCTAATATTAGCGACGTCTAGCGACACTAGAAGGGACGTCGCAACTAGCGACGAATTGCGACCAAATTGTAATCTGCGACAAGCCTATAAGCGACATCCATGTTTCGTCGCTATATACGTCGCTAATAGAAATTAGCGACGGATTTGCCCTTTTTAGCGACGTACTCTGACGTCGCTAAAAGGGGTTATTTTAGTAGTGAATTGGGTAGTAGTTCCGTGGGTCAGGTTCAGATCAATACCCGCCCGCCCATAATCCAAAAATGTGGTTGGGCTGGGTGAGGGTGTAGGATATTTTTTAATTAGATTTAGGTTTTGGTTTGGGTTGTGTGGGCTTGGGAGGTAAGGGATTTGACTGGAAAAAGGAAAAGAATGGTAAACTAATAGCAGTGGCCTAGGGAAGTAATGTTTGGGTTTTACTTGGGTTTGCTAGGGTGAGCAGGGAAAATATTAAGGTTGCGTTTGGTTCATTGTAATATAATCGTAATTGTAATGGAATTGGATTTGTAATGTAATTGAGTTTGTAATGTAATGGAATTATAATTACATTACTATGTTTGGTTGAAACATGTAATCAAACCATGTAATGTAAAGTCAATTGCATTCATATGTTTGGTTTACCATGTAATGTAATTAAGTTTCTAATTTAATATTTTTTAAATACAACATAAAGTTAAAAAAGTGGATCACAAATTTTTTTAAAAAATTTAAAAAAAACTAAAAATAAATAATAAATAAATAAAGGGAAATGGTTTGTTTTCTGCTAAAACAAGACCAAAAAGGAAAAAAAAAAGACAAAAAATAAAAAATACCAAAAATGATAAACGAACAAAACGGAAGAAAAAAAAACCAAAAATGAAAAAGCGATAAAAAAGAAAAACGACAAAAAAAAAAAAAAAATCAAAAATGTGAAAACCATAAAAAGTGACCAATAATGATAAAAAAATGACTAAAAACATAAAAATTGACCAAAAAAAAAATGAAAGGAAAAAAAGACGAAAAACGACCAAAAACAAAAAAGGGCAAAAAACGATCAAAAACGACAAAAAAGAAAAAAAAATGACAAAGAATGTGCAAAATCGACCGAAAACGATAAAAGACGATAAAAACGTGAAAAATGGTCAAAAACGTACAAGATCGACAAAAATCGATAAATAACATGCATAAATGACAAAAATTTTGCAAAATTGACAAAAAACGATAAAAAAAGGTAAAAAATTGACCAAAAACGATAAAAAAAAGCGTGCAAAAAGGCAAAAGATGTGCAAACAAAGCAAAACCAATAAAAAAGTGCAAAACCGACAAAAAAATGTACAAAATCGGCAAAAAAAAAGATTTAAAAGTGCAAAAGTGACAAAAATGGCCAAGAATGTGCAAAAACGACCAAAAATCGAAAAAAGGCCCAAGACAAGCAAAAAAAGACAAAAAAATAAACAAAAACGAGCAAAAATGACAAAAAACAAACACAAATCGACAAAAAAGATTTTAAAAGTGCAAAAGCGACAAAAAATGGCCAAGAATGTGCAAAAACGACCAAAAATCGAAAAAAAGGCCCAAAACGAGCAAAAACGACAAAAAATAAACAAAAACGAACAAAAATGACAAAAAACAAACACAAAATCGACAAAAAAGATTTTAAAAGTGCAAAAACGACAAAAAATGGCCAAGAATATGCAAAAACGACCAAAAATCGAAAAATAAGGCCCAAAACGACAAAAAAAACAAAAACGAACAAAAATGACAAAAAACAAACACAAAATCGACAAAAAAATTTAAAAAGTGCAAAAGCGACAAAAATGGCAAAGGATATGCAAAAACGACCAAAAATTGAAAAAAGTCCAAAACGACAAAAAATAAACAAAAACGAACAAAAATGACAAAAACCAAACACAATCGACAAAAAAGATTTTAAAAGTGCAAAAACGACAAAAAATGGCCCAAAATGTGCAAAAACGACCAAAAATCGAAAAAGGCTCAAAACGAGCAAAAACGACAAAAAGTAAACAAAAACGAACAAAAATGACAAAAAAACACATAATCGACAAAAAAGATTTAAAAAGTGCAAAAACTAAAAAAAATGGCCAAAAATGTGCAAAAACGACCAAAAATCAAAAAAAAACGGCCCAAAGCGAGCAAAAACGACAAAAAACAAACAAAAATGACAAAAAAAAACGACAAAAGAAACCAAAAACTAAAAATAAGAGGCAAAAAATGAACAAAAACGACAAAAATGGGCAAAAACAACCACAAAAGGACAAAAAACGACAAAAAAAACAAAAACAACCAAAAACGAATAAAAACGACAAAAAACGAATAAAAACCAAACAAAAACAACAAAAAGGACAAAAACGACAACAAAAAAACAAAAATGACAAAAAGATCAAAACGAAAAAAGGACCAAAAACGACAAAAAACAAACAAAAACAACAAAAATTGACCAAAAATGAACAAAAAGGCCAAATTATAGCATACCAACATTCCGCTTAAGTTGTAATGTGATTGCGATTACATAGGTTTTATGATGTGATTGAGTTTAGAAGAAACTGATGTAATGTAATCAAACTTGTAATCGCGATTACATTACATCTAATTTTTTTTGTCCAACCAAACACCCGAGTTAGATTGACAACGTAATGCCAATTACATTACGTTGTCCAATCCTGCAAACCAAACGGGCCCTAAGTAGGGTTAGTTTTTGTTTTTTTAACTTGGGTTTTTGAGTCATGAAAATATAAACCCTAAGGCTAAGTATATATTACTAAGGATATTTTGTGACACGTTAACTAACTATAAATACAACTATAAGTTCAGAATTTGAGGATTTATAAATAGGCATCAATTAATTTCTTACAATATATATATATATATATATATATATATATATATATATATATATATATATATATATATATATGGAAGCGGATTCTGGCCTACGCTGACTCGCTTCATCTGGCCATGCGTCGATTCCCCCACCTTTTTTTGTGACTTCTGCTAGTATACATGTATAGGCGTCCTCTTTTTGTGCCTTGTATACGTTTCAGGCTTCGGCATTTTGGGCCTTGATTAATATATTGTGGGAGTTTCGTTTAAAAAAAATAGAAGCGGATCAAAAGCCCCCTTAGAAAACCTCCTAAAAAACCCCTCACTCTCAGCCGTCCATTTAATTTTAATATTAATGTTAATATTAATGTTAATGTTAATATTAATGTTAATATTAATTTTAATATTAATGTTAAATAATAAAATTAACATTAAACTTAACATTAAAATTAATATTAATATTAACATTAATATTAACATTAACAGTAACATTAACATTAATATAAAAATAAAAATAAAAATAAAAATTAATATTAACATTAATATTAACATTAATATTAACATTAACATTAATATTAACATTAATATTAACATTAAATGGACGGTTGAGAGTGAGGGGGTTTTTAGGGATTTTTTTAAGAGGGGGGTTTTTATCTGCTCCCTATATATATATATATATATATATATATATATATATATATATATATATATATATATATATATATAGTACTATCTCAAAACCCTAAAGAGGAGCAGCAGGAAGAAGAAGAAGAGGCAAAAATGAAGGTTAACCCTTGCGTCTCCTCCTCCCGCCGGAAGTCCCGTAAGGCCCACTTCACCGCTCAGTCGAACGTCCACCGCGTCCTCATGAGCGCCCCCCTCTCCGGCGATTCGAGGAACAAGTACAACGTTCGGTCGGTCCCGGTGAGAAAGGACGACGAGGTCCAGGTGGTGCACAGGACCTACAAGGGGCGGGAGGGGAAGGTGGTGCTGTTAGTCTCGGGGCTTGACCAAAGATGGCAGGCTCGATATCGAGATCAGAGGTTCAGCAAACGTTCACCTTCTGATATTTCTCGAGATCCAAGAGGAACACTATAATATGAATCTGATTACAAAAGCAACAATAATCAGAAAAATAAATCTCACGTTCTTCCTCGCAATCACAGTTGCTGACGGACATAACTGAGTTCAGAAAATAAATCTCACGTTCTTCCTTGCAATCGCAGTTGCAGACGGACAGAACTGAGTTACAACTCACATGAAGGAGAAGAAAGAAGAAAGAAGAAAAGTAAAGGTTCTTGCTGGGTGATTAAGATCACCATTGCTCAAAGCAAGATTCGCCCCACCACGATCTGCTTCCCGGAACCAGCAAGTTTACGAAGAACTTCTGGAACGCTCGTAAGTCAAAATTTGAGACTTGAACAGTCTTCGTGGACTTTACAGACTCACTTAACTCTCTTCTTGGTGCATTTTTCAAAGATGGCCAAGGGGCTCTATTTATAGAGTGGAGTTGAGACTTCACCTCTTCTCCTATCCGATGTGGGACTAAAATACCAAAACTCAAAAATAGAGTTTGATATTTTAGATCATCCCACAATTAACATAGAAGTGTGACAGTCCACGCCTACACCCCGAACACTCCCGTGCATGCACGAGACATCCTGGAGTCCGTGTCCGAGTCCGAGTCCGCACAACAAAAATCAACTTATATCTTTGTTAGAATTAATTATTTTTCCTTCTAGGAAAATACTCTCACATTACACACACTTGTGCCCCACCATACCTCATGTGCATACCTCAACACAAGCAATGCATTATATTGAGATACTCACCATTAGGTGTAGCCGATGTGGGACTATCTTTCCTAGTCCAAAGGCAAAAAAACCGACAATTCCCCACATATCTCAATATATGGATTGAGCGTTCACCACAGTGACTGTCCATCATACATTAGGAGAGATGTCGCTACGACTTGAATCTTCCCGCATAGTTTAAATAACAGCGTGATACAAGAATGTACTAAGTCTTGAATTCTGTACCATAACTGCAATCCTTCCTACTCACATAATGACATCAACTGTGCTTCTGGCTGTACATTAAAGGCCTTGTGCCAGCCTGATTTCAATATATAATTTTTGGGCGTCTACAAGTTTACCCTCAAGAGACGGTCTGATATCTCTGTCCATACACTACAGGTGAGTTCTTTACAAAGAGTCATGGCATGAAGCATTGCGCTTCTTTGCGGTGCTACGCCGCTATGACATGGCTTAAAGCCGAGGCTTTACCCCACCTGGGTACCTCATCATAGTGTCATAGTACTGTAGCATGAGGTCACAATCCTCTTTATAGTGCCAAACTACCCAGCATGAAGCCTTGCACTTCCGTACGGTGTTACGCCGCTATGACATGGCTCGCGAAGCCGAGGCTTTACCCTACATGGTACCTCTTCGTAGTGTCATTCCACTGTAACATGAGGACATCGTCCTCTTTGTAGTGCTGCCTACCTTTCTTTATTACGATTGTCATACAACATTAGGCTGCCTGCCTATTTGCGGTGCTATACTCCGCTGTGACTTGGCTTAGAAAACCGAGGCATTACCCCTACCTGGGAACCTCATGGTGGAGTCACCCCACTATAGCATGGAGTTATACTCCTTGTAGTGCTGCGCTACCGTGCTTCCTGTAAAGCACTCCAGGCATTCACTCTGCCTGAGAACTCATTAAGGCATTTAAGCCAACCTTCCCACAGGATCCGTTTTCCGCAGAAATTAATAGTAGACAACAGTGGTTGTAGGTCCGTAACCTCTCCATGTCACAGAGGACAAATACCCACCATTCCTGATATTCTTCTGGTTAATAGTCCTCCCTTGAACCAAAATCTAGATGCCTAGTAGATTTCTCTTTGAACTAATAGCATAAAACTTTATGGTAGGATTGTAATAACACAATATCAGAATGCCTTCAAGCCCATTTTACAAGCTGTGTCATCGACCAACTGGCACTTGAGGCCCTTGGTGAATGGATCCGCCAGGTTCTTCTGACTCCGAACATCAATCACTGTAATAATGCCCCTCTTGATGAGATCGTGTATTGTCCTGTGCTTCAACCGCACAGTCCTCTTTTTCTCATTGAAGAGGTCATTTGATGCCACCGCCGTGGTCGCCTGGTTGTCGCAGTATATCGGTATCCCTGGTATTTGTGCCCTAACCACTAGAAGTTCATATATGAGCTCCCAAAGCCATTATGCTTCCTCCGCTGCGGTATCAAGTGCAAAGAACTCAAATTTTACGGATGACCGTGAGAGCATAGTCTGCTTCTTCGATTTTCATAATATAGCAGCTCCATCCATTGTGAAAATGTATCCACCTGTGGACCTCTCGTTCTCTACTTCTGAGCACCAGCTGGCATCACTGTAGCCTTCCACTTCCGGCGGATCTTCGCTGTAGTGCAGTGCATATGTCCGAGACTTCTTGAGATATCTCATAACCCGTTTTACAGCTTTCCAGTGATCAATGCCTGGGTTGCTCGTGAAACGACTCAGCATTCTCACAGCGAAATCTATGTCAGGCCTTGTAACAGTAGTAGCATACATCAAACTTTCGATTATGCTTGCATACTCCAGCTGCCTGATGCTTTTCCTTGAATTAGGCATCAGTTTCAGATCATACTTGAACGGCGTATCGATTCCTGGAAGATCCTGATACCCGTAACGAGTGATCATCTTCTCAACATAATGAGACTGTGACAGCGCTAGTCCATTATCTGTCCGGATGATCTTGAGTCCCAAGATAACATCAGCATCCCCCAAGTCCTTTATACTGAACTTCGTCGAGAGAAACTTTTTTGTCTCCGTGACACAGCTTATATCCGTACCTAGGATTAGCATATCGTCCACGTATAGACAAACGATGGCTCCTCTTCCGTCATCAAACTTCTTATAGACACACTTGTCTGTTTTACTGACCCTGTAGCCATTTGACCTTATGACTTTGTCAAACTTCTCATGCCACATTTTGGGAGCTTGCTTTAAACCGTACAGAGATTTCACCAACTTGCAGACTTTGTCTTCAAGACCTTTGACGACAAACCCTTCTAGCTGTTGCATGTAGATCTCTTCAGTCAGCTCGCCATTCAGGAATGCTATTTTTACATCCATCTGATGTATCACCATATTATGTATCGCTGCGAGCGCAATTAACATTCTGATGGTGGTCATCTGGGCTACTGGAGCATACGTGTCAAAGTAGTCGATCCACTGCTTCTGAGAAAACCCCTTGGCTACCAACCTGGCTTTGAACTTGTCAATAGTTCCATCTGCTTTCATCTTCTTCTTGAAGATCCATTTGCATCCGATGGATTTTGCTCCTTTAGGAAGATCAACCAACACCCAAGTGTTATTTGAGGGTGATGGAATCAATTTCATTATCAATCGCCTCCTTCCAGAAAACATCATCTCTGGTCTTCATTGCCTCATCATAGGTAAGCAAATCTGCTTCAACATGATAGGTGATGAAGTCAACTCCGAAGTTCTTCGGCCTCCTCGCTCGCTTCGACGACGGCTCAACGAATTCTGGTTCAACCGTTGTTTCAACAACAACATCTTCTTGGACTACTTCTTTATTGAAAACTTTAGTTTTTTGCGCACCCTTATTGTTCTTCGGTTTATCCGTAAGAACAATATTCTTGTGCCTTGTAAATTGTCTTCACGAGATTCGATGATATAATTTGACTCAATATCAAGAAATCTCTGAGCATCACTCTTCTCGACATACCCTAAGAAGATCGTCTTCGTAGTCCTAGTCCCCAGCTTCTGAATCTTCAGGTCTGGGAGCTTCACATAAGCCAGAGACCCCCACACTCGAATGACATTCAAGTTAGGTCTGACTTTGAACCAGAGTTCATGAGGAGTTACATCCGAAGTTGCATACGGCACTCTATTTAGAATAAAAGTGGTTGTCAATGCAGCTTCTCCCCATTAGCATTTAGGAAGACCCGTAGTTAGCAGCATTGAGTTCATCATTTCTGTCAGCGTTCTGTTCTTCCTCTCCGCTACCCCGTTAGATTGGGGAGAATATAGAGCAGTAGTCTCATTGATGATTCCATGTTCTTTGTAGAACGATGCGAATTCGATCACTTCTGAGTAGTTGTAGATCGGTTTAACATTCAGCTTCAGTCCTGAAGTCTCTGAACTACTCGAATGCTGCATCCTTCTACTTGAGAAGTCATACGAACGTGTACTTCGAGAAACACTTCGAACCGGCCTCTGTGGAGAATTGATAAAAGTCACAGATATCTGAGTGTACTAACTCCAGATGATCAGTACTTTAGTTCAATCATCTGAGCAGCTTCCCAACAGTCTTGTATCTGCACAGACCTTAAACTCCTCCACCTCCTTACCCTCACATTCCGAAGATAAGGTCCCGGTAGGACAGCTTGAGTCTGTTTCTGTCATAGAACAACTCTCAGTCCACTCAATGAAGTAACTTCATCGCCATCAGCAGAAGTTCGAACATTTCTTCAGCACCGAACATCTTTTCAAAGCATGTTCCTCGCCAAGAAATTATCATCTGGCTAGTACGAATGTCCATCTTTCAAGTCTGTATCATATAACAGACTTTCTGAGATCAGATTGCCGAAAAATCTCTGGTACGTGTAATATGCATTCCAGTATCCTTGTCGGTGGTTAATAACCACTGTCTCGATCTTCAGAATTTCTGCTAGATATATGTTCGCCATCGAGACCATCGTCATAACATGGCTCGTCCTTGGTGAACAGCTCCTTTGAGAGCACACGTGGTCAGATGCACTAGTGTCAGACCACTAGTCAGCTACCACGCTAGATAAATCAACATGTGAAATAATAGCAACCAAGTTAAGTAATCAAAATAACTAAGTTTAGCTATACATGCTATTTAATTGGTTTGGGCTTGGATTTGCATTCACTCATGTAGTAGCCATTCTTGTCACAGTTGAAGCAAGTCACGTGGGACTTGGACTTCTGTTGCTTGAACGAAGGATCGTTCACTTTTAGATTAATGGAGTCCTTCTTCTTGTGATGAGAAGCCACCAGCTTTCCTTTGAACTCTCTTGTCTACTCCAAGTTGGCCTTAACCAGTTGTTTGGATAGAGAGTCCATCTTTTGTTGAGATCGTATTTTGTCCTCAACGTGGATCTCTTGTAGAAGATCTTCCAAGCTAATGTCCAACTTCTTTCGATGCATTCCAGCATATAAGTTGCTCCAACCAGCAGGAAGTCTCGAGACTATCCCTCCAACGACAAACTTGTCGACGAAGGGCATCTTCTCGTCATCCAACTTCTGGCACAACTTCAGAAATTCCTTCACTTGAGGTAGCATCGCCATCTCGTCTTCGAAGGGCCACTTGTGGTACTTCTCGACGATGAAGATTTTGGACCTGTTCTCATCATCTTCATATAGCTTACCCAAAGAATCCCAGGTCTCTTTGGCCTTCACCTTCTTGGAATATGACTCTGCCAGAGAGTCTTCCATAGAATTGAGAATCAACAGTTTACCGATGCTGTTTTTTCTCTTCCATTTGCTCTGCTTGACGAGTGCAGCAGCAATAGCATCGACAGTTCCTCCTTCTGGAATCGTCGGTTCATCCTCAATCAACACATGGTCTATGTCCACGAGTTGAAGATTAATGGTGACCTTCCTCTTCCAGATTTGAAAATATTCTCCGTCGAATTTCTCCAACTTGTTAAAGCTGGTATCGATGAGAGAAGCACGCGAGAGTTCCCCATCTACAAGGATCTTGCTTTGAGATTGTTAGTCTCAGGACTTGACCAAAGATGTAGACTCGATGTCGAGATCAGAGGTTCAACAAACGTTCACCTACTGATATTTCCCGAGATCCAAGAGGAACACTATAATATGAATCTGATTAAAAAGCAACAATAATCAGAAAAATAAATCTTAAGTTCTTCCTTGCAATCGCAGTTGCTGACGGACAGAACTAAGTTCAGAAAATAAATCTCACGTTCTTCCTTGCAATCGTAGTTGCAGACGGACAAAACTGAGTTACAAATCAGATAAAGGAGAAGAAAGAAGAAGAGTAAAGGTTCTTGCTGGGTGATTAAGATCACCATTGCTCAAAGCAAGATTCGTCCCACCACGATCTGCTTCCAGGAACCAGCAAGTTCATGAAGAACTTCTGGAACGCTCGTAAGTCAAAATTTGAGACTTGAATGGACTTCCTGGACTTTACAGACTCCCTTAACTCTCTTCTTGGTGCATCTTTCAAAGGAGGCCAAGGGGCTCTTTTTATAGAGTGGAGTTGAGACTTCACCTCTTCTCCTATCCGATGTGGGACTAAAATACCAAAACTCAAAAATAGAGTTTGATATTTTAGATCATCCCACAATTAGCATAGAAGTGTGACAGTCCACGCCTACCCCCCGAACACTCCCGTGCATGCACGAGACATCCTGGAGTCCGTGTCCGAGTCCGAATCCGCACAACAAAAATCAACTTATATCTTTGTTGGAATTAATCCTTTTTCCTTCTAGGAAAATACTCCCACATGACACACACTTGTGCCCCACCATACCTCATGTGCACACCTCAACACAAGCAATACATTATATTGAGATACTCACCATTTGGTGTAGCCGATGTGGGACTATCTTTCCTAGTCCAAAGGCAAAAACACCAACAGGTGCTGGTGTACCGTCGAAAGTGGGTGATCCACGTCGAGCGCATCACCAGGGAGAAGGTTAACGGCTCCACCATCAACGTCGGCATCAACCCGTCCAAGGTGGTCGTCACCAAGCTCAAGCTCGACAAGGACATGAAGTCCCTGCTGGAGCGCAAAGCTAAGGGACGCGCTGCTGACAAGGCCAAGGGGAAGTTCTCGACGGAGGAGGTGGCGGCCGGCGCGACGTCGCTCCATGAAGTCAACTGATCGATCGGGAACAATATGGTTTGGTTCGATTTCTCTGATATTTTAGTCGCTACTAGCAGTTTCTAAATTTTGGAGCGAGACTCTTTCTTTCTTATGATGAGACGAGATCTTCTAGTTTTATTATCGTTTTGTTGGAATGGTGTCGAACTACTATTTAAATTTGAAGTAATATGAATCAAAGTTCAGTTTATATATATATATATATATATATATATATATATATATATATATATATATATATATATATATATATATATATATATATATAGGGGGCTCACATGTGTCGAGTGCTACTAGTACTATCGACATCACTGGAGGTACGGGAACCTCTGGCCTCTGTTGCTCAACTGGCTCATGCTCGATGACTGGCTCGATATGAATCTATCTAGGTAGAGGTTCTGCCGTTGCTGATCACCTATTTTATCAAACAATCATCGATGGTCTTTCTATGCATAAAAATAAGATCTCTAAGCAGTTCTACACAAAGTAGGGACTTCTTCACAATTATGGGCATGAAAGAGGGTCTCTACGGAAATCTGCACAATAAAACTATGCACAAAATGGGCCTTTGTGTAAAAATATGCACAAGAAAGGATTATAGCATAAAGATGAGAAACTATGCACAGTGGAAACTAGCGTACAATTATGAACCAAACGCACAGTGGAAATTGGCGTATAATTGGAAAGTATTGGCATACAGTTGGGAAACAAATGCACAATGAAAACTAGCTGGCGTATTATTGGGAAACAAACGCACAGTAGGAACTGGCGTATAATTGGAAAACGAACACATAGTAGAAACTGGCGTATAATTGAGAAACAAATATACAGTGGGAACTGGCTGGCGTATAATTGGAAAACAAATGCATAGTGGAAACTGGTGTATAATTGGGAAACAAACGTACAGTGGAAACTGGCGTACAATTGGAAAACAAATGCATAGTGAAAAATGGCGTATAATTGGAAAATAAACACATAGTGAAAACTAACATACAATTGAAAAATTAATGATATGGCAGACTATAACAAATTCAGAAATTAATGATATGTGTTAAGGTTTGAGTATAACAAATTAGCAAATAGCTACATGCTCAAGAAAAGAAGGCTAAAATTGGAAATTATGGAATACATATTCTTCATGCGGCCAAAATTCTTTTGATATACAAAACAAATTTTTTATAAGTATAATATATCTTAGACAAATTAGTTGGGAAGAAAGAACTTCGAGAAAATTATAATCCTCGAAACATTCTGCAAGACCGTCTGACGGTAAAAATTTGCCACGCCGTCTTTTGAATTGACCATTGGCCAAACGGATTCTTCATTGCAGTATTTGTGGTCTCCTATATACACTCTTCTGCTCTCCACAAACTCCTTTACATTCAGAAGCTCTATACAAAGTCCTATGCATTCAAAAGTTCTTCGTTCACAAGCTCTCTACCATTTAGAAGTTCTTCGTTCACAAGCTCTCTACCATTTAGAAGTTCTTCGTTCAGAAACTCTACATTCACAAGTTCAGATTTTAAAACATACAACATATCTATTCGTCAAGGTCAAAGTCTTAGAATATTATGCTCGTACAGAGGTACACTAAATGGGCTATCTTACGAAGAAAGTTTTATCCAACTCCTTTTATCACAATTTTTTATAAGTATAATATATCTTAGACAAATTAGTTGGGAAGAAAGAACTTCGAGAAAATTATAATCCTCGAAACATTCCGCAAGACAGTCTGACGGTAAAAATTTGCCACACCGTCTTTTGAATTGACCATTGGCCAAACGGATTCTTCATTGCAGTATTTGTGGTCTCCTATATACACTCTTCTACTCTCCACAACAAACTCCTTTACATTCAGAAGCTCTATACAAAGTCCTATGCATTCAAAAGTTCTTCGTTCACAAGCTCTCTACCATTTAGAAGTTCTTCGTTCAGAAACTCTATATTCACAAGCTCGGATTTTAAAACATACAACATATCTATTCGTCAAGGTCAAAGTCTTAGAATATTATGCTCGTACAGAGGTACACTAAAGGGCTATCTTGCAAATTTTTTATAAGTATAATATATCTTAGACAAATTAGTTGGGAAGAAAGAACTTCGAGAAAATTATAATCCTCGAAACATTCCGTAAGACCGTCTGACGGTAAAAATTTGCTACGCCATCTTTTGAATTGACCATTGGCCAAACGGATTCTTCGTTGCAGTATTTGTGGTCTCCTATATACACTCTTTTACTCTCCACAAACTCCTATACATTCAGAAGCTCTATACAAAGTCCTATGCATTCAAAAGTTCTTCGTTCACAAGTTCTCTACCATTTAGAAGTTCTTCGTTCAGAAACTCTACATTCACAAGCTCGGATTTTAAAACATACAACATATCTATTCGTCAAGGTCAAAGTCTTAGAATATTATGCTCGTACAGAGGTACACTAAATGGGCTATCTTACGAAGAAAGTTTTATACAACTTCTTTTATTGAAATATTACGTTAGATAATTTATGCACCGAATATTTTTCTATCCGATACGACTTTATTGTAAGGCACATTTTCGTTTACTTGTTTATTATACGGCAAAGAAGCATAAAATTTTGTTCTTGAAGTTAATTTACAATCATCAGTTATAAATATTTATTTTACCCCATAATTATCAAGAATTGATAATATAAGTAATCAACGCACTTCTAATAACCTAACTATTATAGGTCAAAGTTCTTCTCGTCACCAAGTTGTGTTGGGAAAGAAGCGCGGAAACCTTTCCCCAAACAGGAGAGTACCTGCGAGAGGACCGAGCAATACAACGCACGAACCCAAAAACGACCACACAAAAACAATCACGCAGACACAGAGAATTTTTGACGTGGAAACCCTTGCGGGAAAAATTACGGGACGATCGGAGTCCAACCCTGAGAAGCCTCCACTAATGGAATAGAAGAATTACACCCTCTACAAACTCCTCCCGATCCAAATCGGATCCCCACAACACTCAGAGACAAGAACAATGATCACAAGGCTACGAAGAACGAGAACGACGAGTAGAGATTACCCGAAACACGATCTCCTTCGAAAATGACCTTCAATCCTCCGTCTTCTTCTCCGAAGTTGCAATGGCACTCTTGCCTCCTTCTCTCTCAAACTTGTGTTATGTTGCGCTTCTGAATTAGGGTTGAGAAAACTCAATATATCTCCCTAATCCCGCAACCAACCTGGACCGTTGGATTAGATCCAATGATGAAAACTCATCCTGAAATCCGCTTCAGCCCCCGACACACAGAGTTCGGCCAGAACTCTGTGTGGGGCAACCAGCACTGGATGGCCAAACCCTGGAACGGCCAGACCGAGTTCGGCCAGAACTCGGCCTGGGACCGAGTTCGGCCCGAACTCGGCAGACTTGGTCCAGAACCCCCTTTGGGGCAGCAGCAGCAGTAACAACTACTCCCGAGCTTCTCCGACATCGGACGGCGCTCGTCGCACTCCGGGATCTTCTCCACATAGGTTGGGAACCCCACCCACTCCAACAAATCTCCCCCTTCACAACTATGGGGAGGACGTCGTCATCCCGACGATCTGCCTGCAGTACTCAAACTTCCCCCTTGGTAGAATCTTCGTGAACATATCAGCTCCGTTGTCATCTGTATGCACCTTCTCAAGCTCCGCGTCCTTCTTCTCAACCACATCCTGTATCCAATGATACCGGGTCTCGATGTGCTTGGACCGGCTATGAAACGTCTGATTCTTCACAAGATGGATATCACTCTGACTGTCGCAAAGCAAAGTATACTGCTCTTGCTTCAGTCCCATTTCCTGCAACAGCTTCTTCATCCACAACAGCTCCTTGCAAGCCTCCGTCGCCGCAATGTATTCCGCCTCCGTCGTCGACAAGGCAACACACTTCTGCAACCGCGACTGCCACGACACTGCTCCTCCCGCAAACATCATTATATAGCCTGAAGTCGATCGCCTCGTGTCTACATCTCCAGCCATATCAGCGTCAGTATACCCAACCAGCTTCGGCTCGTCACCACCAAAGGAAAGTCTCCAACCAGCAGTGCCCTGAAGATATCATAGAATCCACTTGACCGCATTCCAGTGTACCCTTCCAGGATTCAAAAGATACCTGCTAACCGTACCAACTGCATGAGCAATATCTGGCCTCGTACACACCATGGCATACATAAGGCTTCCCACAGCTGAAGCATATGGAACCCGCTCCATATCTTCCTTTTTGTCCTCGGTAGATGGACACTGCTCCTCAGTGAACTTAAAGTGAGCCGCGAGGGGGGAACTCACTTTCTTCGACCCGTCCATCCCGAAACGCTGAAGTACCCGGTGAATGTACTTCTTTTGGGACAAGTGTAGCAGCTTGGACTCTCTCTCTCGGCTGATCTCCATCCCAAGAATAGTCTTTGCTGCGCCCAAATCCTTCATAGAGAAGGCCGCGCCCAGCTGGCGCTTCAACTCCGCTATCCTAGTGGCATTCCGACCCACTAATAGCATATCATCAACATAGAGCAATAAGATGATAAAATCATCATCGACAAAATACCTCACAAATGCACAATGGTCCGACGTCGTCCGTGCATAACCATGCTCCCCCATAAACGACTCAAACTTTCTGTACCACTGCCTCGGAGCCTGCTTCAGACCATACAAGCTCTTCCTCAACCGGCAGACCAAATGTGACTTGCCCTTCTCACAGAATCCCTCCGGCTGCTCCATGTACAACTCCTCCTCAAGATCACCGTAGAGGAATGCCGTCTTTACGTCCATCTGCTCGACCTCCAAGTCGAAACTGGCTGCTAATGCTAGCACCACCCGAATAGACGAATGCTTAACGACAGGCGAAAAGATTTTATCATAATCCACGCCTTTCCGCTGACCGTAGCCCTTGACTACCAGCCTCGCTTTGTATCGAGGGCGAGTAGCATCATCCGTCTGCTTCACTCTGAACACCCATCGATTTTTTCAAAGCCTTCTTGCCCTTTGGCAACCGCACCAGATCATAAGTAGAATTGGTGTGCAAGGAACTCATCTCCTCCTACATAGCCACCATCCACTCCTGCCTGTGTTCGTCTTCCATAGCCTCTGCGAAACTTTCGGGCTCTCCCCCGTCAGTCAGTAGCACATACTCATCCGGCGAGTATCTCGTAGATGGTCGACGATCCCTGTTGCTCCTTCTTAGTGGAGCCACTGGTGCTGGCTGTATACCGACAGCCTCCTCCCCTTCAGGAACTGCCTCCCCGGTATGCTCATCCTCCTGAGGGACACCCTGACCACCATCAGCCGGCTGATGATCAAGGTTGGGAGCAACTCCATGTACCGGCTCCCCCATAACTGGATCCTCTGCGATGTCCTCTGGAAACTGCTCGAAGCGAAATGACTCTAACTCAGGCAATTCCTCAGCCTCAGAAGGCGTCTCGGAATCCTGAGTGTTGGTCATGGTCTGATCCTCGACGAACACCACGTCCCTGCTTCTATAGAGCTTTTCTTCCACTGGGTCGTAGAGTCTATAGCCAAACTCATCCCGACCGTAGCCGACAAAGACGCATCGCCTCGTCTTCGGCTCAAGTTTGGTCCTCTCGTCCTTCGGTACATGCACGAAGGCTTTACAACCAAACGCCCGCAGGTGACTGTATGACGGCTCTTTGCCGTACCATACTTTGTCAGACACATCACCCTGCAAAGGAGCACTAGGAGACAAATTAATAATATAAGCAGCTGTGAGAAGAGCCTCACCCCAATAACTGCCCGGCAAGTTTGCCTCTAACAGCAAACACCGTACCCTCTCCATCAGTGTCCTGTTCATGCGCTCCGCTACACCATTGAGCTGAGGTGTCTTTGGCGGAGTCTTCTGGTGTCCTATCCCTTGCTCTCTGTAATACGCATCAAAGGGACCGATGTATTCGCCGCCATTGTCGGACCGAACACACAACAACTTCTTGCCCGTCTCCCTTTCAACGGAGGCCTGAAACTCCTTGAAAGTAGGCAGCACCTGATCCTTGGTCTTTAAGGCATAGACCCAAACCTTCCTGGAACAGTCATCAATAAAAGTCACAAAGTAAGAAGCACCACCAAGAGATTTTACCTTCATAGGACCGCAGACATCCGAGTGAATCAACTCGAGCAACGCCGGCTTCCTCGAACTTGGGTGACTTTGGAAAGACACCCTATTTTGCTTCCCAGCCAAACAGTGCATGCATTTCTCCAACTTTGTAGACTTGAGCCCCGGAATCACTTTCCTGTTCACCAAGTAGCTCATCCCCTTCTCGCTGATATGGCCGAGCCGCCTGTGCCACAACTCGGTAGACGCGTCACTGACTGCGTTCACCTCCTGTGCCCCCTCTGCGCTCCCCTCCATATAGTAGAGACCAGACTTCTTGCTTCCTCTGGTAATCACCATCGAACCTCTGGAAAGCTTCCACTGACTATTTCCGAAGAGACTGAAGAATCCCTCGTCATCCAACCTTCCAACCGACACCAGGTTGAAACGGATATCAGGGACATGATGAACATCCTTGAGAACAAGAACCGCACCCGTCTTCGTTCTCAAATGCACATCTCCAACGGCAACCGCCTTCGACACATCTCCGTTGCCCATCTTCAACACGCCACAGTCGCCTGTCGTGTAAGTGGCAAACAGTGCCCTATTGTGAGATACATGTGCTGAAGCCCCTGAGTCCACCAGCCAAGAATTGTCATCGCAGGCGAGATTAGTAATGACCTCATCACCTACGACGATCACATCGCCTCCATGCATCGAGGCCGCCGCTGTAGTGTTCTCTTCTTGCTTCCCCTTGTCGCCCTTCTTCTCTCTCTTCCAAGCGAAACAATTCCGCTTGATATGGCCCTTCTTACCGCAATGATAACACTCTGAGTCCTCGTACCGACCCTTGGACTTCCCCCTGCTCTTGTCTCTGCCACCACCTGGACCCCTGCTTTTGCCCCTTCCGCGGCTCTCTGAAACAAGTGCCTCTGAGTGGTGGGATGTGGATAAAGTGCCCTGAGAACGTCTCCGCATCTCTTCATTCAACACCCCGCTCTTGGCAAACTCCAGACTGACCACGCCCTCTGGAGCAGAAGCGATCATAGATACTCGTACGGTCTCCCACGAGTCTGGCAAGGTACACAGCAGCCACAGTCCCTGAACTTCGTCGTCGAACTTGACTCCCATAGAAGATAGCTGGTCAACCACGCCCTGGAAATCACTCAAGTGATCCGTAATAGACGCCCCATCCTTGTACCGCAGACCCATCATCGTTCGGATCAGGAACAACTTGTTTACCCCGGTCTTCTTCGCATACAAGGATTCCAGCTTATACCATAACATCTTCGCGTGCTCAATATTGGCAACGTGGTTGTACACGTTCTCATCAACAAACTGCCGTATGTACCCACACACCTGTATGTGCTCGAACTTCCAGTCCTCCTCGAATTTATCACTGGGCCTCTCGGTTGCAAACACAGGTAGATGCAGCTTCTTGACAAATAGCAAATTCTTCATCTTGCTCCGCCAATAATGATAGTTTGTGCCATTAAGGTTCACCATGCGCACTGGCTTCGCGTCCATCTCTCCTCTCTGGTTCCTCTGTCAACTCCTGACACCCTTTGAACCCAAAGCTCTGATACCACTCTGTTGGTATCAGCCAGAACAAAACCTATGCTCTGATACCACTCTGTTGGGAAAGAAGCGCGGAAACCTTTCTCCAAACCGGAGAGTACCTGCGAGAGGACCGAGCAATACAACGCACGAACCCAAAAACGACCACACAAAAACAATCACGCAGACACAGAGAATTTTTGACGTGGAAACCCTTGCGGGAAAAACCACGGGACGATCGGAGTCCAACCCTGAGAAGCCTCCACTAATGGAATAGAAGAATTATACCCTCTACAAACTCCTCCCGATCCAAATCGGATCCCCACAACACTCAGAGACAAGAACAATGATCACAAGGCTACGAAGAACGAGAACGACGAGTAGAGATTACCCGAAACACGATCTCCTTCGAAAACGACCTTCAATCCTCCGTCTTCTTCTCCGAAGTTGCAATGGCACTCTTGCCTCCTTCTCTCTCAAACTTGTGTTATGTTGCGCTTCTGAATTAGGGTTGAGAAAACTCAATATATCTCCCTAATCCCGCAACCAACCTGGACCGTTGGATTAGATCCAATGATGAAAACTCATCCTGAAATCCGCTTCAGCCCCCGACACACAGAGTTCGGCCAGAACTCTGTGTGGGGCAACCAGCACTGGATGGCCAAACCCTGGAACGGCCAGACCGAGTTCGGCCAGAACTCGGCCTGGGACCGAGTTCGGCCCGAACTCGGCAGACTTGGTCCAGAACCCCCTTTGGGGCAGCAGCAGCAGTAACAACTACTCCCGAGCTTCTCCGACATCGGACGGCGCTCGTCGCACTCCGGGATCTTCTCCACATAGGTTGGGAACCCCACCCACTCCAACAAGTTGTTCCATTTACTGAGCAAAATCATATATTACATGAAGGTTATGATGATAAAAATTGTGATGATTTAATTAAAAATTTAGATGATGAGTTAGATGGATGTCGATAATGTTAAAAGTACTCCTAAATTGTTGGTCGAAAAATTCTTTGAAATTCATACTAAATTTAGAATTTTTATAAATGCCAATTGAACATAATTTTACTTGTTCAGCTATTTTGAACAATGTCCAGGGAATTTTTTATAAATGTGATGAATCAATTTATAAATAGTACATGATAAAACCATTGGTGATGAAGAATGTTTGTTATGCATATGTTAGAAAATTTACATTCTTGTCTAGTTGAACTTACAACAAGATGCCATCAATTAGCTACTACTACATGGTTAAAATCAAGATAATTAATAAACTTAGAGATAACCAGTCATATAATTCATCATAAGTAGAACATATGTGGTTTGCTTAAATGATAAATATTCTTCATGTCTAAGGTGGTATCGTACTTATCTACCATGTCTACATGGATGTTATGCATGTAAGGCATATAATGTAAGTATAAAAAGTTTTTATCATGTACTATTTTCTACAGAAAAATTGAGAAGTGTACAAGAGCCACACCTGGAACCAATTCTGGTACCTTATAATATTTCAAAGTGCCTTGATTAGAGGCGAAATTGGAGTACCAGATGTACGATACAAAATTGGGAGACCAAAGAATTACTGCATTATAATGAATGATTTATCGACAAGAGATCTTCATTGTAGTATTTTTGGTGGACTAAGATACAACAGAAGAAAATGTACTAACCAACTAAGAGAGTAATATTTTATCATTGATGTAATTAATCACAAGAATGAATAAAATTTAATTATGTTTTGTGATCCGTCTTTCACTCTTGTACTTTTACATTTGCTTGCTTTAAATACCATAAGAATAATTGTTAGAAAATTAAGCACAATTAATTCGGCCAACTCCAAAAGAATCCAAAAGAATCACGTTTTTATGTAAAACAACGAGACTCATTTAAGGTTCTCAAAATTTAAGTAGTTTCGATAAGATCTCCATCCATCCCGCTGTCAATTTCCAGAATGTATACCCTTCAGACAAGATCGTAACTCCGAATAAATGTTAACTCGAACTTTGAAAAATCCTAACTCTAAAAAAAAAAATACAAACTCTACAATAATCCTTGCTCCCTCCTGAAAGACCCTAACCGTAACTATGAAAAAATCATCACTCTGAAAGAACCCTGTTCTAAAAACACCAAAAATCCTAAGCCTAACCTTAAAATAACCTAACCATAACTCTAAAGAAAACCCCAACCCACCCAACGCTAGCGATCTGTGAAATTTTGCTTTTCAAAATTCAACAAATCAGTTTAACGAAATGTTTAAGGGATTATAATTTCCCTAAAGTTCTTTCTTCACAGCTAATTTGGCTAAAATATATCCTTCTATATATAAAAAAAAATTGTATGCAAAATATAAGGAAACCGAATGGAACTACATTCATGTTATGAAAGTGGGACACGACTAAGGTTTTAGGAGAATTGTGTGAGGGGAAAAAACTTTGAAGAAATTACGGGTGTGGGGATATAATGTGCCAACTCAGTTGGCAGATTCTATCAAAATTAGAAATGTGTAGCCCAAATATTAATATTTTAGGGAACTCCAAAACAGCGTATCCAATAGTGGTGTCCCAAGAGTCCTCATTTTTATAGTGTTTATTTTTCTCTCCTCTGTGTGTTTATTTCTGGTTTTTCTAATAGTCTCAAGAGAGTTCAAGTGATTGAAGGGGTGTGGGGAAAAGGAAAATAAGATACAAATAGTGAATTTGTGTCCATGTGTTGAAGACAAGTTAGGAAGATTATAGACATTAATATATAGTACAGAAAAGACCAAGACATACTTATGACTTTTCCATCAATAATCTTATAATCCTCTCCATGCCACTATTTATAGGCCGGACAAATCAAACCCATGCGCCAAGTGGCTGGCTCTCCGAATTTCGTGCAATGAATTTGCATTGAATGATGATGAATCTGACGCTTCGAATTCAGCAAAGTCAAAGACGGCTATTTAAAGCCCATCACCTGTCAAGAACATTAAATGCCGAAGTCTGACAAAGTTGGCAGCAAGTCCCCTGAGGACTGAACAGTTGACAGCTTTTTTAGAAAACGAAGCGTCGCCGACGTCAGCATCATCATTACTCCCCTCCGGCGGTTACAAGCCACGTGGCCGCCCAACCATTTGTGAGCACCCTGAATTTCGGGCTAATTTTTTTTATTTTATTTTATTTTATTTTCTGATTGATTGGTTTTGATAAATAATTTATTCTGTATTTTTCCTTAAGTGTACTTTTCCATGCCTTTGATATTTGGAGTGTCAGGGATGTTCAACTCTGGAAATCTTCTTCACGAGTTTTGGAGTGGACATGATTACCTTCATGACGGTATATAGTGTCCCATCCAAACTTGTTCCCTTGTACTCTTTTTGCTTCGCTGAACTTCGGGTCGATTTAGACCATTTGAGTATTATTTATTTTCCCACTCTTTTCCTTGATCATTTTCAGCGCGTTACCGTGGCTTTTAAATTTGGAGTGCAAGACCAGTCAGTTTCTTGAAACCAACTTCTCATTGATGATCTACTCGAGACGCTCGTCACCCATGACCTTCGTGTCCCACTCTGACACGTCATTTTGTGCTCCATTTGATTCGTACAACTTTCCCGACACGTGACCTGATTTTATTTCACTCCACGGCGTCACATTCATTTTTCAACTTGATTTGTGGGTCCCCTATCGACCAAAACTTGTCAGCCCCAACTATGGACATGGCCCACTTTGAGCCTACTACCCGTCCGCCACTTGTGTCCTATTTATTGGAATTCTCATGTGCTACTTATTCACTCGTGATCATCAATACCTATTTTTAATTCGATTATTGCATCATATCCGGTTTTGGATCCAATCCGGCTCCACCGAGTCCAGTCCAGCTCCATGTTACTCTCTATCATGACACCCTCATAATTCTTGCCCAAAAATATCAAGTGCTTATTTTTTCCCTATTTTTAATATTTAATGGGAATTTCTATTGATTTTAATCCTTATTGGCATGGCCTATTTTTGCCATTTAAATCCTAGCCTTTGGATTATTCTATCAAATCCCATCCATTAATTCCCTCATTCACTTTTTCCCCCAACCCCTTGGCAGCATGTGCCGGCCCTAATTTCAATGAGGAGAGAATCTTTCTCTCTCTCTCTTATCCTCTCTCCATTCTTTCTCTTTCCTTTATTTTTTTCCCACCAACCACAACACCACCAACTACAACAACAAAAACAACCAACAGCAACTTCACCTCCTTGGCCCGACCTCTTCCTCCTCCTTGGCCCGACCTCCCTGGCCGAGCTAGGCTCCGGCCACCCCCTCCTGGCCGTCGGCCTTCCCCCCACAGGACCCTCTCTCCTCCTCCTTCCTCCTAACCATCATCACAACACCACCACCATCATCATCCGATCTTCTCCACCACCTTAGCCCGCCACCACCAGCATTGGCCGTCCCAGCCGCCGCCCTGCCTCGCCGGGCTAGGGTCGGCCTCCCCGCGCCGCACAGAAGCCAGCAGCCGCAGCTGCACATGCACAGGCGTGCATGTGCGCGCGCGCGCGGGACGCCATCGTGCGCCGCCGTACCGCCGCACGGCCGCCGTGGCCCCTGGCCGTACGCCCCCCGCCATGAGCGAACTCCGGCGAGCCTTCCCTGATGGCCACCGTCCTCCGGGACGCGCCGTCGAGGCGATTCATGCGTTTTGCACGACGTCCCGTCGTGACGCGCGCGAAATCAAGTTCATTTTGGCGCTCCGTCGCAGCGACTTCGCGCACATTTTTCCGGAGATCCGACCGTTGGATCGGCAATTTCTTTGCTCCGTCGCAATCTCGGTATATCCCCCTTTGGTCATGTCAATTTTCGTCCGTTAATTTTATCGTTTGATACATCAAAACCGGCCACCAAGTTGACCGTTTAAATTGTATTAAATTTGGACAGTTTTGCGGGGCCAACTTCGTCAGCTTGTATCTCCTCCACCGCAGCTCCGTTGGCATGCTACCAGTTCCGGTGTGAAGCTGGTATAACCCTCTTACTATCCCTCCAGTTTTGTTTCATTGTGAGCTTGTTTGATTGGTTGAATTCGACGCCAAATTTGGCCGTCCGAATTCGTAATTTCTAACTTGTAAAATTCTATTTTTGAACACGGGACTCCAGATTTCATTTCTGACACCACCATTAGATTTATGTTGTCGTTTTGGCATGTTTTCATATAAATTTTGTTAGATTTGGAGAACGTGGTCTCGGGCACGCATTTCGGTGCAAAGCGGGTCCCACTTTCTGGGTCAACGGGACTTTTTGACGTCGGCTCATCGGAATCCAATTCCGGATATACTGTTGAGTTCGTATCGTCATTCTGGACTCGTTGACATATAATTTGCTAGGTTTTGGTGGACATTGGATCCGACACGCATTTCGGTGCAAGTCGGATACCAATATCCGGGTCAACGGGTCATTTTGAGATCGGCTCATCGGAATCCAATTCCGAAGATACCGTTGAGTTCGTATCATCATTCTGGACTCGTTGAAAGGTAGTTTGCTGAGTTTTGAGAACTTTGGCTCCGGCACGCACTTCCGTGCAAACCGGAATTCCAAGTTCTGGTCAACGGGCCAAAATGAGATCGGGTCAACGGAATCCAATTCTGGAGATACCATTGGATTCATATCGTCATTCTGGTTTCGTGGACATCTAATTTGTTATATTTTGTAGACTTGTTTTTTTGCACGTTTTTCGGTGCAAAATGACTCCGACACGGACACTGTTTTAACCCGAAATTACCTTTTTGCCCTTGTGTCCAAATTAGACCGTTGGGTAGGCTATCCTAGCTAATTTGACCATTCTGGACACGTTGGCGATGTTCATTTCATCGTCCGACAATGTTTGTTGATAATTTCTCTGAGTTTAACCTTTTTATAATTAATTAATAATTAATTCATATAATGTTCGTATTTCGGGATTAGTACAACGAAACTGAGATCAGCCAATTCCAGTGATCTCACATCGCTGAATTTGACAAGTTGGACACGTGGATCACTATAATAAGATTATCAAACTTACCGATAATCTTTTTATCTCGATTTGCGTGACGTAAGTTTCGACATACAAATAACGAAGTACACTCTATATTAGACTAGAATTGACCCTGTTTGACCAGAGTTGACCAGTTGACCCAAAGTCAACTGTAAGTCAACGCTTGACCTAGTTTGACTAAATTATTGACCGGAGTTGACCTAGAGTTAATTTGACTTAGAAGAACCCAGGATAAAATAGATTGTTTGTGGATTCATTTATTTTCAACTTGAACACCTTGTAACCTGTATTGCTTTAAATAGGACTCTGTGGCTTCAGTGGGACCCCCTATACTTATCGGTTGTTCAGGTTATCGAGGCGAGTACATTCTCTGATCATTTCATATCCTGCTTAGAATTATTTCCTGCAGTAGATTACTTTACTTGTACTGTCACGTTGGTCACACGGATTGGTACTATATGGATCCCTTCTTGAGATGTTATCCTTAGGGAGCATCGGGTACTACATGTTCTGTGCATTTCACTTACATGGCGTATCATATGCTTCATTGGTTCTTTGATCACTTATGACATATACTCTTATGATCGTAGAGTCTTCCTAGAATCCTTATCCCATTTATGGGACTACTATGTATCACCTTCGGGGTCTATTACCTTCGGGGTCAATCACCTTCGGGGTCTATCACCTTCGGGGTCTTATCACCTTCGGGGTCTACCACCCTTCGGGGGCTGTTACATAGCATCATATAACCTAACCTGGTTGGATCCTTGTGTATTAATTGGGGGTATGGGGGAGTATAAATAGCCATGTGAACAATTTCAAAGTAGAATAGCCATGTACGCCTCTTTAGTATAGCCATGTACAATCAAGCCGTTCACATGTCGACTTTGTGCTCTAAATCACTAGTCACTGGTAGCTCTTTACTTATAGTAGATATTTCTATTACAGCTTTCTTTCTCTATTTACATACTGCACTTCTTTCAGTACTTGTATCTTACTTTACTGCATGAATATGTTTTCTAACCTGCTATGAACTGTTGAGATGTATTGTGCTCGCTCCTGTCCTGACTGGACCTGTTGATAAATTTTACAGATGGCCTGGGATTGCCTGCTAGCCTAGAGGAGACACAGTAGGGGTTGTTTAGGTAGTTATTTCATTTTGTCTGGAGTTGTATTACTTTGTGGATTACTGTATCTGTATTTGAGTTTTGAGATGTACTTCTGGGTTTATGTATCTTAGACACTTAGACTTCTATCTCCTGTATCTCTTTTGGATTTCATATTTTATCTATCCTTATCATGCTCTACTTTAGATGTGATTGAGTCTGTATCTACTATGTCACCCCCATTCGGGAAGTATAAACTGTTTAGTCTTATACTGTTAAATGCATTGAGACCTAGGACAGCGTTCTACCGCCGACACTGCGGCGTAGGCTGGGCGTTGTTACGTTCTCGTGCCCTAACTCAAGGGTGCGGGTTGTAACACCATTTCCCATGCGCCTCCACGGCCATGCGCCTCAAAAGCCGTGCGCCTCGACTTTTTCTCTGATCCCTAAAGACAGAAGTAAAGTCACTACTGAAGTCCCGCATGCGCCTAAAAAGCCATACGTCCCGACTGGTTCGTGACTCCTAAAGGTTACGAGCCAAAGCCTCCTCATGCGCCCAATCCCAGGCGCATCCTATCAGATCACTCTCCACCAAATCCGAGATCTTTGAGCCATGGACCTACGACACGCGTCCTTTGACTTGATTCAGCCTATGAAGGGGTGCTAATCACCCAAAATCTCAGCAACTGAAAGATCTTCTCCATTGCCACGTGTCAGCTCTACCGCAGTCCACGACAGCAACAAGAAGGGTTCAACTCCTCAATCAGAGCGCATCGTCCATGCGCCTCCATCAGCAACCACCACATGGCGTCCCCGCGTACAGGCGCATCCTACATGCACGCGTGAGCAGCCAGCCTACAAAGCTATAAATAGAGGGATCATCTCCTTCTGACACATACACACACACACAGACAGAGACATATCGTACAACCACCAACAACATATAGAGAGAGGCAGATACAAACACTCAACATCTTCTTCCTCTACGCAAGATCCTGTACCTAGAGCAATCCAGATCTTCAGAGAACCGAGAAACGTCGTCAGATCGTCAACGGAGTCAACGCATTACCACTCGCTCCATCGGCACAAGGGACCCAGATAAACAAAAGTGTACTCCTAGGACTACGTCTAAGTCATACATTGTAACACTGTTCTGTTTGTATTGAAATTACATTAAAAGATTTTAATGGCAAACATGCTCCATATGGAAGGTGAGAATTGATGCTCTATTTCATCACATTCCTGTGTACACTGACAATATAATCTTAGCTTCAAAACGAGTCAATTTATATGAAGATAATAACTCTACTTAATTAGATACTACCGCCTCTCAGTTTTATCAACATCTAAATGCAAAATGGTCCCCTCCACTAACTAACTTCTGGAAGATAAATTTAGACGGTGCATATCTCGATGACAGAATAGGAGGAGCTACTATAGTGCGTGACAATGGAGGTAATTTCTTGTTATTCTCGAAACATATCTAGATGCAAGAACGATTAGAATTTAGAGACCTATTGCAAATAAATTTGCTCTCTATTCTGATATAGAAACTGTCAGAAACAAAGAACTCTTACAAATAAATTTGCTCTCTTTTCTAACTTTCTAGGATTTCGGAGACCTCAGGCAAACAAGTTTGCTCTCTTAATTTTCTTAAGCCACTCGGAAAAGAAGAAAAAGAAAGAAGGAAGAGAGAAAGACAACTATGTTGGGGGTGATGAGGATCACCTTTGCCCAAAGCAAGATTCGTCCTACTGCGATCTGCTCCCAAAAACCAGCAAGTTATGAATGAACTTCTGGAACGCTCGCCGTCATCTCCTTACAAACTCGCCAAACTCCTCTGGACTCTGAAGGCAGCGACCACATAACTCTCTACGTCTCTCAATTTTGAAGTACGTTCTCAAATGAGGCACGAACAGAGTAATTATAGAGTTGGGTGGAAATCCTAACCATGGCCGCCAACTGATTGCTCAAAAACAGGAGCGAATAATAAAAAGATATAACTAAATTAAATTCAAATTCCAAAAAAAAGGGATATAAATAATTGACTCAATCTTTCCATAACCGTTCAACAGTGCTCATGTGCGTAACAACTCGTCAGCCCATGCGCCTGCGCACGCAACTACCCAATAGCGCAGGCGTGTAGGCCTTTATGCACACAACAGTGCAAGCATGCAGACCCGCAGCGGCACATGCACGCATACGCGTAAACGTGCATACGCACACAGCCTGCACAAGCCCCTGCACATGCTCCCGCATGCAACCGTGCAGGCACCCGCGCATGCATGTAGCGCATACGACTCGAGCATAAGATGAACGTACAAGCGCAATAACATCGCACAAAGCGCCATGCGCCGATGCTGACGTGCTAAGGGCAAAGTACGTCAACAAAGTGCTACTTTGTGCCCTTGATCTCGAGTCTGAATCCGAGTCCAAGTTCGAGTCGCTATGCCCCTTCGAGCTTAGCTCCTACACTACCAGAATAAGTCGTTTTAGCGACGCCTAAAGACGTCGCTAAAACGACAAATTTCGTCGCTAAAAATATTTACCGACGTAATTACCGACGTTTTGGACTTGTCGTGGAAACGTAAGTCGCTGATCTTTAAAATGTCGCTAAACATCGTAAGTACCGACGTTTACCGACGTATATATATGTCGATATATTACCGACGTCTACCATCGTGTCGTCGGTGGATTAGCGACGTTTTAACGTCGCTACGCGTCAGTAAAAACCTGGAAATTTACCGACGATTACCGTCGTATCGTTGGTGGTTTAGCGACGTGTTTAAAGTCGCTACACATCGTTAAAATCCTAGGAATTTATCGACGTTTACCGTCGTTTAAAATGTCACTAAATGTCGGTAATTCCTGAGATTATTACCGACGTTCACCGACGTATAAAGAGGTCGATAAACGTCGGTACCCTGGAAAATTTTGCAGATTTACCGATGTTTACCGACGCAAACGTACGTCGGTGGACGTCGGTAAACATCGGTAAACGTCGCTAAATCTGTAAAAAAATAAAAAAATAAAATACAGAATGTCCTTTTCTCCCTGCAGTTTAAAAAGATAACAATAACCAATATTGGACTATTTTTTAAAATCTGGAATATGTAAACCTGAGATTTGGTCTGAAAAGTCCCCTCATTCCCAGTTTGGGTTTTACTTGGGTATTAGGACTTGACAGTCCACATTCCAGATTTGAGTATTTGAATGATTGAGCCATAACCAACAGGAATGAACACTCAATAACACACAGCATACACATACACACACACACACACCATATAACCAACAGGAATGAACACTCAATAACACACACCATAACCAACAGTCCACATTCCCTATTTTGCTGAACACAGGCCATATACACACACACACCCATGTGAATGACACACAATCACACACACACTGTTTTCCCTCACTGTACACAGGTTTCAGTCCCTACATACATAGGTTTCAGTCACTCCAACACACACACTCACTCTCTATCACACACTTGTCACTCTCCCTTTACCTCACTCTTTCTAACTTTCTATCTTTCTATCTTCCTATGTATATATATATATATAATGTAATGTATATAAATATGTATGTGTATGTAATATGCATCTAAGTATATTATGTATATATGTAGGTATCCTATATATTATATTATGTGCGTGTACCATTATATATATGTATGTGTGGTATACATATAGGTAGCCTATATGTATATATATGTATGTAATATGTGATTTCCATGTGTAGGCCTAGATGCAATAATAGGTTGTGTGATGTTGGTTTTGACTTTATATTGTATAGGTTGTATAGGCTTGATATACTACCATAGGCTAGTTTAGCCTTGATTAGACTAATATAGACTTGTTAGGACTTAGAACGATTGTTAAACCTAGTTAACATAACCTAGACTTGTTTAGACCTAGAAAGACTTGTTTGACCTAATTTAGACTTGTTGGACCTAGTTTGACCATAGTTGACCTAGTTTGACTTCTAGGGTTGACCAGAGTTGACCAAGAGATGACTTTGGCCTAGATTGACTTCTAAACGTAAACCACAGAAGCAAATTAACATCCAATTGAAACGAATAATAACTTAAACAACAGTATAACACAATGTAGCAGGCAACAAATAGAATGGGATCCAATAAATAGAATATGATCCAACAAATAGAATAGGCACAACCAACAAGTATCCAAATAACCAAGTCTACACCAAATAACAAAGTCTACAACCAAATAACCAAAGTCTACACACAACCAACAAATAGAATAGGATCCAAACATCCAAGTCTACACAACCAACAAATATCCAAGTCACAAACAAAGGATCAAACAAACACAAACAAACAGTTATAACTAAGACTACTAGGGATCTGGTGCAGGAGGGGCACCGCCGCGACGAAGGGATAAGAACAACTCATACTCCTCAAGTGAAATCGATACCGATGGAGCAGGCAGTGACGTCGGTGGAGTCGGTATCGAAAAAGAAGACGGTGGAGGCGACGGAGTCGACGGCGATGAAGGCGCACCCGGAGGACCAGCACGCTCCAATGCTATAAGTCGCTGGTGGTATGAATCCATGATAGATAACATTCTATCACTGCTCTGGACCATCGAATCCTGCACCAATCTCAGCCTCTCGGCCATGGTCACCTGTCCTGTCTGCAGCTCCGTCACCGTGTGCTCTAACCCTCCAATGCTGCGTTCTGTCCTCTCAGTCATCTCCATGAGCTCCATAATGCCGCGGTCGAGTGCATCCAATCATGCTAGCAGCGCAGGATCGTCCGTAGGGTATTGAGATTGCTCCTCGATCCATCGTAGCAGGTCGTCACGGAGAGACTCTATCATCTGGTGGACTCGGGCAGACTCCTGGGACGGCTGTGGACCATGCACACTAGCAGAAGATGCCCTAGAGGACTGGGTCGCAACTAGGGCACCATAGGATCTCGTACCATAGTACGTACCCCTACGGAGTCCACCAGCGACGGTCATCCACAGCTCATCCATCGACGGAGCTTGAGTGGGCTGCGAGGAAGTACCGGCCTCTCCTGCATCAGGTGCACTAGCAGCCGCCCATTCCCGCAGCCTCTGATACTCGGCCTAGAAAGTATGGATAGTAATCTATAATTTCTAATTTCTAATTAATGTACTTATTATTACTAACTACATGAATATTTATTTGTATCATATTTACTAAGTTATATTAAAATTGACACGAAGTATTAAATTAAGATAACGTATTATAATACTTACATAGGTCTGCTCGGTCCTCTCGTCAATAAGGTCTTCGTCCTTCCGATGGGTGGCCAGGAAGACGGTCACCATGTCGGCGTTACCGACCTTCCTTACCTGTAATTAAATATATTATCTTAGTAATAATTTATCGGTTTTGTATTAAAATAATATTTTTAAAAGAGAAAGACATACCAGACGACGGAAATGTTCCGTCATCGAAATCGACCTACCGCACCACTTCAAGGCATGTTGCCTAGCCGCCTTGGCCTTCTCCGACTTCTCCTTGTACCTTGGCTCGTCGAATCGAGCCTTCATCGCATTCCACTGATCAGGGGTGATCCAACCTTGGATCAGCTTTCCGGCACGATCACGATCCTTCTGATCATTAATAGCGTCGCGGATCAGCTTGGCAGCGACGGCAGAAAATATCCCCTCGATAAGCTCGGCCCGGTGCGGTGGATAGAAAAATATATCCTAGAAGAGCGCAAACCAAATATTTATCAGTTATATATAATATGCAAAAATTATATGATTCATGTCAAAAGCAAATATATTTTAACCTTGAAGCGTGCAAACCAGTAGGCCTTCCTCTCGTCCGGAGCATCAGAGTAGTTAATCCAAGCACCACCATAATTATGCCTCAACATGTGGCCTAGACGTCTCTGTACCTCTGGGGGACGATATCTATACAGATATATTATATTCAGGAAAAAAGTTAATTTATGATAAAAATAGAAAAAAAAATTATAAACCAAAATACCTACTTTATACCGTCGGCCCAGATCTCCGTCCTTCTCTCCTCCGGAGGTGCGCACACATCATCTGCATGATGCTGGTCGACGGCGCGGCCGCCTCGGCCGTCGATGCAGCCTCTGCCATCTGCTCGTCCCAGGAGATATGCCACGTGACGTCATCCCAGCAGGCCCAGCTACTGTCCGATATGGAAGAGTAATCGGCGACGAAGATCCAGAGCCGGTACCAGTAGGAGGTACCGAAGGAAAATTTTGTCCTCTAGCAGTACCTGTAGGAAGTACCGAAGGATCATGACCTCGTCGTCCCCCTCGAAACGATCCGCGATGACCTGCCAAACCTGATAATAGCATATGATAATACAACAAATAATAGAGACTAGAAATATGAAAGTACAACAAATAATAGAGACCAGAAATATGAAAGTACAACAAAGACAAGATAATAACCAAGACAACATATGATGATACATTCTATAATAAACATCTAAGTCCATATAATATATTCTAGAAGAAACATCTAAGTTCAGATAAGTATATCTCTCTCAATCATCTTCAGAATAATCATCTTGTTCGTCTTCCTCGACCTCATCTTCCTCTTTCTCCTCATCTTCACTTTTATCTTCGCTTTCTTCGGCTTCCTCTTCGAATAATTCTACATCTTCTATATTATGTATCGTGTAATGCGTAACTTTCGTGGAGTCCACATCGACAATATTGGTTACAAAAGGTAGCTCGTCCTCCTGGTAAGCTTTTTTGTCAACATCAAAAGTATCTCTAGCTTTAGTCTTGTATACTGCCCACCAGTCAGACTTCGTTGCTCCCCGTCTCGGATAAGCTGCGAAGTACACGAGCCGAGCCTGCGTTGCTAGGATAAACGGTTCGTAGCCTTGATATCTACGCTTGTAGTTTATATCCACAAGACCATGCTTGTCAATTTTCCAATCTTGATTTTCAATCGGATCGAACCATTCACACTTGAACAACACGATCTTTGCAGGTTCTCTGCCATTATTATATGACAACTCCACAATCTCTCGCAAGATGCCAAAGAAATTATTTTCCGGATCGACGTCTTTGTAGTTCGAAGACTTGATACACAAACAACTATTTTTGTGGAATCAAGATCCAGGAAGCTCTCTGATCGGAGCATTTGTCAACTTGAATCGAAAGCCATTGACACAGTAACTTGGCCATATTTTAACAAAAGTAATTGGTCCCTTGGCAAGAGTTCTAATTAATTCAATCTCGGATGAAATTAGACGATCGACCTGAATATCAAAGAAGAGATAATAAGTTATTTATTGTGCAGTCGCATTAGAAGAGGCCAGTAATTACCGAGCTACTTATATATTCGCTCAACCAAGAAGGAAAATGACATCTCATTTCTTGTTCTAATACTTCGTCTGTTAGGTAGGGTATAACCAGCCTCAACTCATCATTATATGTGCTGGAAAATAACGAAGCAACCGCCGATTAGTACAATAATATTAGCTTATACTATTACATTAAGATGACGTAAACTCATCATCCTGAGTTACTTACCCCTCTAGTTTCTCCACTTCATCCTCGTCGCAATTGAGTAATACATATAACTGAGCAGCCCTTAGCTCTTTGTCATTCAAATATCTCTTCTTTATTTTCCCCGAAGGCTTTCCGGACGTATTGAATACTTTCAGTATTCTATCATTAAATTCTTGATATCCGTCGTCGTTTCTCGGAGCCCTCATTCTATTCGTAGCAACATGAGGTTTGAAATAGGAGGAGTAGAAATTTGTAATCTCCTCGAGAATATAGGCTTCACAAATAGAACCCTCGACCCGAGCCTTATTTTTCACCTTTCTTTTTAGGTGATTCAAATATCGCTCGAACGGGTACATCCATCGATATTCGACGGGTCCACCAATACGTGCCTCGTTGGAAAGATGAATCAACAAATGCTCATAGAGTCGAAGAATCCAGGAGGGAACACCCTCTCTAGCTTGCACAGTGTTACCGTAATGTCCTTCTCTTGCTTTTCTAGACGATTAACGAGCAATTTCTTAGAACAAAGGTCCCTGAAGAATATGCTAAGCTCCGTCAATGGATCCCAAACTGCCTACGGTAAGAATTCCCGAAATACAATCGGAATTAACCGTTCCATGAATACGTGACAATCATGGCTCTTCATACCTGTCAGTTTGTTCTCCTTGAGATCGACGCATCTTCTCAAGTTCGAAACATACCCATCTGGAAATTTTAGACCTTGAATCCACCTACAAAGCCTCACTTTATCCTCCTTCTCCAGTGAGAAAATTGCCTTAGGCTGCTTCAACTTCCCATTCCCATCCTCTATCAAATGTAATGCAGGACGTCTACATATTTCTTCCAAGTCCAATCTAGCCTTTGGATTGTCTTTCGTCTTCCCCTTTACGTCCATTACAGTATTAATTATATTGTCAAACACATTCTTCTCGATATGTATGACATCAAGGTTATGTCTAATCAGATTGGTGCTCCAATATGGAACATCCCAGAATATACTCCTCTTCGTCCAGTTATGAGTGCGACCAAATCCGTCACACTTGTAGCCCGTAGCAGGCTGCTCAATAGCTCTTGGTAAATCTTTTACCTCTTCCTATATCGTGTATCCGGGCCACCTTGGCGGGGGATTAGTCTTCTCCACAATGCCAGTACGAAAAGCATTTCTGTTCCTCCGGTACGGATGATCCTTCGGCAGGAATTGTCGATGACAATCTAAGAAGCACTGTTTGCCTCCGTGTTTCAAACGGAAAGTCTTAGTGTTGTCCTTGCAATACGGACATGAAAGATGACCATGCGTGCTCCATCCAGGTAACATTCCATAGGCCAAAAAGTCGTTGATGGTCCACATAAGTGCTGCCCGCATTTGGAAATTTTGTTTTCTAGATACATCATACGTGTTGGAACCTACTTCCCACAGCTGATTCAACTCATCAATCAACGGCTCTAAATACACATCGATATTTTTTTCGGATTGTTCAAACCTGGGATAATAACGGTAGGGAACATATACGGAGTCTTCATGCACATCCAAGGCGGTAGATTGTACGGGGTGACGATCACATGCCAACACGAATACTGGGATCCCGAAAGTCCGAATAGGATAAAACCGTCGGAGCAGAGACCCAATCTGACATTATGCGGATCAGAAGCAAAATCTGGATACTTTCGATCAAAGTGCTTTCATGCTTCTCCATCAGATGGGTGATCCAACACTCCTTCTGTATGTTTTTGCTTATGCCAACTCATGTTTTCTGCAGTTTCCTTCACCATAAATAACCGTTACAACCGCGGCGTCAACGGCAAGTAGTGCATCGAAGAGGTAGGCTTTCTGGCACCGACAGACTTTCTTCTACCACATGTCTTGTAGCGATCGACTCCACAAAATCTGCAGGCATCTTCATCCTTGTCATCTTTGTAGTACAACATGCACCCGTTGCGACAGGCATCAATTTTTTTGTATTCCATCCAGAGCGATCTAACCATCCTCTTAGACCGGTAGAAGTCTTTAGGCAACTTCGCACCTTCAGGCAATATTTCTATAAGCAACTCCATAAGACGGTTGTAGCAATCTTGTGACATGTTAAAATCGGACTTGATGCTCAATAATCTTGTAACCACCTCCAACGGTGAATGATCCTCACAACAAGGATATAATGGAGTCCTTGCATTCTCCAGCAACTCCATGAACTGTGCAGCATCGGGGTTCGGTGCCTCCTCAGGTACAACATAATCATCCGGATCGAAACTAGGCCCGGCAGTATCAAAAACCATGTTCACCAATCCATCGTCGTAAGGAGCATTGTTGTAGACGTCCACATAAGGCTCGTACTCCGATGCTAAAGACACAAGTTCTCCATGCTCGCTCCACTAATAGTAATTCGGCATGAAACCCTTCGAGTATAAATAATACGTGACATCCACTTCTGGATGATATTTCAAGTTGTGACATCTCACACACGGACACTTAATTTTGGTACCGTCCATGTACTGAGGGAACGCCTTGGCAAACTGCAGGAACTGGTGTACACCCTCTATGAATTCATTCCGCACACTGCACATGTCATTAGGATGACGGTTGTACATCCACGAACGATTCTGCAGATAGTAATTCAGCTCCATATCCATTTGAGGATAATTCTGTAAGATAGATACATGCACATCGTTTAAACACTTGTAAAAGTAATCATGATACAAAAAGTGGTAATAGATATGATGTATCCTATGTAGTTTCTTTCCCTCTCTTGACTGTGAACCTTGGTTAACATTAATATTTCTACACTTCTCTAGGGTGAGGTTGAGGTAGATATCCTATGATGCGGAATAGTCGACTGAATGACCCGAATGAGGATGAAAGAAGTAGGGAGGCTCACTCTATACACTCTAGGATTGACTTATTTCATCGTTGATTTGACTTATTTTGGTAGTGTGAAATGTCAACAATATCCGATACGGTACCTCAAAGACCTAAATATAGAATATTAATGTCAATTGGTGTTTTGGAATCATAAACATGATATACTAGGTCAATTCTAGGTCTCCAAGTCATTTCTAGGTCACACTAGGACAACTGGGTCAATACCTTGCCAAACTTGGTCAAACTAGGTCACACTTAGGTTTTTAGGGCCATGCGTTGCCTTACCAAGGTATTCTAGTCTATACTAGGCTAATACCCTATGTATTTGCCCTACCAATATCCTATTCACATAGGTAAAACCATTACTATGGCCTATTTACCTAATTACATATACACTAGCCTATCCTTAACTCTAGTAAAAACCAATACCCAAACTCAATACCCCATACACTACAACATAGGTATCTCCCATACCCATGTGTCAACCCATTACCTAAACCTATAGGCTTCCTAAACCTATATATTACCTAGTCACTCTAGGTAAAGCCATTACCTATACTCATAGGTAAAACAATTCCTATCTTGAAGTTACCTATACTTATTGTCCTAGTCCTCATCTATACACATTATCCTAAGGCCTCGTTTGGTTCACCGATTTAAGAAAGTAGGAAAGGAAAGTTGTTCCTTTCCTTTGTTTGGTAACCACAAACTTGAGAATCAATTTCCTTACAAGGGGGAAAATTGGAGGGAATATGGTTCCACTCATGACCCATGGGATTCATTTTTCCTCCTCCTTTTCCAACATTTATTACAAAAGTAACCATGTGTTATTGCTTATTTTACCATTAATGCTTATTTTACCATTGTTATATTTTTGCTTTCTTTTCCTACACCAACCAAACAACAGAAAGGAAATGTGACAGGAATCCTACTTTCCGATTCCTATGGAAAATACAAAGGAATACATTTCCTTTCCGTGAACCAAACGAGGCCTAATAGTGTCAAAGTGTCCACGTGTTGTCAAAGTGTCAAAGTATCAAAGTGTCACAGTGTGTGTCAAAGTGTCCACTTGTGTGTCAAAGTGTCCACGTGTGTGTCAAAAGGTCGTGTCTGTGTCGCATCAGAAAAGGGAGATAGGATTAGGGTTTACCGACACAGCGTTGGGGTTGGGTCGGGGTCGCCGGGGCTGGAGCAGCGACGGAGGAGACTGGTCGGGTGGCCGTCGGAGGGAGTGAGTCGTCGGAGGAATGGGGTCGTCGGGCAGGGGGTCGCCGCGGGCAAGGGTAAGGGGAAGAGCGGGAGATTAGAAAATTTTAGATAAAAAAGATGAAAAATCGATCGGGCCAGAACCCTATATGAAATATTTTAGCGATGCCAGTTAAAGACGTCGCTAACCGTCGCTATTTATTAAAACCTGGCGACATCGTAAAAGTGGCATCGCGAAACGTCGCTGAATAAAAAAACAGTAACGTTTTGCGACTAGAATGCGACATCAGTTGTCCAAAACATAATTTGTGTCGCTAACTGTCGCTCAAACGTCGCTGATAGTGACGTTCAGCGACGTATATATAAAACGTCGCTAAAAGCACAAAACTTAGCGACGTATTTATCTGGAGTTGCTTATTTCGTCGCTATTATGACTTATTTTGGTAGTGCTAAAGGAATAATCCCATGATCATGACAAAAACATAAATGCTTCACTGATGAGTTAATTCTTTTTTCTACTAGAAAAAACCCCCCATATGGCGTCCATGTGCTCCACCACACCTTATGTGCATATCTCAACAAGCAAAGCTTTATATAGAGACACTCATTTTTTGGTGTGAGCAATGTAGGACAATCTTTCTAGTCTCCAAAGGCAAAAATACCAACAATCACCCACATAACTCTATATATAAGGGTTGAGTATTCTCCACAGTAACTGTCCATCATGCATTAGGATAGATGTCGCTACGACTTGAATCTTTTCGTATGTGTCAAATAACATCATAATACAAGAATGGACTAAACCTTGAATTATGCACCATAACTGTAATTCTTCTCACTCACATAATGACATCAACTGTGCTTCTAGTTGGACATTAAAAGCCCCATGCCAGCCTGGTTTTAGTGTATATATATTGGGTGTCTATAAGTTTTTCCTCAAGAGACAGCCTATATCTCTATCCACACTCTAGGTGAGTTCTTTTAAACAATCTTGGCATGAAGCATTTTGCTTCCTTGTGGTGCTACGCCGCTTTGACATGGCCCAAAGCCGAGGCTACCTCATGTAGTTTCATACCACTGTAGCGTGATGTAGTGCCCCGCTCCGCGAAGGCACTAAATAAACAGAGAAATTGGATTGCTGGCTCTGCAACAGAAGACGATTAATCTGGTGAGTGGACACAGTGTCATTTTATGATTCGCTTGCGCCCAATAAGAATATAAGTTTTTGAATGAATTTTGTTGCTAACAACGAGATGGTAATCATTATGCTTATAAGAGAATCCATATGTTGTTATGCTAATATAAGAAAAGAGATAATCTGCATGCTAAGAAGTAGAACTGTTGCTTGCTAATAAGAAACGATATGATGCCTACCAAGCTATTGATAAATACTTCTTTCGAAAATGACCCCTTGTCATGCTTGATAAGAAAAGAGAGAAGTTGTTGGCTATGTGATAAGAAGAAGAAGAAGGCACGAAATTAACGTGTCATACATCTACAAAGACATGAAATGAACATGTCGTATATCTGCTAAGGCAAAAAATGAACATGTTGTATATCTGTAACACCCAATTTTTTAAATGAGGGTAATTTTAAAATTTTATGATTTTAATTATTAAATTATGATATTAAAAAATAATATGATTTTTGGTGATTTTTAAAACTATTAAAAAATCATGACTTGTGATTTTGATGTGCAGCTAGTGAAACCGAAGAGACTGTCTACCCTAGAGCCTAACCCTATGATTTGGAATATTAATTATCATTTTTAGCCTAGGGGTAATTTGGTCATTTTGACTTATTAGAATTATTGATTTATTTATTGGATTGACGGTTGTTGATTTTGACTTTTGCTAGTTGTGACTTAAGAGACTAACATAGATGCTGACTCTAGTTAAGGTGACTTGATTAGCATAGTGAGACCCTAATCTAACTTAGGTCGACTTGGTTTTGACATGAGTGATTTAGCTCTTGAGAAAATTAGGAATGATTTTAATGTTGGACTTAAGGCTAAGGTAGAGAGCCCATTGCTCATGTGACTTGGCACATGGCCCATGACTTGTAATCCTAACCCTAATTTTCATTCAATATAACCAGCCACTTAGGTCTCCCCTCCCTATAAATAATCTCCTCATTTTTGTTCTTGCCTCTTTGTAATATTTCAACAAATTGAAGAAAGAGGTAAAGAGCCATCTTTCCCAATCCATAACTTTCTCATTTCAAGTCCTTTTTGGCTCAAATCTTTTGCATTAGGTTCTAATTAGTCTCTTCTTGCTGTTCATAGAGAGTAATCTCAGCCTTGGATCAATTTGGAGCTTTTGACCATCAAGGAGAACACCCCCATTTGAAGCTTTTCTTACAAATTGTACCTGTAGGTAAAACCTCTTAAATTATATTTTAATTCCGATTTCTTTACATATTAGGCTAGAACTAGGTGTCCCCTAGCTATCCCTAAAAATTGGGTAGAATTCGTGTCCATTTCGTGTCCGTATCGGACACGTATTAATGTATCCATGTAGGTGTTTGATGAAATGCCACACTCGTATTTTTATTATCATTTTTGAAATGTGTTTGAATGATTTTGTAGTACTAGGTGTAGTGTTTGATTTCGTATTACTGATCTATGATTTTCGTGTTGTATCGTGTCCACACGGGGACACGAACTTGCTGTTCTGGACAGCGTACCGTGTCCTGCATCTCGGGCCCTATAACTCACTGTGTAGGACACGTGGGAACACAAAATTTTATGGAGTTGTTGGGGCAAACACTGAAACTATGCTCCCAAAATTTGGGAGCATATGGTTCACCACACGAAGAGAAATTGCACGCGCACTGGACACGCACTGCTGCACACGTGCAGAAAATTACGTCTGATACGCTCACATTACTCGGACACGACACGGCCTCGACCCGATTCAGGGTGCTAGACCCCTAGCCCTACTATGGGCGAACCTCTGTGCACAAGGATGAGTCACGTGCCGCCTTGTGTCGAGAGCACGAAGGCTCGACACGCAAGCACGAGACAGTCCTCATTGACTAGTCACCGGGTTTCACATTTATTGATTGTACACTTCGTGTCCAGTTTCTTGGACACGAATTGACAACCTGACATATGTGCACATGTGACTCACCTTCGTATGCACCTGATTTGGGTTTTGGATTAATATGGTATTCGAATTTACGAAGTTGCTATTTTTCTGATACTTACTGATATGCTGAGTTCCTGAAGTTTTAATAAATGTATTCGACTGCTTTTGAATGTTAATAGGAATGTAGATTCACAACTACATATCAGGGATTAGCCTATCATGTTGGGTTTATGATTTGCATGGAAATTTAGTTTTAAATTGGCATTGGGCTTTTGAGATTTTGTTGACTGAGGTGCACACTGTTAGGGTAGGCTGTTAGTTAACTGCCATGTTACTAAATTGTTGGTTCAGTTTTCAAATAGAATTTCCTATATCTTGCTGAGTTTTATTGCATTAGGAATTTAGGGTTGTAGTAGTGTTTAGTTTTCGAAATTGTATTGGCCTTTGGGATTTCATTGAACTGTTTTTCTTTCCTATTTTCCTGAGAACCTATACCATATCACAGACACACACACCCCTGAGCTGGAAACTGAGATTTCCTTTTTACACAAAAACCTGAGAACTATATCCTACATTACACTCTCCTATGTTGCACTGTTTTAATTGACCACATACACAAATCTGAGAGCTTATATGCCAGATGTTTCCTGAGAATACATGAGTATATACACCCTGCACTGAAAACTGAGGATAGGATTAGACATTAAAACTGAGTTTTATTAACAGTTTACTTATGAATTTGATTGGTTTGAATGTAAATTCCTGAGAATGACACTGTGTATAAATTGTATTGGGGTTTGGGGATTCATTGAACTGATGCACTGTTGGGATTCTAAGACACACCCTACACAATTCTATACATACACATGTACTAAGCCCTCATTCCTATTAACCCACAGACATACACATTTACATCTAAAACTGAAATCTGAAACCCCTGTCCTACACACACTCTATTGACACACAGGTAACACATTGTTCACACCCTTCCCTTTTTTTCAATTTCAGGTTGGTTGAGTGTGTAGTTGATTTGGTTTGTTCATTGGGTTTAAGTCATTTACTTTTAAGGATTTCAGTAGGTTGATTTAGTTGATGTTGGATTCATACTTTTCCTGAGAGTATATTGCATATGCACACTCACCCCACATTAACTGAGATGCCCCCACTGTTTCCTAAATCTGGAAACTGAGATAGGATTTCGATTTAGTGTGGCATTGACTTAACTGCTAGCTAGGTCCATGTTTTCAGTCTTCCTGGAAAACACTTTCTGAGATTCACATCATTATAAACCTGAGGATTTATGTGCTCAGCCGAGAATTTCAACTGTATATATAGATACACTGCTTTCTTTCCTGAGATTTCCAACTGTCATTTTACTTAACTGAGAGCCTAGGGGATAACCTTCACACACACACACACACATGAAAACTCTTTACACACACAAACCTGAGAATGAAGGGGTTGTGGTTGTTCACAGTTTGGTTAGAGCTTGATTGGTATTTCAGTTTTTGAACAATGGATGTGAACACACATGTTTAGCCTCACCCACATCACCCTCTATATCTCTCTATATATATTTTGATATATGGTAATATATATATATATATATATATATATATATATATATATATATATATATATATATATATATAACATGTAATTTATGTATTGGTATATGTATGTAAGTATCTCTATATATATACATGTAGTGATATATATATATATATATATATATATATGTATAAAGGTGATAAATGAATGTATGAATGAATGTATATATGCAAGGTATGCAGGAATAATATGTAATATAGGTAATACAATATAGGCATGAATAATGTGGTATATAAATATATAAATGAGTTTGATAGCTTGTATAGCATTGTGATGGTATGCGAGTGCTAGCCTAGGCTTGGTTAGGCCTAGTGAGACTTGTTAGACTTGTTTGGACTAGGACTTGACCTAGTTTGACTAGTGTGGTTGACTAGAGTTGACCAAGTGTCGACTTTAGCCTACTTTGACCTAGACAGCATACAGATGCATTGTAGATTACATTTATCATCTCATGTATACATCTTGACTTGTGTTGCTCTAACTAGGAGTCAGGTACCTCATCTTGGACAGTACATTTACTACAGCTATTCAGATACCAGGCGAGTACATTCTTTTATCATTTCATAACTTGCTTAGAATTATATTCCTGCTCTAGTTTACCTTATTTGATGATGTCACGATATTATCACGGATTGGTACTATATGGATCTTTTTATGCGATGTTATCCCCCTCGGGAGCATCGGATACATCATGTCGTGTGTTTCATGTACATCGTGTATTCCTCGCTCTCATGTTATTCTTGTTTCTCATGTGCTTTATGATTGTTCATGCATACTCGTGTACTCTCATGAGCTCTCATGTTCGGTCATATTTCTCATGTATCTCTTGTATAACCTATACTTCATGTGCACCCATTTATGGGCTTTCATGTGAATTTTATGTGCACTCATTTATGAGCCCTCATGTATACTTTATGTGCACCCATTTATGGGCTTTCATGTGAAAATCATGTGCGTAACATAACTTGTCTGGATCTTTGTGTATTGATTGGGGTATGGGGGAGTATAAATAGTCATGTGAACAATTCTAAAGTAGTATAACCATGTGCGCCTCTTTAGTATATTCATGTACAAATCCAGCCGTTCACATGTCGACTTTGTACTCTAAATCACTAGTCACTGGTAGCTCTCTACTTATAGTAGATATTTCTATTACAGTTCTCTCTCTATTTATATCATGTACTTTCTTTCAGTTTTATGTATCGTACTCTCTTGTATGTTTATATTTTCTAACCTGTTATGATCTGCATGAGATGTATTGTGCTCGCTCCCATCCTGACTGGAACTATTAAAATTTTTACAGAGGATGATGAGGAACCCTGCACCCTTACTTTGGAGCTTGCCTAGATGACACTCGCGACCTGGACCCCTGGAGAGGTTCAGACAGCTGCTGAGGATGATATCTTGCATAGTGTAGATAGCTTAGACTGTTCTTTCTTTTTATGATTAGTTGTTGTTCTTGATTTCAGAGTTGTATATTTTGGAGATATTGAGACTAGTAGTTGTTAACTTGATTATTTCACTTCTTGTCGTACCTCAGTTTGAGGATTTTTTTATCTATTTCATCGTGTTATATTCTACCTTTAGATTGTGATTGAGTTGTACCTTCTGTGATTGGCCTCCTTTTGGAGAGTATTTCATATTATGTAGTTATAGTTCATGACCTAGAACAACATTCTACCGCCGATACTGCGGCGTAGGCTGAGCGCTGTTACGCACTCGTACCCTCTCGGTGGGTGCGGGTCATGATACGTTTTTAGTGGTAGCCCATGCAGGTCGAGTTTATGTAGTGGTATTCGAACTAGAGTATCACTACATCCTGCAGTAGGATTATGATATATTTTTGAAGGTACTCAATCACAGTTAGGACTCCTTGAGAGATTCCTGGGACGACCATTGAGAATCTTATTTAAAATTCAATTTGAAATCCTTTTCCTTGTTTTGTTCGCTCTTACTCCTTGATTATTGAATTTGATTTTGATGGATCGTTGTTGATTTTGATTTTTCTATCGAGATAAGTTTTATGGCCTGAGTTACGATATTTTTTGATAATATATGTTGACGGGAAAAACAGGGATGGTAAAATGTCTACTTGATTATGGAACCTGTAGTTTATCGCAGCCATATTAGCTGGCGTGGCGGAAACATAGAGACCTAACTTCGGATGTACATATCTTGGTTATGAGATTTGAAATTTCTCGCAGCTATACTAGTCGACATAGCGAGAATTCCAGACGACATGATTATAGAGGTGCAGCCCCAGTTATGGAATCTATCGTTTATCGCAGCCTTGCTTACTAGTATGGCGAGGACTCTGAGTAACATGATTTTGGATAGACGCATATGATTATCAGACTATATCTTGAGAAGGTTTTTAAACATATTATCTCTATCGTACCCTTCTGTTATTATAAATTGTATTCCATCATCAAATAATTTAGGAGTAGGAATATTTTAGCTTTATAGAGCTTATTCATATGTACTTCTTTCATAGTGTAATGATATGATGACTTGTAGAGTGGCTGTACCCTAGAGATGATAGTTAGCATTAGTATTAGAATAATAACCTATTATAGGTGATTCTCCTGACCTACCGGTTTTCATATAGGATGTTAGTATGCCTCACAGCCTTGATAATTTATTATTATTTTTCTCTTACCTTTCCAGTAAGACACCCATGACAAGAGCCTGTCCTTGAGCATAGTTGTAGTTCACCTAAGACTGAGAGGTCTATATATATATAGATAGATTGCAGATGATAGTGGCATATGGGATATGGGTTGGTTGGTATCTATAGGCCATTGTTGTATAGGATTATAGACATGTTGCTTAGCCTATATTGGTTCAGTTTCCTAATTTAGCTAAGTTTTCCTTGTGATGAGTTCAGGCATGATAGATCAACCTTTATAGGCAGTGTGCAGACCCTTCACTAGATGTCATGTCCCTTTTCTTATAAATTCAGTCTCCTTAGCATCATTTCTTTTGCCTACATTGATGTTTCAGACCATTCATCCTTAGCCTAAATTTTGAGCATTATTCAGTGTAAGTTTAGTCTACTTTAACCCTTGATGATCAGTTATATATATATGGATATATAGGTGATATACTTAGGATATATGTAATGGATTGTTGTTCTTGAGCTTATGTATATATAGTATTTGGGATTTGTGTGCTTAGATTATGGGTATTTAGTTATGAGTGACTTGATAAGATTGGGAAGTTAAGAGTTAGTCTATTATAGAGTTTTTCTTTTTTGCTAATCTCTAGTTGCCAACACCTAGATAGCTTGCATAGGTAAAACCCTAAGAAGTTGACCAGTTGATGACCAAGTACTTGGATGTTGAGAAATTGACTAGTGGTTGACCCTTGACTATGTTGACCTAGAAGTAGTACTACCATCTTAAATTTCGAGGACAAAATTTTTCTAAGGTGGGTAGACTTGTAACACCCAGTTTTCTAAATGAGAGTAATTTTAAAATTTTATGATTTTAATTATTAAATTATGATATTAAATAATAATATAATTTTTGGTAATTTTTAAAACTATTAAAAACCCATGACTTGTGATTTTGATGTGCAGCTAGTGAAACCGTAAAGACTGTCTACCATAGATCCTAACCCTGTGATTTGGAATATTAATTATCATTTTTAGCCTAGAAGTAATTTGGTCATTTTGACTTATTAGAATAATTGATTTATTTATTGGATTGACGATTGTTGATTTTGACTTTTACTAGTTGTGACTTAAGAGACTAACCTAGATGCTGACTCTAGTTAAGGTGACTTGATTAGCATGGTGAGACCCTAATCTAACTTAAGTCGACTTGGTTTTGACTTGAGTGATTTAGCTCTTGAAAAAATTAGGAAGGATTTTAATGTTGGACTTAAGGCTATGGTAGAGAGCCCATTGCTCATGTGACTTGGCCCATGGCCCATGACTTGTAACCCTAACCCTAATTTTCATTCAATATGACCAACCACTTAGGGCTCCCCTTCCTATAAATAATCTCCTCATTGTTGTTCTTGCCTCTTTGTAATATTTCAACAAATTGAAGAAAGAGGTAAAAAGTCATCTTCCCCAATCCATAACTTTCTCATTTCAAGTCCTTTTTGGCTCAAATATTTTGCATTAGGTTCTAATTAGTCTCTTCTTGCTGTTCATGGAGAGTAATCTCAGCCTTGGATCAATTTGGAGCTTTTGGCCATCAAGGAGAACACCCCCCATTTGAAGCTTTTCTTGTAAATTGCACCTATAGGTAAAACCCCTTAAATTGTATTTTAATTCTGATTTTTTTGCATATTAGGCTAGAACTAGGTGTCCCCTAGTTGTCCCTAAAATTGGGTAGAATTCATGTCCATTTCGTGTCTGTATCGGACAAGTATCAATGTGTCTATGTAGGTGTTTGTTGAAATGCCACACTCGTGTTTTTATTATCATTTTTGAAATGTGTTTGAATGAATTTGTAGTGCTAGGTGTATTGTTTGATTTTGTGTCATTAATCTATGATTTTCGTGTTGTGTCGTGTCCACACGGGGACACGAACTTGCTGTTCTGGACAGTGTGCAGTGTCCTGCATCTCGGGCCCTATAACTCACTGTGTAGGACAAGTGGGGACACAAAATTTTGTGGAGTTGTTGGGGCAATCTCTAGTTGCCAACACCTAGATAGCTAGCATATGTAAAACCCTAAGAAGTTGACCAGTTGATGACCAAGTACTTGGATGTTGAGAAATTGACTAGTGGTTGACCCTTGACTATGTTGACCTAGAAGTAGTACTACCATATTAAATTTCGAGGACGAAATTTTTCTAAGGTGGGTAGACTTGTAACACCCAGTTTTCTAAATAAGGGTAATTTTGAAATTTTAAGATTTTAATTATTAAATTATGACATTAAATAATAATATAATTTTTGGTGATTTTTAAAACTATTAAAAAACCATGACTTGTGATTTTGATGTGCAGCTAGTGAAACCGTCGAGACTATCTACCCTAGAGCCTAACCCTGTGATTTGGAATATTAATTATCATTTTTAGCCTAGGGGTAATTTGGTCATTTTGACTTATTAGAATTATTGATTTATTTATTGGATTGACGGTTGTTGATTTTGACTTTTACTGGTTGTGACTTAAAAGACTAACCTAGATGCTGACTCTAGTTAAGGTGACTTGATTAACATGGTGAGACCCTAATCTAACTTAAGTCGACTTGGTTTTGACTTAAGTGATTTAGCTCTTGAGAAAATTAGGAAGGATTTTGATGTTGTACTTAAGGCTAAGGTAGAGAGCCCATTGCTCATGTGACTTGGCCCATGGCCCATGACTTGTAACCCTAACCCTAATTTTTAATCAATATGACCAGCCACTTAGGGCTCCCCTCCCTATAAATAATCTCCTCATTGTTGTTCTTTTCTCTTTGTAATATTTCAACAAATTGAAGAAAGAGGTAAAGAGCCATCTTCCCTAATCCATAACTTTATCATTTCAAGTCCTTTTTGGCTCAAATATTTTGTATTAGGTTCTAATTAGTCTCTTCTTGCTATTCATGGAGAGTAATCTCAGCCTTGGATCAATTTGGAGCTTTTGGCCATCAAGGAGAACACCCCCCATTTGAAGCTTTTCTTGCAAATTGCACCTATAGGTAAAACCCCTTAAATTGTATTTTAATTTCGATTTCTTTGCATATTAGGCTAGAAATAGGTGTCACCTAGCTGTCCCTAAAAATTGGGTAGAATTCGTGTCCATTTTGTGTCCGTATCGGACACGTATCAATGTGTCTATGTAGGTGTTTGATGAAATGCCATACTCGTGTTTTTATTATCATTTTTGAAATGTGTTTGAATGAATTTGTAGTTCTAGGTGTTGTGTTTGATTTCGTGTCATTGATCTATGATTTTCGTGTTGTGTCATGTCCACACGGGGACATGAACTTGCTGTTCTGGACAGCGTGCAGTGTCCTGTATCTCGGGCCCTATAACTGACTGTGTAGGACACGTGGAGACACAAAAATTTGTGGAGTTATTGGGTCAATCACTGATACTTTGCTCCCAAAATTTGGGAGCATATGGTTCACCACACGAGGAGAAATCGTACGTGCACTGGACACGCACTGCTGTACACGCGCGAAAAATCGCCTCTGATACGGTCATATTACTCGGACACGACACGACCTCGACCCGATTCAGGGTACTAGACCCCTAGCCATACTATGGACGAACCTCTGTGCACAAGTACGAGTCACGTATCGCCTTGTGTCGAGAGCACGAAGGCTCGACACGCAAGCACGAGACAGTCCTCATTGACTAGTCACTGGGTTTCACATTCATTGATTGGACACTTCGTGTCCAGTTTCCTGGACACGAATTGACACCCTGACACATGTGCACATGTGACTCACCTTCGTATGCACCTGATTTGGGTTTTGGATTAATATGGTATTCGAATTTAGGAAAATGCTACTTTTTTGATACTTACTGATATGCTGAGTTCCTGAAGTTTTAATGAATGTATTCGACTGCTTTTGAATTTTAATTCGAACGTAGATTCACAACTACATATCAGGGATTAGCCTATCATGTTGGGTTTATGATTTGCACGGAAATTCAATTTTAAATTGGCATTGGGCTTTTGAGATTTTATTGACTGATGTGTACACTGTTAGGGTAGGCTGTTAGTTAACTGCCATGTTACTAAATTGTTGGTTCAATTTTCAATAAGAATTTCCTATATCTTGTTGAGTTTTGTTGCATTAGGAATTTAGGGTTGTAGTAGTGATTAGTTTTCAAAATTGTATTGGGCCTGTGGGATTTCATTGAACTGTTTTTCTTTCCTATTTTCCTGAGAACCTACACCATATCACAGACACACACACACCTGAGCTGGAAACTGAGATTTCTTTTTTACACAAAAACCTGAAAACTATATCCTACATTACCCTCTCCTATGTTGCACTATTTTAATTGACCACACACACAAATCTGAGAGCTTATATGCCAGATGTTTCCTGAGAATACATGAGTATATACACCCTGCACTGAAAACTGAGGATAGGTTTAGACAATAAAACTGAGTTTTATTAACAGTTTATTTATGAATTTGATTGGTTTGAATGTAAATTCCTGAGAATGACATTGTGTATAAATTGTATTGGGGTTTGGGGATTCATTGAACTGATGCACTGTTGGGATTCTAAGACACACCCTACACAATTCTATACACACACACACCCTACACAATTCTATACAACTGCCCAACAGTGTAGGCATACAGGCCTGCATACACGTAGCAGCGCAGCAGTGCAAGCGACAGTGTAGGCATACAGGCCTGCATACACGTAGCAGCGCAGCAGTGCAAGCGCACAGCCCCGCAACGGTGCATGTGCGCATACGCGCCCAACCCGCACAAGCCCCTGCGCAGGCACCTGCGCATACGCTCGCCCATGCAACTCGTGCAACAACAGCGTACAAAGCGCCATACATCGATGCTGACGTGCTAAGTGTGCCAATAAAGTGCCACCTAGCGTCCTTGAGCCTGAGTCCGAGTCTGAGTCGTTCGAGGCTTAGCTCCTAAGGAAATAATCATATGAGCATAACAAAAAGCATAAATGCTTCATTGAGGAGTTAATCTATTTTTCTACTAAAAAACACTCCTATATGGCACCCATGTGCCCCACCACACCTCATGTGCATATCTCAACACAAACAAAGCTTTATATAGAGATACTAACTTTTTGGTATGGGCAATATGGGAGTATCTTTCATGTCTCCAAAGGCAAAACACCAATATTTTCAAGGTACAATTACTTCCTTTCAGGTTGGCGGATCTCCATTGGAGACTGAAGGGTTGGCCCTAAAGTTAGCTCTGGTATCACTATGTTGGAAAAAAAATGTGAAGAAATTTCCCCAAACTAGAGATTACCTACGAGAGAACCGAGCAATACAACGCACGAACCAAAACACCAACCACACACAAACAATCCACTCAGACACAGATAATTTTTGACGTGGAAAATCTTTGCGAAAAAAAACCACGGAACGATCGGAGTTCAACCCTTGAGAAGCCTTCACTAATGAAATAAAAGGAGTACACCCTCTACAAACTTCTTTCGATCCAAGACGAATCCCCACAATAATTGGAAGCAAGAAATATTGATTACAAGGCTACGAAGAACAAAGACGACGAGTAGAGATTACCCGAACACGATCCTCCTTCGAAAACCTTTAATCCTCCTTCTCTCCCAAAGTTGCAATGGCACTCTTGCTATCGTAAAGCAAAGTATATTGCTCTTACTTCAGCCCTATTTCCTGCAACAACTTTTTCATCCACAGCAACTCCTTGAAAGCCTTCGTCGCCGCAATATACTCCACCTCTGTCGTCGAAAAGGCAACACACTTCTGCAACCACGACTGTCACGATACCGCTCCACCAGCAAACATCATCACATAGCCCGAAGTCGATCGTCTCGTGTCTACATCTCCAGCCATATCAGCGTCAGTTTAACCAACCAACATTGGCTCGTCACCACCAAAAGAAATTCTCCAATCAGCAGTGCCCTGAAGATATCGTAGGATTCACTTGAGCGCACTCCAATGTACTCTTCCAGGATTTGAAAGATACCTGCTAACTGTGCCAATTGCGTGAGCGATATCTGGCCTCATACATACCATAAAATACATAAGAATCCCCACAACTGAAGCATATGGAACCCGCTCTATATCTTCTTTTTCGTCCTCAGTAGATAGACAATGCTCCTCAGTAAACTTAAAGTAAGCCGCAAGGGGGCAACTCACTTTTTTTGACCCATCCATCCTGAAATGCTGAAGTACCCGGTGAATGTTCTTCTTTTAGGATAAGTGTAACAGCTTGGACCCTCTCTTCCGGCTGATCTCCATCCCAAGAATAGTCTTTGATGCGTCCAAATCCTTTATAGAGAAGGTCGTGCCCAGTTGGCGCTTCAACTCCGCTATCTTAGTGGTATTCCGACCCACTAATAGCATATCATCAACATAGAGCAATTAAATGATAAAATCATCCTTGGCAAAGTACCTCACAAATACACAGTAATCCGAAGTCGTCCGTGCATAACCATGCTCCCCCCAAACTTCATGTACCACTGTCTCATAGCCTGCTTCAGACCATACAAGCTCTTCCTCAACCGGCAGACCAAATGTGACTTGCCCTTCTTACAGAATCCCTCTGGCTACTCCATGTACAACTCCTCAAGATCACTATGGAGGAATGCCATCTTTACGTCCATCTTTTCGACCTCCAAGTCGAAACTAGCTGCCAATGCTAGCACCACCCGAATTGATGACTGCTTGACGACTGGCGAAAAGATCTCACCATAATCTACGCCTTTCCGCTGACCGTAGCCTTTAACTACCAGCCTTGCTTTATATCAAGGGAGAGTAGCATCATCCTTCTGCTTCACTCTGAACATCCATCGATTCTTTAGAGCCTTCTTGTCCTTTGGCAACCGCACCAGCTTGTAAGTAGAATTGGCGTCTAAGAAACTCATCTCCTCCTGAATAGCCACCATCTACTCCTGTCTTTGTTCGTCTTCCATAGCCTCCACAAAGCTTTCGGGCTCTCCTCCGTCAGTCAGTAGCACATACTCACTCGGTGAGTATCTCGTAGATGGTCGACGCTCTCTGTCGCTCCTTCTCAATGGAGCCACTGGTGCTGGCTGTATACCAACAGTCTCCTACCCTTTAAGAACTACCTCCCCGGCATGCTCTTCCTCCTGAGGGATACTCTAACCGCCATCAGCAGGTTGATGATCAAGGTTAGGAGCAACTCTATGCACTGGCTTCCCCATAACTGGATCCTCTGCGATATCCTCTGGAAACTGCTCGAAGCGAAATGACTCTAACTCAGGCAATTCCTCAGCCTCAGAAGGCGTCTCGAAATCTTAAGTGTTGGTCATGGTCTTATCCTCGACGAATACCACGTCTCTGTTTCTGTAGATCTTTCTTCCTACTGGGTCGTAGAGTCTATAACCAAACTCATCCCGACCATAGCCGACAAAGACGCACTGCCTCGTCTTCGGCTCAAGTTTGGACCTCTAGTCCTTCGGTACATGCACGAAGGAACCAAAACTCACATGTGATTATATGACAGCTCTTTGTCGTACCATACTTTGTCAGACACATCTTCCTACAAAGGAGTACTAGGAAATAAATTAATAACATAAGCAGCTGTGTAAAGTGCCTCACCCCAATAGCTGCTCGACAAGTTTGCTTCTGACAGCAAACACCGTACCCTCTCCATCAACGTCTTGTTCATGCGCTCCACTACACCATTGAGCTGAGGTATCTTGGACGGAGTCCTCTGGTGTCGTATCCCCTGCTCTCTACAATAAGCATCAAAAGGACCAATGTATTCGCCGCCGTTGTCGGACCAAACACACAATAACTTTTTGCCCGCCTCACTTTCAACAGAGGCCTAAAACTCTTTGAAACTTGGCAGCACCTGATCCTTGGTCTTTAAGGTATAGACCCAAACCTTACTGGAACAGTCATTAATAAAAGTTACAAAGTAAGAAGCACCACCAATAGATTTTACCTTCATAGGACCGCAGACATCCGAGTGAATCAACTTGAGCAATGTCGGCTTCCTTGAACTTGGGTGACTTTGAAAAGACATCCTATTTTGCTTCCCAGCTAAGCAGTGCATATACTTCTCCAACTTTGTAGACTTGAGCCCTGGAATCACCTTCCTGTTCACCAGGTAGCTCATCTCCTTTTCGATGATATGGCCAAGCCGTCTGTGCCATAACTCAGTAGATGCGTCAGAAACTGCGTTCACCTCCTGTGTCCTCTGTGCGCTCCCTTCCATATAGTAGAGACCGAACTTCTTGCTTCCTCTGGCAATCACCATCGAACCTTTGGAAAGCTTCCAATGACTATTTTCGAAGAGACCGAAGAATTCCCCGTCATCCAACCTTCCAACCGACACTATCACGACCCGTACCCGGTTTAGGGGTACGAGACCGTGGGTATGTCCAGCCTACGCCATAGTGTCGGCGGTAGAATGTTGTTCTAGGTCACAATAGCAAATAAACATAATATAATATACTCTCCAAACGAAGGACAATCTCAGAAGATACAACTCAATCACATAAAGTAGAGGTAGATAAATGGCACGATAAGATAGATATGAAATCACAGATTGCAATACAACCAGAAGAAATAAGTCTAAGTGTTTAACAACACAAAATCCCAACATCTAAATAATACATCTCATGAAATGACAACAGAAAGTAAGATAGATAAGCCTAGCAGTCTATCCTAGACAATAGGGTTGCATCCTCAGCACAAGCTGGATCCTCCTGAGGGTCCAGGTCGCAAGTGTCATCTATACCAGCTCCGTAATAGGTGGGACATAACTCCTCCTCATCCTTTGTAATATTTTCAAAAGGTCCAGTCAGGACAGGAGTGAATACATAGCTCTTACGCAGTTCATATCATGGCAGAAAATGTAAAACAAGCAATATAATAAAGTACATGAAATGTTGTAAGAGATGTACATGAATAGTAAGAGAGAGAGATCTGAAAACAGGAAATATATATATGGAAAATAAGAACAGTAAATGACCAAGTGATTTAGAGCACAAGATAGTTATGTAACCGACTTGATTTGCACATGACTAAGTTACAGAGTTGCACATGACTACCTACTTTGGAATTGATCACATAACCACTTCTACTCCCCCGTCCCTAATCAATACACAAGGATCTAGTCAAGTTATGTTACGTACATGATAGTTTTATACATGAAGCACATGTGAACATGAGAGTACATAAGAGCACATGAGTGTACATAAATAATGAGAGTACAAGGAATACATGATGTACGTGAAAAGCACATGACATAAAGTATCTAATGCACCCGAGGGGGATAACATCTCGTGAAAAGATCCATATAATACCAATCCATGATAACAACGTAACAACATCAAATAAAGTAGTCTAGAGCAAGAATATAAATCCTAGCAAGTATGAAACGATCAAAGCATGTATTCGCCTGATATCCTGAATAACTGATGAGAACAGATGTCTGAACCGGAGTAATTGAGTACTATTTAGAGCAACATAGGTTACAATATAATCAAGATGTAATAAATGAAGTTTACAATGCAATGTACATGATTCTAGGCCATTCTAGGTTAAAGTCAATTCTTGGCCAACTATGGTCAACATTTCTAGTCAAACTAGGTCAAGTGTCTAGGGTTTAGTCAAAATCTAGTCTACAATGTCACATGGGTCTATTTGGGTCATTTCTAGGTCAACTCAATACTAGCCATAGGTTAATCATCTAAGATACCTACTAAGCTAACAAACACATGTATGACACTATATGTATACTCTACCTTATATACTTGCATCTCAAAATAACATACATATATATATATATATATATATATATATATATATATATATATATATATATATATATATATATATATATATAGTAAAAAAAAAAGATATATATATATATATATAGTATCATATATTTTTTTTTATATATATATAGTATCATATATACATATCACTATGTATACACTATTACCTACCTCTCACATATATATAACCCTCAATATCATATATATTAACCCTCAATATCATATATATAAACTAACTTCAAAAAAAAAAACTAACTTACAACCTCATGTGTATCCAACTCAACATAGCCTACTCTTAAACTCACATATGTTACAACACAACTCTTCATATATATATATATATATATATATATATATATATATATATATATATATATATATATATATATATATATATATAAAATATATATATATAAAATATATATATATTTTTTTAACTCTTCATATATATATATATATATATATATATATATATATATATATATATATATATATATATATATATATATATATATATATATATTTTATATATATATATACATATATATATATATATATATATATATATATATATTTATATATATATATATATATATATATTTTTTTTTATATATATATATACATATATATATATATACATATATATATATATATATATATATATATATATATATATATATATATATATATATATATATTTTTATATATATATATATATATATATATATATATATATATATATATATATATATATATATATATATTTTTATATATATATATACATATATATATATATACATATATATATATATATATATAATATATATATATATATATATATATATATATATATATATATATATATATATATAATATATATATATAAATATATATATATATATATATATATATATATATATATATATTATATATATATATATATATATATATATATATATATATATATCCCTACATATATATATATATATATATATATATATATATATATATATATATATATATATATAATATATATATATATATATATCCCTACATAACCTAGTAACATACATAGCATATACTATACCTATACCTATACTATATATATATATATATATATATATATATATATATATATATATATTTTTCTATACTATATATATATATATATATATATATATATATATATATATTTTTCTATACTATATATATATATATATATATATATATATATAATATATATATATATATATATATATATATATATATATATAGAGAGAGAGAGAGAGAGAGAGAGAGAGAGAACTCAAAACTGAGATACTAACAAAACATATGACTAAACCCATAAATAGAAATATGGAACCAACTCCTAACATGTATATCAATGTAAATATACTAAGGTAAAGCTCAGATAACTGAGAATGCAATCAAGGCTCAAAGCCTATAACATCTCAACATAACTGAGATGCTAACTACCCTAATATCTATAGGTAAAGTCACTACTAACCTTACTCAACTGAACGAACGGAACAACTCAACTGACATGTAGTCTAACAACTCATATCTCATATATGCATACATATGTAAATACCGTTATACAATTCCGAATCTCAAAAACTGAGATTCAACCCTAAATCAAAACCCAACCCAATTCACAGTCATCAAACCCCAAACTCTATTCAACATCATATATCAAAATCTCATAAAATCTGAGAATGCATCTCAAAATAACATTAGTATATATATCATAAAGACATGTATATCTGATACAAAATCTCTATATCTATACTCTGATCTTAGAAAACCTGAGCACAAACCCCAAATCATAAAACAAAACCCAACTCTGAACAAGAGGGGTTCACTATGCTTCTGTGTGTGAGTGAGAGTGTGTTAAACAAGTGAGGGTGTTACACTTGTGTCCAAGAGTCGTGTCCAGAGTCAAATAGAGGTGTCAAAACCCAGTGTCAAAGCATGTAAGAAACTGTACACAGAGGGGGTCTTGTGCGCGTGTGTCGAGCCCTCTAAGACACGACGTGTCCAACCAAATGTCGTACAGTCGTATCAGTGGGTAGGCTAGGTGTCAGGGTGTCCATCGAGTAGCTTAGGTCGTGTCCAAACTGTGTCATGTCGTGTGTACATGAGAGTATCAGAAAGTGGTTTTCGCGTGTGTGCGAGTGCTGTGCGACATCTGTGAGGAAGAGAACTCCTCGATCTCTCCACCAAATGTCCTAAAACTTCATGAGCATGCTGACAGACATTGCCCCAACATACTGACCAAGTTTCTGTCTCCTTGTGTCATGTCCCCAGTGCTAGAACGCTCGGGTAGCAGTACACACGGCATAGTCACTGCGAGCGTCCCCGTGTCCAAAAACCGACACAAAACCATATCAAAATCAAGTCAGTTGAACAGAAATGAGATCCACACATTAATAGCTACAAAATCATGAAATTAGTTTTGAAAATTAAGAATAAATATTTCTATGAGGCATTTCATCGAACACATTGAATAGTTCTCTGATACTCCTCCGATACGCATACCAAATAGATTCGAATTGAACCCAAACTCAGCATAGCTCTTTTTTTCAGTTTCTTATGATTAATCACTTTTGTCGCTTCGAACTTTGCTTTGCAAAATGTTTCCATACCCTAAACGAATGCATCTATGGAGAGAAATTAGGAATTTAATGGATTTAGAGATCATTACCTATTGAAAGTTTGGATCTTAATGAAAAGCCCTTAGATCTAGATCTCCACCAAGCTCCAATAGTCAAATTGCTCTCAATCATTGCTAGCTAGCCAATAAAGACCTCCTATACACAATGGAAGTGATTTGCAATTGATTTGTTTCAATTTAGAGGTGATTTGGTGAAAGGGACAAATTTGGGGAAGAACATCAAAGTAGGGTTAGGTTTGTAATAAAAGAGGCAAGAGGGGGCTAACGTGATCTTATATAGGGGGAGGGGACCTTCCTATGGCCGACCAAGGGTGTATCTAGGGTTAAGGTTAGGTCCAAGTTAGTTTAGGGGCCTTCCTTTGGTTGAAATCAAGCCTCTTTAATAAAGGCCCAAATAGAATTAGGGTTTGCACTAAATATCTAGTCTTAACATAATATCTAGATATTCTAGAACTGGGTTAACTTATTCTAATCTACTAACTAAGCCTCTAGGTTCATGATCAACATCTAGATTAGGACAATTCTAGGGCTATACCTAATATAACACTTAACACATTATTAATTTTAAAAAATTCACAAATAATAATAATTCACAAATTACCATAATATACTTAGTCTAAAAAGTGGTGGTTAACTAATCTAATCACATTAGCTAGGTCTCCATGGTCATGGTTTGTCTCTAGGCTGAGTAATTTCTAAGGTTTCACTAGTAAGGGATACAATCACAATACATCAATTTAAATATTATTAAATTAATCAAGAATTCACCAATTAATCATTAACATGATTTAAATCTATTATTTAATAACTATCATAATATTATAAAAGTTTAAAATTATTCTTATTTTAGAAAAGTGGTAGTTACAATGCTTCCCCCTTAGAAAAATTTCGTCCTCGAAATTTAGGTTGGTCGTACTCCTCTTTGGGTCACGCCCCCAACAATCATTGTATCAGAAAACTTTATCTAAATCATACAATTTGAAAGAATAATCTACGGGGTCATGGCATCAATATCAGTCTGGGGTCTCATCTAGTTATACTAGTCATACTGCAGCACTAGGCATTCACAAGGTATCAAAACATACAATAATGTAGGGTGCATCAAAACATCTCAAAAGATATGCTAAGGTCTAGGTCAAGAACTCACCTCCAACTAGGTCTGGTAACTAAAACTCCCTCCTAGAGGCGGGGCCTTAATCTCCAAGGCACTTCTCATGAATCATGCTCTTGTTAAAACTTTTCTTTATTTTTATTTTATTTTATTCTCCTATATCAACTTAATCATCCCGAAATTTAAATTCCTACACCTTACCCTAACTTGGATCCGAAATCTCTAAATCAAAGTATATGAAATCCTCGAACTTATTCAAATCACTGTCCTCGAAATTATTCGAAGCTAATACTACTATGTCATGCAAGAACTTATTCTCCATCATAAAATCAACCTTCGTATTTCCTTCCCGTACACCTTCAAATATTATCCTTCTTAAATTTTTTTAAAACCTCCATAAAATATTTAATTAATTTTTTAATTCAAAATTCTTGTGTTCACTCTGTTCCTAGTCATCCTCTTACCAACATCTTATTCAATTTTGTCTCATCACCGTATTATAGTTAAATTCTCTTCTCCATTTCTAAATTCCTAAATTTAGCATCACAACCTTAAGTGAAATATCTCGAGAATCAATACCCTAAAATTATTCAAGTTCACAAAAACAAATCGACCTCGAATATCCTTGTTATTTCTCAAGTACACCTACGAAATATTACTGTTCTAACCATCAATATATACATCCTACTATCCTTCTGGTCAGCCGGAGGGGTCACTACCTCCTGAGCAATAGGATATGGAAACACGCTCTCAGTCATATCTGAAACTGCAGCTTCGCTCAGGGGACGGGCTTTGGTCATAGGTGCTATACTGGAAAGGATAAGGAAAATAACAAATCATCAAAGGTTGTAAGGCAAACTAACATCCTATATGAAAACTAGTAATTATAATAAACAATCAGAGAATTAAATATAATGTGTTATTACTCTACCGTCAAAACTTAACTATCATCCCTACAGACACTACTGCAAGTCATCAAATCATTACATTAAGAAAAAATTATAACCAAATGAAGTTATACAAAGAATTAGACTAATTAGCTGAATTTATCCCTACTCCTAAGTTAATTGATGATGGAAACAATTTTTTTATAACAGTAGGGTACGATAGAGATGACATGTTTAAAAACCTTCTCAAGATACAATCTGATAATCATATGCGTCTGTCCAAAATCATGACACTCAGAATCCTCGCCACGCTAGTAAACAATGCTGCGATAAATGGTAGAGTCCATAATAGGGTATGCACCTCTATAATCATGTCGTTTGGAATCCTCGCTACGTCGACTAGTATAGCTGCGAGAAATCCCAAATATCATGATCAAGATATATACATCCGAAGTCGGGTCCCTACGTTCTTGTCCCGCCGGCTAATATAGCAGCGATAAACTCTAGGCTCCATAACCAAGTAGACGTTTTACCATCCCTGTTATTCCTGTTAACATATGTTATCATAAGATACCGTAACTCAGGCTATAAAATTCATCTCGATAGGAAAAAAAATCAAAATCAACAACGATCCATCAAAATCAAATTCAATAACAAGGAATAAGGGTAACCAAAACAAGAGAAAATGATTTCAAATCGAAGTTCAAATTAAGATTCTCAAGGGTCGTCCCAGGAATCTCTCAAGAAATTCTAACTGTGATTGAGTACCCTCTCACGCTAAAGCCTATTCCTTATCTCTCACCGCAGGCGCACAGCAGTACAACTAATCGTTGTACTACCACAACTTCGTACTAATGCGAATCTCGACCTGCATAGGCCACCACTAAAAATGTGTCACGACCCGCACCCGATTTAGGGGCACGAGAACGTGGGTATGTCCAGCCTACTCCGCAGTGTCGACGGTAGAACGCTGTTCTAGGTCACAATAGCAACTAAACACAATATAATATACTCTCCAAACGGAGGACAATCTCAGAAGATACAGCTCAATCATATAAACTAGATATGTAGATAAATGGCACGATAAGATAGATATGAAATCACAGAGTGCAATACAACCAGAAGAAATAAGTCTAAGTGTTTAACAACACAAAATCCCAACATCTGAATAATACATCTCATAAAATGACAACAGAAAGTAACATAAGATAAGCCTAGCAGTCTATTCTAGGCAGTAGGGTTTCATCCTCAGCGCAAGCTGGATCCTCCTGAGGGTCCAGGTTGCAAGTGTCATCTATACCAACTCCGTAATAGGTGGAGCAGAACTCCACCTCATCTTCTGGAATATTTTTAACAAGTCCACTCAGAACAGAAGCGAATACATAACTCTCACGCAGTTTATATTATGGCAGGAAATGTAAAACAAGCAATAGAATAAAGTACATAAAATACTGTAAGAGATGTACATGAATAGTAAGAAAGATATCTGAAAACAAGAAATATATATATGGAAAGTAAGAACTGTAAGTGACTAAGTGATTTAGAGCACAAGATGGTTATGTAACCGGCTTGATTTGCACATGAATAAGTTACAGAGTTGCACATGACTACCTACTTTGGAATTGATTACATAACCACTTCTACTCCCCTGTCCCCAATCAATACACAAGGATCTAGTCAAGTTATGTTACGTACATGATAGTTTTATACATGAAGCACATATGAACATGAGAGTACATGAGAGCACATGAGTGTACATGAATAATGAGAGTACAAGAAATACATGATGTACGTAAAAAACACATGACATGAAGTATCCGACGCACCCGGGGGGGATAACATCTCATAAAAATATCCATATAGTACCAATCTGTAATAATAACGTACAACATCAAGTAAAGTAGTTTAGAGCAAGAATATAAGTCCTAGCAAGTATGAAACGATCAAAGCATGTACTCGCCTGATATCCTGAATGACTGATGAGAACAGATGTCCGAACCGGAGTAACTGAGTCCTATTTAGAGCAACACAGGTTACAATATAATCAAGATGTAATAATGAAGTTTAAAATGCATTCTACATGATTCTAGGCCATTCTAGGTCAAAGTCAAATCTTGGTCAACTATTGTCAACATTCTAGTCAACTAGGTCAACTGTCTATGGTTTAGTCAAAATCTAGTCTACTTCTAGGTCAACTCAATACTAGCCATAGGCTAATCATCTAAGATACCTACTAAGATAACAAACACATGTACAACACTATATGTATACTCTACCTTATATACTTGTATCTCAAAATAACATATATAAATATATATATATATATATATATATATATATATATATATATATATATATATATATATATATATATATATATATCAAAAAAAATTTTATATATATATATATATATATATATATATATATATATATATATATATATATATAAAATATATATATATATATATATATATATAAAATATATATATATATATATATATATATATATATATATATATATATATATATATATATATATATATATATATATATATATATCAAAAAAAAAAATTATATATATATATATATCAACCTATCTAGTATCATATATACATATCACTATGTATACACTAGTACCTACCTCTCACATATATATATATATATATATATATATATATATATATATATATATATAACCCTCAATATCATATATATAAACTAACTCACAACCTCATGTGTATCCAACTCAACATAGCCTACTCTTAAACTCATATCTGTTACAACACAACTCTTCGTATATATATATAACCTAAACTCTCACAATATATACTATCCCTACATAACCTAGTAACATACATATATGTATATATATATATATATATATATATATATATATATATATATATATATATATATATATATATATATATTTTAGAAGGAAATTTTATTGAATAGCAGGAAACAAAACAACACAAAAGCAACAAAACGCGGGCCCACACAGACACCCGGTCCACACAGCAGACAAAAAACAAAATACATTTGAAATTCAAACACAGAGGGGGGAGCCCACATGGGGGGGCACGTGGGTCAAACGCGTAGGTCCCGAGAGGACAGCTGCTCGCGCGAGACCCGGAGCGCTCAGGCGCGGAACCCGAGCGGCTCGCCTCCGGGGGCAGACGTCCGCCTGGGGAGGGTCCTCGATGCCGGCAAAGGGGCAGGGGAGGGGACACCGAGCGAAGCCGGGGGGGGGGCCGCGGCTGCACCTCCAAGCGAGGGGGGAAGGCGGCGGCGCAACTGTTGCCGGGGACGGAGAGAGCAACGGTAGCAGGGGAGGGGAGCCGCCGAGTGGAGCGCCGCTGCAAAGGAGCGGATGGCGCTGCTGGCGGAGGGGGCCCCATCAAGCCGGAGGGGAGGGAGGCTCGATGGCGACGGAGGCTCGATGGCTCGATGGCGACACATGAGAAGGGGTCTTTGGCGGGACGAGCGACGAGTGGGCAAAGGGGAGACCGGAGAGGAGAGAGCAGGGGGCGAAGCGCACCGGCCGGAGGCCCTAGGCGACGGTGCTGCCCCTACACCGAGGCGGAGGGGGGATAGGCTCCTCCGAGGGCGGAGGCGAGCCACTGAAGCACGTCCGACTGGGTAGGGAGAGCGGTCCAGCGCCACCGAAGGGAAGAGGGGTCCTGGGAGACCCAGAACCATCGTCGTGTGGCGGGGTCTTGATAGTAGGTCCCTGCCGCCACCGAGGAGACGAGGGCCGCTGCGGCAGCCTGGACGACGGGTGGGAGAGGGGGATCCGCGACCGAGGAAGCCGGCTGCGATGCGGGGGATGACTCTGGGAGGGAGGCCGCCGATGAGGGGTGCTCGGAGGCAAGGGGAGCGATAGGGTGGGGGAGGGAGGCCACCTGGGGGGCTGCGAGGCGGGGAGGGCCATTGGAGGGGGACCGGGTTGGTGGGATGCGCCGGAGGAAGGGCAAATGTGGAGGAGGGTGCGGTGAGGGGAACCGGCGGGGAAGGTCCACCGCAGGGGCGGCGGGATCCCGGGCTAAGGGAGACGGCGGGGGCGATCCCGTCAGGGCGGCGGAGGACAACGGGAAGCCAATCGCCAGGGGAGGAGAATGGGGGGCTGGGACGAGGGAAGAGGGGGGAGGAGCAGCGACCGTAGGGGGAGGTCGCGCTGCGGCGGAGACGGCGGCGGACTCAGCCGGGACCTTCGGGGCTGGACCAAGGAGGGAAGGAGCAGAAGAGCCAGGGGATGCCGAGACCGGCGACGCCTACGTCGACGAGGCCGTCGACAGCTTAGCGGATGGGAGGGGGGGCTACCGCACCAAGGGCATCCGCCGGGAGCGGGGGCTCCCATGGGGAGAGCGGCCGGTGGGGGCCCAACCAGCCGCCGAAGCCGGGAAGGCCAGGGGGGTAGGAGACCTCGCGGTGAGGCGGGGGTCGCCGGGGGGCGACCGACCACCGCCGGGGAGCGGGGTGATGGCTCCCGAGGGACGGGAGAGGGACCCAAGACCAATACCCCGGCTCCATTTTTTGTATATATATATATATATATATATATATATATATATATATATATATTTTAATATATATATATTAATATATATATATATATATATATATATATATATATATTAATATATATATATATTAATATTTATATATATATATATATATATATATATATATATATATATATATATATATATATATATATATATAACTCAAAGCTAAGATACTCACAAAACGTATGACTAAACCCACAAATAGAAATCTGGAACCAACTCCTAACATGTATATCAATGTAAATATACCAAGGTAAAGCTCAGATAACCGAGAATGCAATCAAGGCTCAAAGACTACCCTAATATCTATAGGTAAAGTCACTACTAACCTCACTCAACTGAACAAACTGAACAACTCAACTGACATGTAGTCTAACAACTCACATCTCATATATGCATACATATGTAAATACCTGTATACAATTCCTAATCTCAGAAATTGAGATTCAACTCCAAATCAAAACCCAACCCAACCTAACTCACAGTCATCAAACCCCAAACTCTATTCAACATCAAATATCAAAATCTCAGGAAATCTGAGGATGCAACTCAAAATAACATAAGTATATATATATATATCATATAAACATGTATATCAGATACCAAATCTCTACATCTATACTCTGATCTCAGGAAACCTGAGCACAAACCCCAAATCATAAAACAAAACCCAGCTCTCAATAAGAGGGGTTCACTGTGCTACTGTGTGTGAGTGAGAGCGTGTCAAACAAGTGAGGGTGTCACACATGTGTCCAAGAGTCGTGTCCAGAGTCAAACAGAGGTGTCAAAATCCAGTGTCAAAGCATGTCAGAAACTGTGCACAGAGGGGGGTCTCGTGCACGTGTGTCGAGCCCTCTAGGACACGACGTGTCCAACCAAATGTCATGCAGTCGTGTCATTAGGTAGGCTAGGTGTCAGGGTGTCCATCAAGTAGCTTAGGTCGTGTCCAAAATATGTCGTGTCGTGTGCACATGAGAGTATCAAAAAGTATTTTTTGCGTGTGTGTGAGTGTTATACGATATTTGTGAGAAAGAGAACTCCTCGATCTCTCCACCAAATGTCCTAAAACTTTATGAGCATGCTGACAGACATTGCCCCAATATACTAACCAAGTTTCGTGTCTCCTTGTGTCGTGTCCACAGAGCTAGAATGCTCGGGTAGCAGGACATGCAACACAGTCAGCGCGAGCGTCCCCGTGTCCAAATACTGACACAAAACTATATCAAAATCAACTCAGTCGAACAGAAATGAGATACACACATTAATAGCTACAAAATCTTGAAATTAGTTTTGAAAATTAAGACTAAATATTTCTATGAGGCATTTCGTCGAACACATTGAATAGTTCTCCGATACTCCTTCGATACGCATACCAAATGGATTCGATTTGAACCCAAACTCAGCCTACCCTAGATGAATGCATCTATGGAGAGAAATCAGGAATTTAATGGGTTTAGAGATCATTACCTATTGAGAGTTTGGATCTCAATGAAAAGCCCTTAGATCTAGATCTCCACCAAGCTTCAATGGTCAAATTGCTTCCAATCCTTGCTAGCTAGCCAATAGAGACCTCCTTTACACAATAGGAGTGATTTGCAATTGATTTGGTTCAATTTGGAGAAATAGGACAAGTTTGGGGAAGAACACCAAAGTAGTGTTAGGTTTGTAATAAAAGAGGCAAGAGGGGGCTAATGTGATCTTATATAAGGGGAGTGGACCTTCTTGTGGTCGGCCAAGGGTATCTCTAGGGTTAGGGTTAGGTCCAAGTTAGTTTAGGGGCCTTCCTTTGCTTGAAATCAGGCCTCTTTAGTAAATGCCCAAATAGAATTAGGGTTTGTACTAAATATCTAGTCCTAACATAATATCTAGATATTCTAGAACTTGGTTAACTTATTCTAATATACTAACTAAGCCTCTAGGTTCATGATCAACATCTAGATTAGGGCAATTCTAGGGTTAGACCTAATATAACACTAAGCACATTATTAATTAAATATAATTCACAAATTACCAAAATACTCTTAGCTCGAAAAGTGGCGGTGAACTAATCTAATCACATTAGCTAGGTCTCCATGGTCATGGTTAGTCTCTAGGCTGACTAGTTTCTAAGGTTTCACTAGTAAGGGACTCAATCACAATATATCAATTTAAATATTATTATATTAATAAAAAATTCACCAATTAGCCATTAACATAATTTAAATCTATTATTTTATAACTATCATGATCAATTTTACAAAATTTTAAAATTATCCTCATTTTAGAAAAGTAGTAGTTATAGACACTAGGTTGAAACAGATAACAAGGACAAGACGAACATCTTTGTGAACAAGAACTGCACCCGTCTTCGTTCTTAAATGAACATCTCCAATGGCAACCGCCTTCGACACATCTCTCAAACACTCCACAGTCGCCTGTCGTGTAAGTGGCAAATAGTGCCCTGTTATGAGATACGTGCGCTGAAGCCCCTGAGTCCACCAGCCAAGAATTATTATCGTATGTGAGGTTTGTGATAACCTCATGACCTACGACGATTACATTACCTCCACGAGTCGAGGCCGCCGCTGTAGTGTTCTCATCTTGCTTCTCTTTGTCGCCCTTCTTCTTTCTCTTCCAAGCGAAACAGTTTCACTTGATGTGGCCCTTCTAGCCATAATGGTAATACTCCGAGTCCTCGTATCGACCCTTGGACTTTTCTCTGCTCTTGTCTCTGCCACCACCTGGACCCCTGCTCTTGTTCCTTCCGCGGCTCTCTGAAACTAGCGCCTCTGAGTTGGATGTGGATGAAGTGCCCGAAGAACATCTTCGCATCTCTTCATTCAGTACCCCACTCCTGGCAAACTCCAGACTGACCACGACTTCTGGAGCAGAAGCGATCATAGATACTCGTACAATCTTCCACGAGTCTGGCAATGTACACAGCAGCCATAGTCCCTGAACCTCATCGTTGAACTTGACTACCATCGAAGATAGCTGGTCAACCATGCCCTGGAACTCACTCAAGTGATCCGTAATAGATGTTCCATCTTTGTACCGCAGACCCATCATCATTCGAATCAGGAACAACTTTGTTTACCCCGGTCTTCATCGCATACAAAGATTCTAGCTTATCCCATAACGTCTTCGTGTGCTTAATATTGGCAACGTGGTTGTACACATTCTTGTCAACGAACTTCCTATATATCCGCACACCTATATGTGCTTGAATTTCCAGTCCTCCTCGAATTTATCAACTGGTCGCTTGGAAGCAAATACGGGCAGATGCAGCTTCTTGACAAACAATAAATCTTTCATCTTGCTCCGCCAATAATGATAGTTGTTGCCGTTCAGGTTCACCATGCGCACCGTCTTCGCGTCCATCTCTTCTCTCTGGTTTTCCTGTCGACTTCTGACACCCTTTGAATTCCAGAACCTGGCTCTGATACCACTATGTTGGGAAAGAAATACGAAAATATTTTCCCAAACTACAGAGTACCTGCGAGAGAACCGAGCAATACAACGCATGAACCAAAACACCAACCATATACAAACAATTCACGCAGACACATATACTTTTTGACGTGGAAAACCCTTGCAAAACAAAAACTACGGGACGATCGGAGTCCAACCCTTGAGAAGCCTTCACTAATAAAATAAAAGGAGTACACCCTCTACAAACTTCTCTCGATCCAAGACGGATCCCCACAACACTTGGAAGCAAAAATATTAGTTACAAGGCTACGAAGAACAAAGACGACAAGTAGAGATTATCCGAACACGATCCTCCTTCAGAAAACCTTCAATCCTCCTTCTTTTCCAAAGTTGCAATGGCACTCTTACCTCCTTTTTCTTTCTCTCTGTATTTTATTAGGGTTAGAAAAAACCATATATAAAATCCTAATCCCGCAGCGAAATCTGGACCGTAGGATACGATCCAATGGTGCAAAAAAACACCTTAAAATTTACTTTAGTCTGCCGACACAGAGTTCTGCCCGAACTCTATGTGGGTCGAACCAGCAAGGTTTTGGATACCATGGGACCGAACTCGGCCAGTGTTCGACTGGGGACCGAACTCGGCCCGAGTTCGGTCTCACCGGTGTTGGAGTGGGTGGGTTCCCAACCTATGTGGAGAATACCCCGGAGAGCGAAAAGTGCCATCCATGTGTCGAAAAAGGTCGGGGAGTGCATGGATCTTATTTTGGAACATATATGGTAAGAAAATATATGATTAGATTTCCATATTTACTTTGATCATATATTTATGATTGGACCCTTCATATAGTAGCTTTCCATATTATTGGGTTTCCAATTATGGCAAGCCAATTATGACTGGATTTCTATTAAATATATGATTGATGCATATTAGAAGTTTCCATATATATTGGCCTTCCATATATGGATTACCAAGGGCTTATAAAAGGGTGATGCATGCTATTTGTAAACTAATCTCAAAACAAGAGTGCTTACAATCTTTGAGAGAGAGAGAGAGAGAGGATTAAGGACTATTGTGAAGGAGAGATTGCTTCGAATAATTTTTCGGCATCTCTTGTTCTTCGGAGTCCGCAATCAAAAAATTTCTTCTTTCAAGTCAGTTGTGGTGATCCGTGTTGGATCCGGAGGAGCTTGTAGAGGGTGTATTCTCTTTATTCCATTAGTGGAGGTTCTTCAGGGTTGGACTCCGATCGTCCCATGGTTTTTCCTGCAAGAGTTTTTCACGTCAAAAAATCTTTGTGTCTACGATTATGTTTGGCATTTTTTTGGTTTGTGTGCTTTTGCTCGGTTCTCTCACAGGACTTTCTGGTTTGGGGGAACGGTTTTCGCGCTTCGTTCCCAACAGAGTGGTATCAGAGCTTTGGGTTCAAAGAAGTGTCAGGAGTTGACTGTCAAACCAGGAAGCAGAGATGGACGCGAAGCTGGTGCGCATGGTGAACCTGAACGGTACCAACTACCATTATTGGTGAAGCAAGATAAAGGATTTGCTATTCTCAAGAAGCTGTATCTTCCAGTATTTGCATCTGAGAAGCCCAGTGAAAAATACGATGAGGACTGGAACTTCGAGCATATACAGGTATATGGATACATGCAGTAGTTCGTTGACAAGAACGTGTACAACCACGTTGCCAATATTGAGCATGCGAAGACGTTGTGGGAGAAGCTGGAATCTTTGTACGTAAAAAAGACCAAAATAAATAAACTGTTTCTGATCCGGAGGATGATGGGTCTGCAGTACAAAGATGGGGCATCTATTACAGATCACTTGAGTGATTTCTAAGGCGTGGTTAACCAGCTATCCTCGATGGGAGTCAAGTTCGACGACGAGGTTTAAGGACTATGGCTGTTGTGTACATTGCCAGACTCGTGGAAGACCGTACGAGTATTTATGATCACTTCTGCTCCAGAGGGCGTGGTCAGTCTAGAGTTTGCCAAGAGCGGGGTACTGAATGAAGAGATGCGGAGACGTTCTCAGGATACTTCATTCATATCCCACCACTCAGAGGCACTAGTTTCAGAGAGCCGCAGAAGGAGCAAAAACAGGTGACCAGGTGGTGGCAAGACAAAAGCAGAGAAAAGTCCAAGGGTTGGTACGAGGACTCGCAGTGTTACCACTGTGGCAAGAAGGGCCACATCAAGCAAAACTGTTTTGCTTGGAAGAGAGAGAAGAAAGGCGACAAGGGAAAGCAAGATGAGAATACTACAGCGGCAACTTCGATACATGGAGGCGATGTGATCGTCGTAGGTGATGAGGTTGTCACAAACCTCGCCTACGATAACAATTCTTGGCTGGTGGACTCAGGGGCTTCAGTGCATGTATCTCACAACAGGGTACTATTTGCCACTTACACGACAGACGACTGTGGAGTATTGAAGATGGGCAATGGAGATATGTCAAAGGCGGTTGCCGTTGGAGATGTACATTTGAGGATGAAGACGGGTGCAGTTCTTGTTCTTAAAGATGTTCGTCATGTCCCTGATATCCGTTTCAACCTGGTGTCGGTTGGAAGGTTGGATGACGAGGGATTCTTCAGTCTCTTCGGGAATAGTCAGTGGAAGCTTTCCAGAGGTTCGATGGTGATTACCAGAGGAAGCAAGAAGTCTGGTCTCTACTATACAGAGGGGAGCATACAGGGGGCACAAAAGGTGAACGCAGTCAGTGATGCGTCTACCGAGTTGTGACACAGGCGGCTCGGCCATATCAGCGAGAAGGGGACAAGCTACTTGGTGAACAGAAAGGTGATTCCAGGGCTCAAGTCTACAAAGTTAGAGAAGTGCACGCACTGCTTAGCTCGGAAGCAAAATAGGGTGTCTTTCCAAAGTTACCCAAGTTCAAGGAAGCCGGCGTTGCTCGAGTTGATTCACTCGGATGTCTGCGGTCCAATGAAGGTAAAATCTATTGGTGTTGCTTCTTACTTTGTAACTTTTATTGATGACTGTTCCAGGAAGGTTTGGATCTATACCTTAAAGACCAAGGATCAGGTGCTGCCCACTTTCAAAGAGTTTCAGACCTTTTTTGAAAGAGAGACAGGCAAAAAGTTATTGCGTGTTCGTTCTGACAACGGCGGCAAATACATTGGTCCCTTTGATGCGTATTGCAGAGAGCAAGGGATATGACACCAGAAGACTCTGCCCAAGAGACCTCATCTCAATGGTGTAGCGGAGCGCATGAACAAGATACTGATGGAGAGGGTACGATGTTTGCTGTCAGAAGCAAATTTGCCAGGCAGTTATTGGGGTGAGTCTTTTTTCACAGATGTTTATGTTATTAATTTATCTCCTAGTGCTCCTTTGCAGGGTGATGTGCCTGACAAAGTATGGTACGGCAAAGAGCCGTCATACAATCACCTGTGAGTGTTTGGCTGTAAGGCCTTCGTGCATATACCGAAGGACGAAAGGTCCAAACTTGAGCCAAAGACGAGGCGATGCATCTTTGTCGGCTACGGTCAGAATGATTTAGGCTATAGCTCTACGACCCGGTGGGAAGAAAGCTCTACAGAAGCAGGGATGCGGTGTTCGTCAAGGATCAGATCATGACCAATGCTCAGAATTTTGAGACGCCTTCTGAGGCTGAGGAATTGCCTGAGTTAGAGTCATTTCGCTTCGAGCAGTTTCCAGAGGACATCACAGAGGATTCAGTTATGGAGGAGCCAGTGCATGAAGTTGCTCCCAACCTTGATCATCAGCCTGCGGATGGTGGTCAGGGTGTCCCTCGGGAGGATGAGCATGCCGGAGAGGCAGTTCCTAAAGGGGAGGAGACTGTTGGTATATAGCCAGCACCAGTGGCTCCACTGAGAAGGAGCGACAGAGATCGTCGACCATCTACGAGATACTCACCTGGTGAGTATGTACTACTGACTGACGGGGGAGAGCCCGAAAGCTTTGCAGAGGCTATAGAAGACGAACACAGGTAGGAGTAGATGCAGGCTATACAGGAGGAGATGGGTTCCTTACTAGCCAATTCTACTTATATGCTAGTGCGGTTGCCAAAGGGCAGTAAGGCTTTGAAGAATCGATGGGTCTTTAGAGTGAAGCAGACGGATGATGCTACTCGCCCTCGATACAAAGCGAGGCTGGTAGTTAAAGGCTACGGTCAGCGGAAAGGCGTGGATTATGATGAGATCTTTTTGCCAGTCGTCAAACAGTCGTCTATTCGGGTAATGCTAGCATTGTCAGCCAGTTTCGACTTGGAGGTCGAGCAGATAGATGTGAAGACAGCATTCCTCCACGATGATCTTGAGGAGTTATACATGGAGCAGCCAGAGGGATTCTGTGAGAAGGACAAGTCATATTTAGTCTGTCGGTTGAAGAAGAGCTTGTATGGTCTGAAGCAGGCTCTGAGGTAGTGGTACAGGAAGTTCGAGTCATTTATGGGGAGCATTGTTATACACGGACGACGTCAGACTATTACGTATTTGTGTGGTACTTTGCCGAAGATGATTTTATTATTTTATTGCTCTATATTGATGACATGCTATTAGTGGGTCGGAATGCCACTAGGATAGCGGAGTTGAAGCGCCAACTGGGCATGGCCTTCTTTATGAAGGATTTGGGTGCAGCAAAGACTATTCTTGGGATGGAGATCAGCCGAGAGAGAGAGTCTAAGCTGCTATACTTGTCCCAAAAGAAGTACATTCACCGGGTACTTCAGCATTTCGGGATGGACGGGTCGAAGAAAGTGAGTTGCCCCCCTTGTGGCTCACTTTAAGTTCACTGAGGAGCAGTTTCCATCTACCGAGGACGAACAAGAAGATATGGAGCGGGTTCCATATGCCTCAGCTGTGGGAAGTCTTATGTATGCTATAGTTTGTACGAGGCCAGACATCGCTTATGTAGTTGGCACAGTTAACAGATACATTTCAAATCCTGGAGGGTACATTAGAGTATGGTCAAGTGAATTCTATGATACCTTCAGGAAACTACTGATTGGAGACTTTTTTTTGGTGGTGACGAGCCGAAGCTGATTGGGTATACCGACGCTGATATAGCTGGAGATGTAGACACGAGGCGATCGACTTTGGGCTATGTGATGATGTTTGCTGGAGGAGCGATATCGTGGCAGTTGCGGTTGCAGAAGTGTGTTACCTTGTCGACGACAGAGGCAGAGTACATTACGGTGACGGAGGCTTACAAGGAGTTGTTGTGGATGAAAAAGCTGTTACAGGAAATGGGGTTAAAACAAGAGCAATATACTTTGCTTTACGACAGTCAGAGTGCTACTCACCTTGTGAAGAATTAGACCTTTCATAGCCGGTCCAAGCACATCGAGACTCGGTATCATTGGATACGGGATGTGGTTGAGAAGAAGGACGCGATGCTTGAGAAGGTCCATACTGATGACAATAGAGCGGACATGCTCACGAAGGTTCTACCAAGGAAAAAGTTTGAGTACTGCAGGCGGATCATCGGGGTGACGAGTTTCTCCACCTAGTTGTGAAGGGGAAGATTTGTTGGACTGGGTGGAGTTCCCAAACTATGTGGAGAATACCCCGAAGAGCGACGAATGCCATCCGTGTGTCGGAGAAGATCGGGGAGTGCATGGATCCTATTTTGGAACATATATGGTAAGGAAATAAATGATTGAATTTCCATATTTACTTTGATCATATATCTATGATTGGACCCTTCATATAGTAGCTTTCCATATTATTGGGTTTCCAATTATGACAAGCCAATTATGATTAGATTTCTATTAAATATATGATTGATGCATATTGGAAGTTTTCATATATATTGGCCTTCCATGTATGGATTACCAAGGGCTTATAAAAGGGTGATGCATGCTAGTTGTAAACTAATCTCAAAACAAGAGTGCTTATAATCTTTGAAAGAGAGAGAGAGAGAGAAGATTAAGGACTATTGTGAAGGAGAGATTGCTTCGAATAATTTTTCGGCATCTCTTGTTCTTCGGAGTCTACAATCAAAATTTTTCTTCTTTCAAGTGAGTTGTGGTGATCCGTGTTGGATCCGGAGGAGCTTGTAGAGGGTGTATTCTCTTTATTCCATTAGTGGAGGTTCTTCAGGGTTGGACTCCGATCGTCCCGTGGTTTTTCCTGCAAGAGTTTTTCACGTCAAAAAATCTTTGTGTCTACGATTATGTTTGGCATTTTTTTGGTTTGTGTGCTTTTGCTCGGTTCTCTCACAGGACTTTCTGGTTTGGGGGAACGGTTTTCGCGCTTCGTTCCCAACAGAGTGGTATCAGAGCTTTGGGTTCAAAGAAGTGTCAGGAGTTGACTGTCAAACTAGGAAGCAGAGATGGACGCGAAGCTGGTGCGCATGGTGAACCTGAACGGTACCAACTACCATTATTGGTGAAGCAAGATAAAGGATTTGCTATTCTCAAGAAGCTGCATCTTCCAGTATTTGTATCTGAGAAGCCCAGTAAAAAATACGATGAGGACTGGAACTTCGAGCATATACAGGTATGTGGGTACATGCAGTAGTTCGTTGACGAGAACGTGTACAACCATGTTGCCAATATTGAGCATGCGAAAGGGTTTTGTACAACCACGTTGGATAGGGAGAAGCTTGTAGAGGGTGTATTCTCTTTATTCCATTAGTGGAGGTTCTTTAGGGTTGGACTCCGATCGTCCCATGGTTTTTTCCGAAAGGATTTTCCACGTCAAAAATCTTTGTGTCTGCGATTGTGTTTGGCATTTTTTTGGTTTGTGTGCTTTTGTTCGGTTCTCTCGCAGGACTTTCTGGTTTGGGGGAACGGTTTCGGCGCTTCGTTCCCAACAACCAGTTCCAGAATGTTGTTTGGTGGACTTTCGAGGTTTCTCTTCATCTTCGATTGGCCTCATCACCTCTCTGAACTTCTCTGACACACAGACGATGCTCGTCGCACTCTGGGGTGTTCTCCACATAGGTTGGGAACCCCACCCACTCCAACAGGATCTCCATTGGAGACTGAAGGGATGGCCCTAAAGTTAGCTCTGGTAAGCAAGTGGAAGAAAAATGAAGACATCATCATCGAAGGAGACTTTAAATGTTTAATAGATGCTGTCTACTCTGAGGACTCAAACACGTCGTGGAGGACTCGGCATGTTACAGATCAAGGCTACGAAGCTTTACTTGTATCTGTATCTCATATATGTAGGTTCCTTATAAGGGCACTTTATATTTTTATCAGGGCTAGCCCGGATTGGGGCTAGCCCAATTATTTTTGGGTTTTACTCAGGACAGCCCATTTATTTGATTGAGGCTATCCCAAAGTAATCCCGCCCCCCTAAACACAAATTTTGTTTCATTCGACAACCAACTAAACCCTAACTTCTCTCTTCTTCTTCCTCCTAAGCCCTACGTACAGACTAACTCCATTCTCCACCACTAGCCGGGCATCTTCATCATCTTTCTCTTCTTCTCCACGTCCTCTTCTCTCTTTGAAGGAGAACGATGGCCCCCAAACGTTTCTCGCAAATAAGGTACGAAATCTTTATTAATCTTTCTCCACTTCTTTCGAAAACCGTAGAAATTCTCTGAAAAAATTGAAGGATAAATTACATTATTTATTTCAATTGAAATTAGTGTAATGTGAATGAAACTGTATTCGGAGGAGGGAAGTAAACCGTAGCATACGTGATCGGCAGAAATTGGCGTCGTCCAGGACTGCCCATTCTTCTGGCAGTCCTGACTGTATGTGGGACTGCCAGAAAATGAGCAGTCCATTGGCATAACATGTGTAGAAAAGGACTGCCCATTCTTCTGGCAGTCCTGAATGTATGTTGGACTGCCAGAAAAATAAGCAGTCCATTGGCATAACATGTGTAACAATGGACTGCCCAAATTTCTGGCAGTCCAACATAAAGTTTAGACTGCCAGAAAAGTGGGCCGTCCTTTCTTACACATGATGTGAGTTAGGACTGCCCTCTTTTCTGGCAGTTCTAACTGTATGTTGGACTGCCAAAAATTTGGGCAGTCCATTGTTACACATGTCCTGAGCCAGGACTGCCCATTCAAACTGGCAGTCTATTATACAGTCAGGACTGCTAGAATATTGGGCAGTCCAATGTCTGCACTAGTGGAATAGTAACATTTGTGGGCATGCCATACATTTTAATATGTAACTAATATTCAATAATATTCATGAAAAGAAGAGAAAGGAGAAGGATGTTGAGGCCAGGCCCAAAGAAAATGTCCTACCACATCGGATCGTAAGACGCGTGAAGCTGGTAGAGTTCTCGAGAAAGGGCTAGCAATCAGAGAACCCGAACCAGCCTCACAAATAAGAACCCATGGAACGAAACATGTTGCACGGCGTTCGAAGAAAGCGGCGACTCATCGTGATGATTCCTCCGATGATAATGATGTACCCATTGCTCGAATGAGAGATGACGCTGGATCGGGTCCTTCTCAAGTAGCCGAGGAAGAGGAAGAAGAAGATGCGAGCCCAATGGGTTGCTCTATTTTGACGTCAATCGAGAACCACATTTGTTATGAAATATGGAAGGATCCGTTTAGTTACTTACCTTGAATATAGATTAACTATTCGAAATAATCGTTACATGTAACATTGAATCTTTATTTTTTTTTATTTGCAGAAAAGCTCGCGTCTTTTGAGGGTAATAAACCATACGAAGATGTGTAGTACGTGGGGATTTGATGAGTTGAAAGAGAGTGTGAAGGAAAAAATCACCCCCACCAGATTGCAGTATTTGGCAAAATACTCGTATTAGATATTGGACCACGCACTGATTTCTACATTTGTGGAGCGCTGGCATCCAGAAACTAACAGCTTCCATCTCGCTGACGGAGAGTTGACAATCACCCTTGATGATGTCCACCACATTTTAGGACTTAGAGTTGATGGTCGTCATATGTCGATGGATTATTCCGAGGGCGACTTCGACCTGTATGATGAGATGGTGGATTTGGTTGCCAATTGTCTCGGTGTTGAGTCCCAGACTTTTGTCACAATCCCAAAATTTAAGAAGTCTTATGGAGTTTCTTTAAGTTTTTTGAGGAATACATTCAATGATGACGACGTCAACGTCGATTAAAACAATGCTAATGACGATCCCGTGGCCCGTGGATACATGCAGTTCATCCTAGGGGCCGTCGACATTTCAGACAAGTCCGGGACCGCGATACATGCAAAATATCTAAACAATTTTAGGGACTTGAACGCTGTGGATCAAATATCATTCGGAAGGGGTATACTAGCATACCTCTACCACGAACTTGGTGCTGCATCTCGAGTCGAGTCGAAGACAATAGCTGGTTGTCAAACACTGTTCCATGTAAGCAAACCCTAGCATACTGTGTCTATAGAACCCGATAAAATTATGTCGATAACGATAACATTATTATATTTTTAAATTTCAGGCGTGGATATATGAGCATTTTTTGACGCTCAATAGGGCTACTCTTAATCAAAATTATGATGAGCAGATGCCCAGGATGTGTAGGTGGAGGCCGGCAAAGATAGATACCAGACATCCACATACGTTGGCTACCCTACGTGTTGCTCTAGAAGATCTAAGGGCAAAGAAGGTGAAACAATAGTAACTTGAACTAGCATTTACTTACCACTCTAGTATTCCACACTAATTAGTAACTCCTTAAGTAATGAATGCATCTTGTAGATTATTTGGCATCCATATCAGGATCTGCGAAATAGCACTCGTTCTGTGCAACCAGTTGCACTATTTCGAGGTCCAATATTTTGTCATGAAACTGAGGAGCCTCACATCCCAGATAGAGTGCTTCGTCAGTTTGGTTACGTACAGACTATCCCGAGTACGTTGAAATTGAGGACCGCTGCAAAAGGGAAGAAACCGTCGACCTACGTCCCGCCGTACTACCCTTGGGGGTCGTACTTATTTACTGAGTGGCAACAACATATTGTCGGTGCAACCATACGAACTCCGGCGGTGGAGATGTGGGATTGTAGTGAGGACTATATGGAATACTATGTGAATTTCGGACATGCTATGATGTTGAATCCGGATAAGAGAAGTACAAAAGTGCCGGTAGCAGCACCCTTACCATCCAAGTCAGCACTATATGATGCATTGCTGAAGATGGTTAGTATAGTTTGTTTAATTAACCCATGTACTGGTAAAGTTCCTAAATTTATGATATGTATTCATGCAGGCTTCGAAAGTGAAGAAATTGGGAAAAAGTCTAATCATGTGCAAGGGGGAGAATTACGAAGATGTGGGCACCCAGATGCAGAACATCGCAGATGAATACCCATTTATCGAATATGAGCGACGCACGAAGATGTGTCATGAAAATAAATGACCATATAGTTCGTATATGGTTGAACCATTTGGTAGTTGGGTGTAAAACTTTTGCAATTGGTTGCGTATTATATGAATGACTATGTAGCTTGTAAAACTTTTCTAATTGGTTGAACCATTTGGTAGTTGTGTATTATATGAATGTCAACTTGCTGTGAATTAGTATTAAATGAGTTTGAATTTGGTTTGCATATTAAATTGGTTTGCGTATTAAATTGGTTCGCATATTAGTCTGCCCAGTCCTTGTTCTCAGAACTTGCTCTTTGAATGTGGACTGCCCAGTTCCTGGGCAGTCCAAGCTCACAGCAAGTTCTGAGATGGACTGCCCAGTTTCCTGGCAGTCCACATATGTATGTGGACTGCCAGAAAACTGGGCAGTCCATCTCAGAACTTGCTGTGAGCTTGGCCTGCCCAGGAACTGGGCAGTCTACATTCAAACAACAAGTTCTGAGATGGATTGCCCAGTTTCCTGGCAATCCACATACATATGTAGACTGCCAGGAAACTGGGCAGTCCATCTCAGAACTTGCTGTGAGCTTGGACTGCCCAGGAACTGGGCATTCCACATTCAAACAGCAAGTTCTGAGATAGACTGCCCATTTTCCTGGCAGTCCACATAGATATGTGGACTGCCAGGAAACTGGGCAGTCCATATTAGAACTTGCTGTGAGCATGGACTGCCCAGGAACTGGGTAGTCCACATACAAACAGAAAGTTCTAAGATACAAAATACTCATAGATACAAAATACGAGAGAAAACTCGCTGGTAATCAGTAGGATACAAAATACTCATAGATACTCAAAATTCAACTATACATCTGTCTATGCAAAATACTCATAGATACAAAATACTCATAGATACTTAAAATGTCAACTATACATCTGTCTATACAAAATGCTACGCTTTGCCAACTATAGATGAGTTTATGCAAAATGTTACGCTTCGTCAACTATACATCAGTCTATTAATACATCATAGTGTCCCTCTGGCCTTGGTATAGGTTTCACTGAGTTTGTAATTTTCTTGTAAACATTTATTGCATTTGTGTAGGGTGTTACCCAAGCGAGAGATTCTTCCGGTGCATATTTTCACCAAACTGACGCAGGGGGCGGAATAGGAGAGTGCCCAATCAACCGCGGGATAACAAAGTGATTTCCGACGAGTCCAATTGTATTTAGATTGGATATACTGTAGTTCTTCGGAGGAGCGCACATTAGAAAAAACGTATTGTTGTTGTGCTTGGAAAGAACGATAATTGAGATCTTGTACTTGTTAACAAATAGATATGCAACAGAAGGTATGTCCATGTAATGTTCTGGTCCAGTAGTCTGGGTGTCGCATGAAATGCTTGTCAACAGTTCTCCAATATCTTCTTGGCCAAGTATTTTGCTGTAGAATGGAAGACGAGACTCCAACTCAAAATATAGCTCAGCTCTAACTTGTCTCCATCCGTCTTTAGCGGGGTAGCCTAGATGTCGCGCAAGCACATGATATCCACAATGTCCGTCTTTGGGTACATCATCAATAGACCAAATATATTCCCGCATGCCGGGCACAAAAGCACCAATGTACGCATCGAGTGTGTTTGCAGCACTCGTATTCTGTTTCTTTCTACGAGTAGGGAGCTTGTTATTCCTCTTTGGAACGGCTAGCATTTCTACGCTTCTTTCAACATGCTCAAAGAGAGAGGCTTCTCGCTTAGTAGATTCGAGCTTCTTCTTTTGTGTTCTTGTTAGTCTTGTTGGCGGTCTACCTTTCGGAGCAATGATAGCAGATGGCTCTTGTAGATGACTACTTGCTGGGTTGGCAAGTTCTTGGATCACAAGCTCAATGGACTTCCTCTCAGGTCCTAGTGCGGCACACCATCTAGCATGAAGGATTTTCATCTATGGCATGGAAAAGAAATCATCTGGACTGTCCACCGTATGCATGATCGACAGCTGTCTCCAATGCTGATCAACGACCGCTACCGGAATAGGTCTACATTGACGTTGATATTCGTTGATCTCGTGTGCACAAGGGAGCCCGAGAGAATGTCGATGTGTACAACGACATACTTCGATATCTAAACTGACAGAATTCGTACGACCAATCTCATGAAGTAGTAATGTCAATACGTCGTGGGACACCACATGGATTAAATCGGACAAGAGATGTTCTTTCTTATGTTGGTGCTTTACAATATTCAGGCTCATCTCAAATGAAGCCTTTATCTTGTTCACGACCGAATTGGTCATTAGATTGATTGCTTGCCAAACGGATACAAAACCACCGGTCGATGAGCGCAGATATTTTTTTAGTCTTGAATGTGAGCCTTCGGCACGGTTGGTAGTGGTCGTGCCGTAGTGTTTTACCATATTCGTCCATGCCAAGACAAAATTTTCTTTATGTTCATCAAGCCACGTGTCTTTGATATAAGATATACACGCCGGGTTGCTCTTGTCCCAATTCTCATTGAACATGTACCATGCTGCATCAAAAGTTTTTTCAGTATTTGCTCGCCATACAAGGGACCAACCATTGTAGAAATCTTGGAAGCGGTCCATGTCGACTTTGCCGTCTACTTTCTCGAACTTCAGCTTGCATTGTGCTTGAATATTTCTGTTTATATGCCAAGTACATAGTAATCTACGAGCATGAGGAAATACTGTGTCAATAACATTCATCAATGCGTATTCCCGATCGGTGACAAAAACAGACGGTTCTTTATGTCCACAGTAAAGTGTCTTCAGCTTTTCCAAAGCCCATGTATAGTCCTCTAATGTTTCGTTCTTCAAAAAATAAAAGGCAACTGAAAATGTCCTTCCAGTTGAAGTGAACCCAACAATGTGAAGAAGAGGCATCTTGAATTTATTAGTCTTGTACGTGCAATCAACAACCAAAACATCGGCGAAGGACCGTGCCAATTGTGTGCAATCCGGATGGGACCAAAACAGAGAAATGACTTTATTGCTCACCGGAAGTCTTCTATGGTATTCCACATAATTATTTTCGGCGAGTACCTTCATCACTTGTTGCATCGTCATTCTTTCTTTTAGAGTACTCGTTCTAGACCTCGCTAGTGCATTATAAATTGTCCTCATAGTGGACTTGTTCCTATCACTCTTCTGAAGCAGCGCAGAATAAATTTCTTTGGGACCAACTCCGAAAGCTGACAATTCTGTAACTAACTTTTTTTCATCATCTTTCAATCTTCCGGCGTAGGCATGACCAGTTAGCGTCTCCGAAAGATTATGATTGTGCATCCCATTACGTACCACAACTGTCCACTTATCGCCAGTCTTGTACCCCAACACTAACTTGAATGGACAACCACATTTTCTTGAGCCTGACTCTTTCGTCCCAGATATTATTGGAAGAAGTTCACTTTTTTTACGATGCACCCTAAATGTCCCACCTCTTTCACAGCCAATCTCTGCAGTTTGACGCTTCAGCCGACACCGTAGCGACCTTGAAATTACAAGGCTTGTGTTGGTTTGCCTTCCAACTTCTCTGCACCATTCTAATGCTTCGACGTAAGTTTTAAAGACAATATCTGTCGAGAATTTATTGCTCAAATATGTGCACATAGGAGATGGGGTGCCCTACAATAAATTTATAATTTTTTAAAAACCTAGATCAACGACAAAACCAAATACAATATCCAATTCAGGCTGTTAATCTTGACTGTCACAAAATCTGGCAGTCCTGAGTACTTTATTGACTGCCAGAAAGTGTGGCAGTCCAGTTGAAACGACTATCAACTTCAGGACTGCCACACTTCTGGGCAGTCCTTGAAGTATCTAGGACTGCCAGAAAGTTAGGCAATCCTTAAGTTCATACGCATTTTACTCGACTGCCATACTTTCTGGCAGTCCTAAGTACTTTGTGGACTGCCATGAGATGTAGCAGTCCAGTTGAAGAGTATATGAATTTATAGACTGCCTTACTATAGGACAGTCCATCAAGTACTTTGGACTGCCTGAGTGTGTTGCAGTCCTATTGTCGACTACGAAAAAATGAAAGTACGTCGGGGACGAACCACGGGTTCTTCGAAGAGAATGTTGTGTTCTTTGGAAGGACCGGACTGATCGATTGCTACATTTGATGTCCCAATTTCTTTCATATTTTCTACATTATGACAAAACATTCAAAAATTAGGAATGAACCGATTATTTAACAAACTTTGCAATATAGTAGTCGAAAACATACCGACTACTACGAATATTCGTTGATAATTACTCTAGGGTTACAAAACAAGAAGATTTTCTTAGGTGTAGAGTGGGGGGACAAGAGGAATCTCCAACTAGGGTTTGGATAAAAATTAGAGAGGAAGAAGACAAAGGAAAAAAAATAACAAGTGACTTTTATACCACCCATTGGGATAGCTCTAATAAATTTTTTCAATGGCAAACTTGTAAATAATACAAACTTATAAATGGGCCAGCCCTGATAAAATTGTGAAGTGCCTTTATAACTAAACTATATGTATATTGATATGGGTAACTCATAATCTGTTAATATAATGATAGTTGTTTGTTTTAAAAAAAATACTTAGGTTCTGCTTGGCAATTATAGGGTTAGCGGTTACAAGGTATTTTTAGAGTACCGGTTATGAGCGGTTATAAGGGGTCCGGTTTTGGATAGTTTTTAAGTAGCTACTTTTAAGCCAATCCAATACATGCTTGGTAATTCACTAATAAGCGGTTAAAGTTTTTTACATGAATAAAATTAAATATGGAAGGGTATCAGTAGTTATAATTATTGTTTTTGTGAGTATATAAATGGAATAAAATAATAAAGCCGCTCAAAACCCACCGATTTGGGGTGTTTATAAAGCCACCCAAAATTACATTACACCGATTTTGGGGGTTTTTGAGCCGACCAAAACCAGTGCCTCAAAAAATCAATAAGCAGGAGTTTTCATAAATGGTCGGTTCAAAAACATCCCAGAACCGGTGAAAATACCGTTACCAAGCTAACCGAACAAGAACTCAACAGCCTTTTCTTTGAGTTTGGATACTAAAACCCCACATAGAGTGGAGAGGTGTAAACTAAAGGGAAGCCATAAAGCAAAGCAATCCAAAGGAATCTCAATGCCTTTACCAAGTGACCATCTCCATTCCTGCTCTATAAGAAAAAGCAAAGACTACCAAACAAATGGTGAAAATGTGATGGAAAAGGACCGTAAGGAGAAGCCAACTGAGTCGAATCCTTTCCTTGTTAAGCTTGCCTTTCCAATAGCACTTTCTCTTGCTGGTTTTCTCATATCCACCTTCACAAGAAGAATAGCTAGAGGGAAACAAAGCCAGGAAGAAGAAGAAGAAGACCAAATGAATTATACTGACTCATTATCCCATTATGATCAGTTCGACGAAGAAGAGCCCCCGACTTGTGTGCAAAGCTTAGAGGACTCGAGGGATGTCGCCATCGTGCAATGCCACCAAGGAGCCAACCTGAAAGATGAGATCGCTATCGTGCAATGCCACGAAGGAGCCAATTTGGAACAAGAGATCAGTGCTATCGTTCAATGTGATCAAGAAGGAGCCAATTTGAAAGAGGAGATTGCTACCACACAATGCCAGGAAGGAGCAGACCTGAAAGATGAGATTGACGACTTGAAGAGTCTTGTAGCTTGCCTAGAGGAGAGGGAAGGTGCGCTCGAGTCTCAGTTTTACGACTACTGCAACATGAAAGAAGAAGAATCCGCGTTCCAAAAGCTTCAGATAATGTGCCTCGGCCTCAAGCTCGAGTCTCTGGAATCCCGAAATGAGAAGCTTGAGAACAATGTGGATGAGCTGAGGGGGGTCGTCAACAAGTTTGAGACGATTGAAGGTGAGATTAAACTTCTCCAAAGGAGGGTGAAGAGGATATCGAAAGCGACTAGGGTACATACACATCTCATCCGAAAGCAGGGTCTAATGTTGCAAGCGAACGAGTTGCAACGGGCAAACGAAGAGATCAAAGAAGTAGCTGATCGAACATACAAGGAGAAGAAGGATATCGAGGAGAAATACTCTGCATCGATGGTAATTAGTGATCATCTCAATATCATTGATTCTAACAGTTTGTATACATAACATCGATCACCTTTTACGAATTCTTAGCTGTCGTTATTTCCACAGCACGAGCAACGTCTGATGATGGATGAGTACATGTCAAGATTGCGTAACAAGGAACTATTTGAACAACTGCAACAACAGCTTCGAGTCCAGTGGTCGGCAGAGATGGAGGAGCTGATTTACATAGGATGGATCAACTCGTGCTTAAGGCGCGAACTGATAATTGCAGAAGAAGAAGAGGAGGAGGAGGAGGTCTATGACCAAGAAGAAAAAGTGAAACCGGATCATGAGGAGGTGGGAGACAAGGTGGTGGTGGAGATCCCAGCTGACAAACATGTTAGGAATTGCAGCGTAGAACTGTACAACACGGACAGTCCCTCTGCTGTTTCTGACATTACCGGACAAACTTTGGGTGTCGCTGCCAAGAAGCCGAGATTGCTTCGCAAGCTCAAAGGTTGGGCCAAAGGGAAGGGGAGGTGCTAAAGAAGGATGTTAGAAAAGGCAAAAGTTCTAGAGAATTAATGTTGAAGATTTGGTGATTAGAATTTGGTTTGTAAAATAAAATTGTTGATATTATATGTGAGCTGATGTAGAAGTTTATATAGTCAAGTTACAAGACTGGTTTAATCAGCAATTCATCTGATTTTAGACCAATTTCCCTTTGCAATGTTGTTTACAAGACTATTACTAAAATTCTTGCAAAGAGGATTCGACTTCCTAAACTTATCAATCTATTCCGAAATGCTTCCGTACATGGTGGACAAATTTGTGATAATATCATCATAGCTGAAGAACTATTCCATTCTATATCCAAACTTAGTACTTGGAAGAGCGCCTTTGCCCTCAAGATTGGCATGTCTAAGACGTATGATGACTTAGTTGGGATTTTGTCAAACTCTGTGGTTTCGGGATGCATGAAAAAATTCATGATTTGATCATGAAATGTGTCACCAGAGTCTCCTTTAAAGTTCTTATAAATGGATCCCCTTCAAACACATTCAATCCTTGCCATGGCATTAGACAAGGATGCCCTTTATCAACTTATCTATTCATCTTGTGCACATAATTCCTTTTGAAACAAATTCACATATTGGAACGAAATGCACTGTACATAGGTCTTAAAATCAACAACAGATCCATGCTTACTCTCACTTGTTTTGTTGCCGAAGATCTCCATTTTTGGGGACTGTTCCATTGCAAACTTCACTCAGATCAAGTCTATCCCTAACCAATTCGAGCTTATGTCTGGGTAGGAAGTAAACTTTAACAAATCATCTATAAACTTCCCTGGAAATTGGACATTTACATGCGCCAATTATTCCTCGACATCCTCCAGGTTAAACTCATGGACAAACATGATAAGTACCTTGGTCATAATCTTCTTCTATCGAAACATCGCGTTAACACCCATGCCAAACTGCTCGACTCTAGTTCCTCCAAGTCGAAGGGCTGAAAAGGGAAATGCATGTCTCATTATGGGAGAACTGTTCTAATCAAATCCACGCTATCATCCTGTTGGAGTCCAGTCTGGATTTGGATGTCCATAATTGATGTTGTGTTATTTTAGATATAATAGGATTCTTATTTTATGGCTTCTATTTAGAAAATCCTATTATGATTTAAAATAGGATATTAATGGAATATTTTAGTTATGATAACATTCCAATTTTATTCCTATTTAGAAAATCATATTATGACCTAGAATATGATTTTCTCTTCCTATATATATGAGATGAAGGTGCAGGCACAAAGTTGAGATTCGAGCGTTCACATGAGATATAAGAGAAAATCCACACTTTGGCTCTTAGGATTTCACCATACAAGATAGAAGGAAGAAGAGATCTAATCGAGGAGTCGTAAACTTCGGTTAAGGAGATTGCTACGGATTGGTGAGCGATTTCAATTGTAATCATTTTCTTTTTTTCTTGAGTGTTGTGAGGGGGATGAACCTGTAGGATCGATGGCACCTCTAGAGGGGGTAAATAGAGTGCAGCGGTAAAATATCCACCCAAAAATTAAGCAAATAAAGACAGATATATGAAACTTAAATGTAATGAAGTAAAGCAATAAGCAAATGGAGGCAAAAAAGCAATACGCAGATACCAAGGTTTATACTAGTTTTCTTCTGAGAGAACTAGTCCAGTTCGCGAGAACTCTTGCTCGCTATAATCCACTATTTGAAATAGAGATTACACTGCATGCTTTACTCCGAAGAACACGTCAACTTCAACTCCGTCGTGTTTTTATCCAAAGCCCATGATCAAACTTCAACACCTTTTTGAAGAAAGCTTTTATACTCCAAGCTTGTACAACTTGAATACTCCTAATCGAAAACCACCGGCACTTGGAAGAATAGGAGTTATCTTGGGAATAGAAAGTTTAAAGCTTTTTGTAGATAGGAAGGCTTTGAAAAAGATATAGAAGATGAAAAATGAATGAGTGATTAGAAATGACAAATTTTTCTCTATTTATAGGAATTTTTGAGGCAGAGTTCCGACAGAACTCGGTTAGGGTAACGTTCAAAATTTTGAACGTTATGGATCCAAAAGAATAGGTATTTGCTACTGACTAGGAGCAATATAGGTAGACCGAGTTCGGACAGAACTTGGCCCGAGTTCGGCTAAGGGATTTCTAGGTCAGTTTTGATTTTGGGTGAACAAAGGTTTAGGATTTTGTTTTGGGTCAAAATGGGTTTGTGAGAATGATCTTCTAAGTTGCCAGTGATCCCAACTCACAATTATCTAGACTCAAATAAAAAAATACAAAATAAAGTAGAAAAGAATCTGTTTGATATCTGCTGCGATCTTTTTTTTTTTCATATCAGAGTCGGAGTTTAAGTCAATTATCGAAATCAGTTCGATCATGGCTGTATGGACCAACAATCTCTCCCATTTTGATAATTTGATAAAACTATGATTGATACTTAGGTTCAGCTTGGTTGGGAAGGAGACTTGGTATCATGTCCCAGAACCAGAATAATGGAGAGCGGGGGACAGACACAGCCAGCTACGTACATTGAAGTGAATCCCACCTCGCAATACGGTCATGGCTGTCTAGATGCATGAGGGTTTAACTATAAGCCAACAGTCACTTATGGTCAAGAACAGGCCTAGTGTTTCAATCTCAAGCAAGCAAGTAAATGTAACAAGATGGTAGATCATCAGACATACAAAGTAAGGCGTCACATACATTACATATTCAGATGATCATGAAGCTAGTCATACTAAATGCGAAAACTAGCAAGAGCTAAAGTCATTCATAATCAATCCTAGGATTTGTCAATCATGTTACAGCCCTTAGGCAGACAGAAAATATAAGCTTTCAACACGAGCTAACACTTGTTCGGCGGCTAAATGCCTCAAAAGAATAATTTACAATGGAGTGGGAGAGAAAAATAAAACCCACTCATTGTCAGGGTTACGTCTAGTGTTCACCATCTGGCTGGAAGGCTGGAAGATCCTCGGATGCTACTCCGAAATCTGGCCATACAAAATCAGCTGGGTCAGAACCCAGAAGAGCCAGTGCGACAAGGGAGGCTTCACTTAAGAACTAAAACCAGCATATTAGAACATGATACATAAATGATAACGAAAAATATGAGTTAGAAAAAATATGGTAATAAACGATAAAGTAACTAAAGGACTATTACAGTAACCAAGTTACAACCCGTAAACCAAACAAGGACCGGGGTCGTAACCATTCACCGGAACAGAACTTAGTCTCTAACCAATTATCGATAAAGTAAGGTATAACAGTAACGTGCTGAAGTAACCATGCACTGGCCTTGTCTAGGCAAGACTAGACTAGACTCCGTCCATCAATCACGGCCAAGCAATGAGTACGGCTTGATACTTTAACCAACTAGGATTATCACAAACCTAGTTACTAACAAGATGCATTGAGATGTTCCAACAACCAAAGTCCTACAGACTTAATCAAGGTTATCCAGTTGCAAGTTTAGAGAGTTGGATTAGGTGACTTGGGGGTGCAACACATGACAGTATGCTGGAAATGTGCCCTACTCGACGGCATGCTACAAGTCCAATTAGAACGCCCAGATAACGGGACTGCCTTTAGATGGAAAATCTCTTCATGGACTACTTGATCAATCTAGTCATTATCCTAGTCAGATTCAGTATGATTCCCTGACCGTGGTAACCAAGAATCCATGTCCTAGACATGATGCAAGACGAGACATGTAGCTTATACAAGCACAAACACCACGGTGTCAAGACAAGAGTTACTTAGCAAGTCAAGATAGCCGTCACAACAGCATATCAAGATTATTATGTTAGGTTACTTATCAAGATTTCTTGTCGTGTTATGTTACTTATCAAGTCAAGGGTGCGTCACAACGGACCACCATCGAGAATTATCATGTGAAGTTACTTGTCAAGAGTGTACCACGACGGGTCACTATCAAGAGTTATCATAAAAAGTCACATTGTCATGTCGTATTCATGTAAGTGCACCACGGCGGACCACTACCAAGGAGTTGTTAGAGAGTGTACGTGCCATACCAAGATCGTGTTTAAAGCTCAAAGTACATGTGCAACATAGAAAATAACATTATAGGACTAATCAAGTGAAGAGTACAAACAAAGTCACAATTTACACTAAGGACCATGGGGACAAATGTGGACATTTGTAAGAGACAGCAAAAATGGTCAATGGGGTGTCATGAAGAGCATGCACCCAAAATGCATGTGCTGAGAGTGGTATGCGCCCAAGGCTATGCGCCTAAGGACATGCGCCCACATGTATGTGCCTAGGACCAAACACATCATGTAAGGTATATGCTATGGAAGGAATGCACAAGAGAGTGCAGGCGCCCATGGCCAATGCGCCCACATGGGTGAGGCAGGGTGCATGGTCTATGCACCCACATGGGTGAGGCAGGGTGCATGGGAAGCTAAGTCAGAAGCCATCTATACTGGCTATGTGGGCGCATAATAAGGGCTATGCGCCCACAACAAAGGGACACTATGACTTAACACACATCTGAAGTTATATGCATAAGCCAGTAAAAGCTATGGGCGCATAATAAGCCATGCGTTCACACTAAAGAAGGCAGGGAGCTTAGGCGCATATAAAGGGCTATGCGCCCAAGGCTGGTGGGCGCATAAAATGCCATGCGCCCATACACTGTTCTTCTTCTCCAACTCGAGAAGAAGAACCATGGAACCCATGAACTTCCAAGGTCTATAAATCACTCAAAATAAATCAAAATTCGGGTTTTCAAAGGTCTATTTTGGGTAAAATCAAATTCTCTACAACATAGAACAATCAAAACATAAAAATAATGAAGTTTGATAGATCAAAACCCAAGAAAAGCAAGATTTAAGAAAACTTAGATCTATAAGAATAAATCCTTCAAAACCAAAAATGCTAAGTACTAAATAGTCTTAGAAGCTTGTAGAGAAGACAATGGAACAAATAAAATAGAGTTCCTCCATGAAGCAAGTTGCACTTGCCTAAGGTGGTTGGAGAGAATTAATGGAGGAAGAAGAAGTAAATGAAGAAGTAAAGGAAATAAATGAAGAGAGAGAGAGAGAGTGGAGTTGATATTTATGTCAATCCTCTCCATCTCTAACAAAAACCAAAATAAACCAAGACAAGCTAAACCAAGTTAAACCAAGACCAAACCAAGCCAAGTCATGCTAGACAATTCAAAATACGGGTCGAATATCCGTACACGTACACTAGAAATACGTATAACGAAAAATGGAAGTGACACTTGGTACAATACGGAAGTAGCTTGTTCATCAGTACAACGAACTTAACTCTCCCGTAGTCCTGTTACTCCTCCGTAACAAAACAAATAGGCTGAACATTTGTGAATGTCTAGAAAAAAAAATCTCAAACCAAAACTTTTAAAAGAAAACTTGTCAGTATCATATTTCAAAAGTATCATATTTTTTTACCTATTTTGTCATATAAGCAAAATGACATAACTATAAAATGTTGTACTCAGCACAAAAAAATGTAAAATTTTTTAAGAGATACCTTGTAAATCATAGTACTGGAAATAGTAAACCGATATATAAACGGAAAGTAGAAAGTGCATACACTAATACAAGCTAGCTAAAAGAAGTCTCAAACTGATAATGCTTGAAAGAAGCATTTATCACTAATACATAGTAAACATAACTAGTGCATAAAAAGTTATGCTATATCACGAGGGAGCATCCTCAATCGTCATCATCATCATCAGCACCTGCTGCCCAAGGAAGGACCGGTCTCAGCAGATCGGTTGGGATTATAACAGACAGCAGCAGGGTCAAAGTATCGCTGAGCCTTTGGATCATCAATACGATAACCAAGCACCAATGATCACAAAGCATGAGAATAGGACCACCAGGGTTGTGAGCAAAGCTGTAAGAAACGTCCTTCACGGTGTTGGACATGGCTTGAAGTTGAAGAGTGGTACGAAAATCCATTAACCTAAACTGATCCAATATCAAGGCCCAAGAAGACTCAAGGGTGACACCACTAGGAGGATGGAAAGGATGTGAGCTATCGGCTGATGGGTCAATTGGAGCAGGAGGAGCCTGTGCTGCAGGAATAGGAGCAACTCTACGATGCTCATGAAGATGGGTAGGTGGAGCATCCTGAACACAGTCATCTAAGGTTACCTCAAGGTACTGAATGATGTAAGGCAAATATATTGCATAGAGAAGTCGTCGTGGTTTCTTGCGACACTTCTCCATAGCAGCAATGATAGTCTTAGGAAGACTAAAGGTAACTTGAAAGTGAAGATGATAAATGGCAGATAGTTCCAGGTAGGAGATTTCATCAGTGGAGGTATTCTTCGAAATAATAGCAGAGAATATCATCCGATGCAAATCATAGAAATAATTGTTCAAGTACTTGGAGCGTAGAGTGCCTTTGGGATGTGAGTTTGGTGCACACAAAGAATCACAAAAAGAGTCAAAAGTCATATGTGCTGAAAATTGTACTGAGGTGATGTCCACTAATACGTCCCCTACATTGGAAATATGCAGCATAAGTGTCAAGTCATCGGCATCTGTCACGACCTGATCCTAATTTTTTGGGTCCAGTAGATCATGTCCAGCCTGCACCGTTGTGAGACGGCGACAGTAAGCTGTATCAATCAGTAGTAACATAATGCACAACATTCTAAAATGCAAGAATTTTAAAAGCTTTTTATTGAAACATTTAGAACTAAAAGTCTAATTGAAATCAACCACACAAGCAAGAAAATATTTAAGTTATTACAACTAGTCTTTTATTACAATTTCTTAAACAAAGAAAACTAAACAACAATACAACTGGTGCACTTGGGCCTCCTAGTTGGGTTCAACTAACTCCTCAGAGCTCAAGTCAGGTCTGTAGTAGGTACTAAAGGACACCTCCTTGTCATCGTAGTCACCTAAAAATGTTGGTCTCCCGTCAGGAGAGGAGCAAGAAACATATATCCAATTCTAGCATTTTAATAAATAATTAAAAGATACAAGAAGTAGTTTTTAAAATGTTATTTATATTTTCTAAATAATAAAAATGAATCAATGAATCAGTAAAATCTCGAGGAAGCAATAGTGATGCAATCTACAATCAGTAATAGTATTTTGAGTATGTAGCCACCTGTGACCGGCTGGAAGAGGCAATATATATACTAGCATTATGCCTAATGCTAGCATACGGTACAACTCAACCCCCTGTGCAATAGAGGTTAGAGCGAGATAATCAATAATGGTAACATAGGCTTTGGTCACAGGTGCTAACACTACACCCCAATCCCGAGTCAATAAGTCATTAAGTCAATCAAGCAATCAATTGGATCCGAGAGGGATCCCGTGAGTCAAGTGTCGATACAATGTTCCTAATGATGTAGTACATTTAATCATCAATTAAAATACGAGTTTTGAATATTATGAAACTTGTCTTGGTTTTCTGATGCTGTAGGTGGAGACAGGAAAAAAACTCAAGCTAATGTCCAGAACTGAACCCTACATTAGTGAAACATGTCTTTGTTGCGAGTCTAAGGTTTGCTACAATTCTAATTAAAACTTAACTTATTAATAATACAATAATAATCTAGGCTCTAAATTCACTAATAATTGTATTTACTTAATTATAAAACCCTTTTTTTAGAGAAACTCTAAGCAAAAATATAAGGAATATACGTTTTTAATAAAAATAATAAAACTTATTATTTCTTTTAAATGGAAATATTATTAATTTAATTAATAATAAGATCGTGATAAATTAATATTTAATTGTGACCATGAAAATAATTTATCCAAAAATACTTTTATTTGCAAAGATGTTCAGGTGCTAATTTTGTCGTTACTATTAAAATTTTATTTTAATAATAATAGGTAAGCCATAAAATTATCATTAGGGCTATAAACCTACTTTTGATGAAAAACAAACATTCTTTAGCGATAGTGTAATACTAATTTTCTCAAATTAGTTGTAGGGGTACTGTCCCAGCTAACGAAGGTTCACAGGGGAACGCTTAAGTACCATTTCGCTTTAGCCGTAGCTGTGGTGACAAACAGATCCATTGTAGGCTTGTCTAGAAAACATTTTTTGCATATTAAAAATATTTAATAAGATAAAATTAATTAATATTAATGATATCTAAAATTTCTAATTCTCGACTTAAATAATTGAATCGATCTTCCGCGAAAGATTTTGTAAAGATGTCAGCCAACTGTTTCTCTGTGTCTACATATTCTAAATTGATGTCTCCATTTGCTTGATGGTCTCTAAGAAAATAATGTTGAATCTTAATATACTTATTGCGAGAGTGACATACAGGATTTTTAGTCAAGTTGATAGTGCTACTGTTGTCACAGAAAATGGGTATGTGTGTATAGTATAAATTAAAGTCTTCTAAGGTTTGCTTCATACACAAAATTTGTGCACAACAATGTCCTGCGATGATATACTCAGCCTCGGTAGTTGATAATACAATAGAATTTTATTTTTTGCTAAATCAAGAGACTAGAGCCTTACCTAGGAAATGACACGTGCCGCTAGTCCTTTTTCTATCCACTTTGCATCCAGCAAAATTAGCATCCGAATAACCGGTTAGGTCAAAGGACGTGGTTTTAGGATACCATAAGCCAACAGAAGAAGTGCCTTTAAGGTATCGAAAGATACGCTTAACTATGCACATGTATGATTCCTTAGGGTTAGCTTGAAATCTTGCAAACAAGCAAACACTAAACATTATATCAGGGCGACTAGCAGTTAAATAAAGTAAACTATCAATCATACCTCGATACTTACGTATGTCGACAGGTTTGTCTTGTTCATCTACATCGAGCTTGGTTAAAGTTTTTATTGGAGTGCCAAGGGGTTTGGCGGATTCTAGATCCAACTTCTTTAGAAAATATTTTTTGTACTTAGCTTGATTGATGAACGTCCCATTGTTGATTTGTTTGATTTGCAGTCCAAGAAAGAATTTTAGTTCTCCCATCATGCTCATCTCAAACTCATTCTGCATACACTTGGCGAATGACATAGAAATTCATTTAAAGACTTTATAAAAAGCAGATTTCCATTTAAAGATAATATTATCAACATAAATTTGAATAAAAAGCAGATTTTCATTTAAAGACTTTATAAAAAGTGTTGTGTCAACACTGCCTTTTGAAAAACTATTATCAAGTAGAAAAGAGCTTAGACGGTTGTACCAAGCACGAGGGCTTGTCAAACTGTATAAGGCTTTCTTCAACATGAATACATAATCAGGGTTTTTAAAATCAGTAAAACATAGAGGTTGAGCTACATAAACTTCTTCCTTTATAAAACAGTTAAGAAATGCGCTCTTTACATCCATTTGAAAAAGTTTAAAGTTATAAAAATATGCAAATGTACATAACATACGAATGGATTCTAATCTCGCAACTAATGCATAGGTTTCATCGTAGTCGATACCTTCCTCTTGGTTGTATCCTTGAGCTACGAGTCGAGCCGTGTTAAGAGTGACTAAACCATTCTCATTTAATTTATTTCGGAATACCCAGCGGGTGTTAATGGCTGGACGATCAATAGGCTTGGGAACAAGTTTCCAAACTTGATTTCGTTCAAATTGGTTTAGTTCCTCCAGCATAGTATCTAACCAATAGTTATCTCTACATGCTTCTTCAATAGTCTTAGGTTCTAGCTATGAAATAAATGCAACACAAGAAGCTATATCTCTGGTAGAGGAACGAGTACTTACGCCTTTGGTGATCTTACATACTACCAAGTCCTTGGGGTGGTCAGCCATAAACTTTATCCTTTTTGGCAGACCCTTAAGGTAGCTAGTTCCGGTTTTCGGTTCTGTAGTTGCCTTGTTTGGTGTACTGATGTCTTCGTCATCATCATCGTCAATCGTCTGTTGACTTAGTTCTTCGAAGGTGAGGTTCATTGATTCTTCGATGATCAATGTCCTTTTGTTGAAGACTCGGTACCCTTTGCTTTTGGCCGCATAACCTAAAATGATACCTTCATCGACCTTTTTGTCAAATTTACCCAAATTATCTTTATTTTTACAACCAAAGATTTTGAAATAAGAAACTATGGGTGTACTATCAAACCGTAACTCATAGGGAGTCTTCTTCGATTTAGGTCAAATTAGAACCCCAATGAGAACATAACAAGCAGTATTGACAACTTCTGCCCAGAAATATTTCGGTAGACTAAACTGGTTTAACATTACTCTAGCCATTTCAGATGGAGTTCTGTTCTTATGTTCCACAACTCTGTTTTGTTGTGGAGTCCTAGGACAGGAGAACTTATGCAAATATTTGTGTGTGTCACAAAAATTGCTCAAACTCTACATTTTCGAATTCGCCGCCATGATTACTTCGAACATGAGTAATCATGAATCCTTTCTCATTTTGGACTTTCTTGCAAAATGTGACAAATTCAGATAATGCATCATTTTTGTGTGCGAAAAAGTATACCCACGTATATCTAGAGAAGTCATCTATTATTACAAATACATATAACTTACCACCTAGACTAGCAATTCTACTAAGCCCAAATAAATCCACATGCAGTAATTGTAGAGGTCTAGTAGTACTTACAGCCTTTTTGAACTTAAAAGTAGATTGGGTAGCTTTGTTCTTTTTATATTCACTACATATCGTATCCTTCTTGAAAACGATGTCCGGTAAGCCTCGTACCAGTTTTTTCATGGATAATCTTGAAATTGTGTTCATGTTTACATGACCAAGTCTTATGTGCCATAATTGATTCTTATCGTTCTTGGCGTGTAAGCATCTACCTGCTTTGTTAGCATCTTCCAACAAATAGAAAATATTTATATTGTCTTTCCTAATACCTTCAAAAATAGTACTACAAGTTAAGCTATCAACTATAGTACATTTATTTTTGACAAAGTTAATACCATAACCATGATCAGCTAAATAGCTTATGCTGAGAAGCTTATGTTTTAACTCAGTTACTAGATAGACATCTTTAATCATTGGGTAGGGAGCTTTACCAATGTTGATGATACCTACTATATACCCTTTAAAGTTATTACCGAATGAGACGTATCCTTCTTTCTTCTTCGACAGTATTGCGAATAGAGAAGCATTACCGGTCATGTGTTATCAGCAACTGCTGTCGAGAATCCACTTGCTTCTAGCATGAGTAGGGTGTTCCACCTACAAAAAATTTTACAGATAAAAGTTTTGGTACCTATTTCTTGTAGGGTCCGGATTTGTTAGTCTTTGGTATCCATGCACATATATTCAAATCAATTAACTTTTTACTCTACATGAAGAAGAAATATGACCAATGGTGCCACAATAGTGACATCTAGTATGTCGAGTGTTAGGTACAGTGTGTTGTGCCATACCCTTACATCAGATGACACCTTCATATTATTTCCAATGAGCAAGATGCCAACTACGTAAAGTACTAGGAATACCACCATATTTCCGTCACACTTCTGTATACACATGATTCATCCTGACATTGATCAAATCCATAGGATTTTATCACCTGATCAAAACATATATTCCAAGATCAGGAAGCTTGCTTAAGTCCATAAATGGACTTTTTGAGCTTATAAACAAGATGCTCTTGGCCCTTTTCAATGAACCCGTATGGTTGCTTCATATAGATACCTTCCTCAAGACTTCCATTAAGGAAAGTTGTCTTGACATCTATTTGCCAAATCTCATAATCGAGATGAGCTGCAATAGATAAAAGAATTCGGATAGACATGACTACTGGCATAAAAGTTTTTTCATAATCGATGCCCTCTCTTTGAGTAAAACCTTTTGCAACAAGCCGAGCTTTAAAGGTTTCAACCTTACCGTCCGATCCTCTTTTTATCTTATAGACCCACTTGCATCCAATGGCTTTTACACCAACGGGTGGTTCTACAAGCTCCCAGACCTGATTAGAATCCATAGATTCTATTTCAGATATTATTATTTTTTGCCAACACTCTGTATCTTTATCTTGGAATACTGTATTGTAGGTACAGGGATCATAATCTTGTTCCTCAGGGATGAAGTATGACGACTCTCCTAAGAACATATATCTATCATGTTATATCACAACCCTCCCACTACGACGAGGCACTATCGGCTATGGTGTAACATTTGTGACACGTTGTGTAGTTACTTGTGGTTCATCCTCTTGTACTATTGGTACTGAAGTACTTGGTGTCTCACCTCTCAATTTTTATAGAACAACTCTACTTATGGGATTATGGTTCATCACATAGTCTTCCTCTAAGAATCGGGCATTGGTGCTAATAATGACCTTCAGATCCTTAGGACTATAAAATAAATCTCCTTTCATTCCTCTTAGATAGCCTACAAAAAAGTGTACTTCTATATGAGATTCCAACTTATCTACTTTTCCATTCGGCAGATGTGCTGGACTACCCCAAATTCGAACATGTTTCGGACTAGGCTTATGCCCAATCTACAGCTCTGTGGGAGCAAGAGATACTGACTTAGAAGGAACCAAGTTCAAAATATAAGCTGCAGTCTCTAAGGCATATCCCCAAAATGAATCTATAAATCCGAATAACTCATCATTGATCTAACCATCTCCATAAGAGTTCTATTCCTTCATTCGACTACTCCATTTTGCTAGCTGGAGCGTTCTAGGTGCAGTCAATTGGGATGTAATCCCAGCCTCTGGTAAATAATCCCTAAACTCTCTAAAAAGGTACTCGTCACTACGATCTGAACGTAATAACTTGATACATTTTCCATGACGTTTCTCCGTTTCAACCTTGTACTCTTTGAATTTTTCAAGGCACTCAGACTTACGGTGCATCAAATAAATGTATCCATACCTTGAATAATCATCAATAAATGTGACAAAATATTCAAAGACACCTCTAGCCTGGATATTTAGGGTTCCACACAAATCAGAATGAACCAATTTCAACACATCTTTGGCCCTATAGTCCTTTGTCGTAAAAGGCCTTTTGATCATTTTACCTTCCAAACAGGATTTAAAGACTGGTAGTGCCTCCACTTCCAATGAACTTAAAGATCCATCTTTAACCAGTCTTTGAATCCTTTTTAGGTTAATATGCCACAATCGCAAGTGCCAAAGATTTGTTTAGTTCATACAAGAAGGTTCTTTTCTCTTATTTAAGTTAAAAAAACATATTATTCATTTCCATAAGTTACATTGTGGGCAAAATAGGATTAATAACGTACAGATTATCAACTAATGTATCAGAAAATATAAAACATTTATTCTTTCTAATAACAATATTGTCATTAAAATAAATTGAATATCCATCCTTAACTAACATAGAAACAGAAACTAAATTTCTTCTAAGTAAAGGTGCATAAAGACAATCTCTCAATGTCAAAGACTTATTTTTCTACCAAAAGATAAAGTAACATCTCTTATTGCAACGATCGCTACTTATGTAGCGTCACCCATGAACAAGCATATCTCTCCATCACTGAGCCACCTGGTTTCGTGGAACCCCTATAATGTATTACAGACATGATTAGTGGCTCATGTATCTACACACCAGGTGTTGATAGATAACACGGCTAAACATATTTCAACTGCTAGTAAATGAGATATACCTTCTTTGTTCTCTTGTTTGAGAAGTGGATAGTCAGACTTCCAATGTCCTGACCCATTGTACTTGAAACACTTGCCTTTCGGCTTTTTTATAGCGCCTTGAGGTCCCATGCCCTTCTTTGCTGAGTTTGCTTGTTTTTGAACTTTCTTTTTCTTACTACCTTTCGGCTTAAAAGTAGAAGCCTTTTTAGTCACATAAATATGAGCATTATGCTTGAAGAGAGCTTTAGCATCCTGTAGTTCTTTTGCAAGTTCTGCCAAACTATACAACCTTTTGTTCATGTTGTAATTAAGGCAAAACAAGTCAAAACTTTTAGGCAGAGTCCCAAGAATGGTATCGACCTGGGTTTCTCCATCGATTTCAGCACCAAGGATCTCCATCTCATTTAGATGACCCATGATCTTGAGAACATGATCCCTTATTGGTGTCCCCTTAGCCATAGCCGTTCTCATCAAACTTTTCATAGCAATTTACCTAGCTGCTCTACTCTGATGTCCTAAGAGTTCTTTGAGGTTGAACATCATATCATAAGCTGTGACCATGGCCTGATGCTGATGTTGCAGTACATTTGACATATATGCCAAAATGTAACACCGCGCCATCTCATCTACCTTTTTCCACTTCTTATAAGCCTCTTTGACCTATTTATAAGGGTTATTATCAGGCATAGGTGGGCATTCCTTAACAAGTACAAATTTGTACTACTCAACAGTCAAGACAATGTCCAAATTATATTTCCAGTCAATATAATTAGGTCCAATAAGTTTGTTTTCTTTAAGAATCACCATAAGTGGACTAAAAGAACCCATTTTTGAAATCCTGATAATCAAATAAATAAAAATTATGTAGGGCAAAAAACTTTTTGAATTAAGTAAATATTGATTTTCTCAAAACAATAATAAGAAATTCACCAACACCTTGAACACTATGAATTTAGCATGCCACGATATTGTGGACGTATACAAATTCAACTTTGTTCAAGTAGGTTTTTTCTATTAATTTTACTATCATGTCAACATAACTTTATGACAAATAAAATTAATCTGTTGGTCTTACTCTGGTCATACAAATAATAACAGTGACTCCAATGGGGAGGATACCCTTATTTGTATCGAAGTGTATACCATTACTTAATACTAAGTCCATTACCTTGTAATGAGTTCCTTCAGATGGAGAAGTGAACACATACTAGGTAACTTTCTATAATTATCCCTACAGAAGTTTGTACTGGTAATCCATAATTATACTCATCTGATATGACGGAAGTCACTAAAGCCAACATGCAAGTATAATCACCTACAAACCAGTAATGGAGACCATTGAATTTATACTAAATAAATTCCCTCTCCTACTTAGTTATTTAACAATGAAGATTTTTCTACTAGTTGATATTATGTCCATGTTGTCCATTATTAATGCAGGCTTAGTTTTTTATAAAAAAATCCACAGAATAATAAACATGCATAATCAGAAGAAGAAAAAAAGCAAAATGACAATAAACAGGAAAAAAATATCCAACTATTATGGTCATCTTTCATGTTCCGTCCTCAACTGAATCCAAAATTTGGCGCTGTGCAGACTTATTCGTAGTTCCCAGGACCCCAAGTTTGGTGTGCATATTGATCGATGTAAGTTTAATAGATCTAAGACGTGCTCTAGCCCTTTATAGCGGAACTAGGGTTCACGAATTATACTGCGATGGGAAGAAAAAGACAGTTTCCAGCAACCTCGAGCAGTCACGACCCCAAGATCTTCTGCACGTATCCCTTCCTCGGGTAAGATGTCACGTGGACGACGATCTCCCAACCTTTTCTTCTTTTTGGCAGCCCTCCCTTTCTTTCTTTCTACATGAATCACGAATTAGAGAAAGCTTCTTATTTCTGATAAGATCATGACGGGCAGAGAATAGAGGATATATATAAAGCTACGACAGGGACCATGAGAAACAATTAGGGTTAGGTCTCCTAATGGATCTGGGTATCCTGTGTTCAGCATGAACACACAACCCAGGCCCATTAACAATAGCTCGATCCACTAAAGAGCTATTGTTTCACTACCTTCCTAATCCCAAATTATGATTGTGGGCTCCTTTTATTATATGCTCGTTTGGCTTCTCATGTTAAGATATCGAATGTCCGTCGATCAAATGAAGTTACTGACAACTATATTGATCGATATCTTTTATCCTTAAGTAGTACCCCTCAACTTATTTGTCATGTCAGATATAATTCACCTGCAGGATTTACTTGATAATCTTTATGATCTCCTTAAGGGGACATCATCAACCCGACGTATCGAGACATGGATTCATTTTATAATCAACAGCCCATCATACATACAATGTTATTACCCAATTCATAGAGGTTGTTGACCCATAATGAATCTCATTCTTTTATGATTCAAAGTAATGTACACTGCATATACATGTCTATTATTATATCCGGATTAAGAGCACAAGCATCTATAACAATAAAGGTGTTTGTTCTCTTATGTAGTCAGTACAAAGAGAACAATCTCAAGTGGTCATGTTCAATACACACAAAGTATACTAGTGTAAACCTATAGTCAAGATAGACTAATACCAGATTAAACTACAACCTTTCTAATGGATTGTCCAAGTCCATCTAGGTTGTGAACTATTTATATATTCCATAAGAAACTGATAATATGATCTTCTGTGTGACACCACACACCATATTATCTACAATATAGAATATCAGACACTTGTATTAACACTTACAACAAATACAATATGCAAACATTTGCCCATATGATTCTCATTCAAAATTTAAGAAAATAAAGTTAATACAAAAGTAATGTTTTTAGTATGTAACCCTAACAGGTTAGTTTTCTTGGACAAAGGTTTGGCTATGTCTGTTTTGATAGAATTGGGTTTGACTGTGTTCCGATGTTTCGGTAATTGACACGTATAAGGGTAGGAAGCAGGAACTTAAGGTTATTTTCCTAACCTAATTTCCAACTTTTTGGAGGTGTCATAAAGTGTGTTATAGTCAGCTATGTGTAACGCCCCAGTCCCAAAATACGTAGGACTAGGAACGTAGACATGCCAGCTGTATTCATACGAAGTATACTCCAATATATGGAAGCCTCGTATAAATACATAAGCTGTAAAATGCAGTAAAATCCCAAATAATCTCATCCACATGAATAAAAGAATAGAAGATGTCATATATGAGAATAAATTGTCTTGATACAATATGTTGGGCGGAGACAAATCCACTACCAACAAAATAAGGAAATAAAATACATGGAAAATGAAATGAGTGGCGAGCGAAGCGAAGACGATCCAAATGCAATCATTCTCGAGAAATAGCAATGAACACGGCTAGAGCGAAAGCACCTGCGAAAGACAATAGCACACACCTGACAAGACAACCAGGTCCTCAGAGGGACGTAACAAGACACATAATAGCATGCCATATAAACTGAATAAATATTGCTCAATAAATAAGTAAATCGAATTTATAACGTGGTCCAATACGCACCTACTGAACGAGCGTACCATCCCCCCAACCAAACAAGGACAGGAGATGGTAAACTAATTCACGGCGACGTATCTTTCCATGCTAAGAATCCGATATAGTATCCGGACCCCAACAAGGTTCAATACCTTCTCATCGAAGTAGTAAGTCACACCTATAATCAAACAAGGACAAGATATGACGAACTAATCCGCGACAAGTTATTGTTCCAAGCCACGGTCAGATACAAGTACCCAAACCAAAAGTACTCGTACCTAACGGATAGGGTAGCCTACCATTCTAAGTGAAATGTTGTTAAGAACAATCCTTCCTACGCATGGGCCCTGGCTAAATAGGATCGGCGTAGTCCCCCTTGGGCACCAGAGGCCCCAGCAGGAAGAGCATGACGTTTCGCAGAATCGTCAGTGGCCGTCAGTAATCATGGGTCATCAACCCCGTATCTCCAGCGGAGAGTCCGGGTCACAAAGGAAGTGCATCGAAGCCCATACGCTAAGGAATTGTCCTCCCCGCCCAATGCCTACTGTGTTGTATCCACAACACAAACCACTATAACCGCTAAGTCAAACTAGCATGCAATCTCTATTAGCGGTTATTCCTATCGCACGGCTTGTACGTACTTGTGGCCAGCCAATCATGCACTTCCGTGTTCTACATGCGACACACAACTTCGTGTTTACAACGTGTCAAGGCCAATGAATGCGACACACAAGGTGGTCCCTTAATTCTAGGTTTAATTTATAAAAAAAATAATACACAGCAGGAAATAATGAACATTAAGTTCTAACAATTATGCTATGTATCACAGTTTATTTTGCATAAAGAAAATAATAGACATACATAAAATATGAGCTAAAATAATTAAACAGCAAATGGCAAGGTGTCTTGCCTGGTATTAATGTTCGGTGTGCTGCGATAATCATGGTGGCACGATCTGCAACTTTGGTGCAACAACTGTACAAGAAGACCTCGGGTAGTGACACGGACAGTTCCATCGGGTCCAGGACGGTCAAATTGATTAGGGTGGACATAAAGTAGTCTTGAAATTGGCGAAGGAATAAGAGGATTGGATTTGGTCAAGGACATGAGGAAATTCAGAAGAAAAATGATAATAATATATATTCTAAGAGAAACAAATTAATTACAGAAAATTATTTAATACAAAAGTAATGTTTTTAGTATGTAACCCTAACAGGTTAGTTTTCTTGGGCAAAGGTTTGGCTATGTTTGTTTTGATAGAATTGGGTTTGACTGTGTTCCGATGTTTCGGTAATTGACACGTATTAGGGTAGGAAGCAGGAACTTAAGGTTATTTTCCTAACCTAATTTTTAACTTTTTGGAGGTGTCATAAAGTGTGTTATAGTCAGCTATGAGTGCATCATTCCTAACTAGTGTACAGTGATGGCTTTTCTTCTCTTTGAGTAAATCTTTCTCAAGTTTAGCAATGGTCTTATCTTTTTCTTTAGATAAACGTGTAGTCTCGTGTAGTTGTAGTTTGACAGAAGAAAGCTCACCATTCTTACTAGGGTTTACACTATTTCTAACCTCAGCTAATAAGTCGATAAGTCTTTCTATTTTACCTTTGTACTCTTTGAGTACCTTCTTAGAGTTTTGGTTCTTGCTAAGCAGCTTTATGTGGTCATCTAAGAGGTCACTAAAGGCTTCACCTAACCGTTCAAAGGTAAAATCATCATATGTATCAAACAGAGGGTTTGAGTTTACCTAATCGTATGCCATCAAGCATACATTTGTAGCGTCGTCCGATTGTTCATCTTCTGAGTCGTTAGCTTCACTTTCTTGCCATATGCTTGTGTTAGCATATCTTTTGGAAGTAGATTTTTTTAAGTAACCTTTTTCATACTTGATGTCTTTCCTGGTTGATGATGATGCTGTCAGACAGTCCTTATTGATATGTTCTTTCTTCTTGCAACCGTAGCAGATTGGATCTTCTTCATTGTTGTTGTTGTTGCTATTATGTTCCTTCGTTCTTCGGTTGAATCTCATGAACTTCTTGAATTTCTTCACTAGGAGAGCTTGATCCTAAGTGTAGGAATCACTGTCGTCAGAATCATCTTCGACAATCCTTCGGTGTTGAGCTTTGAGGGCGATTGATTTCTCCTTTGGTGCAACATCTTCAAAGTCTTGAAGTTCCAGCTCGTAAGTGAGTAGCTTTTCCATGAGTATTTTAACAGACATGGTAGTGAGATCGTTTCCTTCAATGATTGTTGTAGTCTTTGGAATCCAGTTCTTTGTAAGGGCTCGCAGCAACTTGTGAATCTTCTCATGGTTATTGTATTCCTTGCCTAGGGAGGACAAAGGATTTATAATATCCAGAAATCTTGTGAACATTTGTGTAACGGATTCATTTGGCTTCATCTTGAACGCCTCATACTCTTGAGTAAGTCTACTGGTTTTGGACTCCTTAACTTGCGTCGTACCTTCATGTGTAACTTCGAGAATTTTTAATACTTCATTGGATGTTGTGCATGTGGACACCCTATTCAATTCAGTCCTATCTAAAGCATAAAATAAATCACTAATAGCACGTGCGTCAATACTGTCATCTTTCTTTTCAGAGTCAGTATACTTATGTGCTTTTTCAACCAGGTTTCCATCAATAAGAACACAGGAAGGCTTTTTATAGCCATTAATTACAATGGACCATAGGTCAAACTCTAAAGATTTTAAAAAGAGACTTATAGAAGTTTTTCAGTAAGTGTAGTTAGTACCATCAAACAGTGGGGTCTATTTGTGGCTTGGCCTTCACTTGTGAATTTTACAGTTGCCATATGTGATATAGTGATCTATGTAACAGCAGTTATAAAAAAAATAACAATCTCGCTTTACCTATAGAATTCCGCTCTGATACCAATTGTATGATCGAAATGTAAAGCGATATACTCTAGAGGGGGTGAATAGAGTAGGCAGCGGAATATTAGCTATTAAAAAATATTAGTAGCAAGATCACAGAAACATATCATAGATATGAAAAGTAAAAGTAAAGTGCAAAGAGCAAACATAAACACAACGATGTATACTGGTCTTCCTCTTGTGAGGACTAATCCAGTCGAGAGAACTCTAGCTCCCAGTTGAAATCCACTATGGAAAATCGTAAGTTTTTATACGAAGTCCTTGCAACTTCTACAAACACGAGCTTCGATCTGAAGCACTCGACCAACTTCAATTGTAAAGTGTCTTACTTCTATCAAGTCTTTTGATTATAATCACTCTGAACTTCTAAACCGTACCGCACTGGCAAATCAAGTAGATGATTGTAACTCACTTGGGATTTGAAAATGAAAGCTTAGAAGGCTTTGGAATAACATAGTAAGCTTAGAGAGAAGAGATGAGAAAGTGAATTGGTGTGTTAAAATGGTAGAAATTCTTCTCTATTTATAGGATTTCCAAAAGGAGAATTCGGACAAAATTCAGATAGAAGTTTATGCGAGGAACTCGACATATAGTCGTTGCATCCGTAACTGCGGCAAGACTGAATTTAAAATTAAACGTACACATAGTCGAACTCGGGCCAAATTCGAGGAAAATTTGTCCAAAATTCTGCCGGATCAAAATGGGTGAATGTTGGGTTTGAAACTCAGGTTTTGGGATTTCAAGCAGTTACGAATTTGGTTTTTGGCTTTGGGCTAGTTTTCAAGACAAACGGGTATTTTTTTAAAATATTTCTGGGTAGCCTATTTGTCAGTACGACTCGGTTTATATTATATTACTAGAATCAATAAAATATAAAAAATACATTGCTAATTGATAATTGAAAATAAAAACGCAATGACAAACACGGTTCCATGTCTTGAACGGTAGCAGGCATATTCTGTAGTAGATTATCCAAGTAGCCCTTATATCGAGATAGGGTTAGATCAATTATGAAAATCCGGTTCGACCATGACCAATGGGCCAACAGTAATCACTAACATCTCCTCGTAATCTGTCCTGTGTATACTATCCAAGAATTAACTTTATGTTATACAAGATATATGTGCGCTCTCGTTGCATGCGCCTTTGGTTTTCTGCGTCTTTCACTTATAAGTTCTTTGCTTTGAGATATAACTTCATAAGTTGTATGTTGATCGAGTCATGATCTCTGGCACCTAGGCGCATAAGGACAACTATGCGCCTATTTTGAGTACGTGCAGTTTTTCATGCTTCTACAAGTATGAATATAGTAAAGGAAATAAGTGTCAAGTTAAATATATAGAGGTAAAATCTAACCTTTAAAAACTATACGTTAAAAGCATAATGTTAGCTATTGACCTAGTCTACAAACTATAACCTTTATAATGTCTACAAAATATAATGTTATTATACTGAATCAATTACGTTCACAATCAATTCAAAGACTGCATTCAATATTCACTATATAACGTCCCTCGCTTTGACTTCCACCCATTCCCCTGGACCGCAACACCCCCTCGCCTCCCTACCACCCGCCTCCTTCCATTATTAGATTCCACCCTCCCATCAAATTTCCCTCGACTTTGAACCCTCACCCCAACCGAACCACCCATATGTTCATATCGATTTTCCTCCATCCACCCACTGACGTGGCCTATTGAAAATGCCATATGAAATGACATTTTTTTCTAGAAGAAACGTGCATTATATATATATATATATATATATATATATATATATATATATATATATATAGAGAGAGAGAGAGGAGAAATCCGATGGCTTCAGGAGCGAACCCTAGGGGCGAGAGTGGCGATCGGTCAGGGCCGGCTCGAGGACCTCCCCCACGGCTTCCAGACCCCCTTGCCGACGGGGAGAGGTCCTCGGGGAAGACAGACGGCGCTCCCCCCAGCGGCGGGAGGGGCTGCAATAGGGTCGGGGGGGTCGGGCGGACCCCCGACGCAGGTTCGAGTGGCGCCTCCCCCCCAGGCGGTGGAGGAAGGGGGCGGGGGCACTGGGGGGGTCGGGTGGACCCCCGGCGAGGTTCAGCACCCCCCAGGAGGGACCGAAGCGAAAGGAGGAGGGTCGGACGGACCCCCCAGATCGGTGCCGGGATGTGGCGGCCCCCAAGGCGGTGGGGGGCGGTGGGGGGGCGGCAGAAAATACCGGAGGGGGGTCGGACGGCCTCCCTACGGTTGCGGGGGGGTTCGATTCACTACGGGGTGGATCCATCGCTCCCAATTTCGAGTTCGAAGCTGGTTTCGGATCTCTGGGGAGCCAAACGGAGGGAGGTGGTTGGACGACGGTTATGCGCCATCGCGTAGCGAAGCCCGGGGAGAAGACGGGAGGCGGACAGGGTCATGTTAGGGATCGCCACCCCGCTGCTAGTCGTCAGAGCGGGTCAGGGGCTCGACTTTCTGGCCAAGGTCCGGGGATGTTTGCTGGAAGATCGGTGGGGTGGCGACCGCGGAGGCCAAGGAGAAGAGTAAGGTGGTGGATCTTGATATTCAGGGGCCTGGGTCTCATTGGCCGGAGGTTGCCCCCAGGCCTCATGGGACGACCACTCGGCCTACTGGACGGTCCTGGGCGGAGATCTGCAAACCTGTGGGGCCGAAAAGTCCCACGTCGATGGAGTATGTTCCGTCGATCAAGGCAGAGAGGGATTTCCGGGTCTCGTTTCCTGCGAAGGAGATCCAGAAGGTGACAGCTTACTGGAAGAATATCCTCGTTCTGTATGTTCTCGACAACATACCTTTCTACGGACAGATCCGGGGGTATGCAGCTCGTGTCTGGCAGCCTAAGGGGAGTATGGAGTTCTATGCCCGTGAGAACGGCTTCTATTATGTGAAGTTTGGACTTGTGGAGGATGTCGCTAGGATCCTCCAAGGTGTAATGCCCCGCTCCGTTCGGTGCATTACGATGAGTCGTTGACTCGAAGAGTTGCGTTGACCCGATGAAGTATCGATGCGAATCGATACAAGAGTTATGTTGGCCAAAGGTAAGCTTTTAGTCGGTTGGAATCTATGAATCGAATCGATACAAAGGATGTCTCATATAAGCGAGTGCTGATGTTAGTTGATCTGGTGTGTAGGCTATGCCTTTATGCTGGATTACGGATCGTGGTATGGGCGCGATAGGCCAAATCAACCGAGTAGTTCAAAGGAATGGCTAAGTTCGAGAGTTAGCTATGCGACCAAGTTATGGGAGCGAGTCGCTTCAACTCGACAAAACGGCAAGGCATATCGACTTAAGGTGGGCAGGTTCTTGACTCTCTCTCCCTATTCCTTCACGTCTAATAAGAGATATCATTGTATGCGTAATATATTATCGAATAAGCGAGCATGGCTCGACGATTAGGTACCTTAATATGCGTTGAACACTAAGGTAGAACATTGAACATTGAACAATTGAAGCGACATGCATCAAGTGTACGAGTCGCGGTAGGGCAATGATGGTAGAACATTGAAAGAAAATATTGAGATGTGCATCACGTGTACGCCTCTGAGAACATTGAACACTAGGCGTAGAACATTGATTACGGTGCTGAGCGTGCCCTCGGGCACTTATGCAACGAAAAGACTAAGTAACTACGGAACTAGGCTATGAGAATGACTTACGAATGGTACGCGTTGAATATGAGAATGAGATGACTAAGCCGTTGGGCATCGTGCATCAATATGGATGTGTTGGGGCATAAAGCCGGTGGAGCTCCCCATACGGATGGTGGATTATGTTTATGAGACGCGAATATGTTTATGGTACGAGACTATGTTTATGGAACGTGAATATATTCGGAACGAGATTATGTTTATGGAACGGAGGATTGGTTGGAATGTTATATGTGTTTTCTATGGCGCGTATTACATGGTCAATGGACTCGGATAGCCCGTGCACGGGTGCGGCTTCCCTCGGACGGTTACGATCGGGGCACCGGGACCGTTCGGCCTAGGAGGGAATTATGTGTGGTACTTATGGTGTACATCATTCGGACGGATTGTGACCGTCCAGTGCTGTGATAAGCTATGATATCTGTAAGTTTGGGATCCTTCGGATACTGGGCTAGCAACTCGTATCGAAGTGATCGTAGGCTTACACATAAGAGATGCCAAGTCCATTACGGTGCGAAACACCGTGACCTTCATATAGTTAGGGCCGGTGGGATGAGTTGAGAGTTGGGTGCAGGCGCAGGGCCTGCGACCCCTATGCATTATATAAGTTTATGATTGGTTGGTTGCACGAATCGTATGTTTGCTTATGTAAGTTTAACCATTGCAGGCTAGGCAAATGGGACGGAGATGAGCACGAATGACTATGTTATGTTCATATTATGGCTAACTGTATCTACTGCAGGAACACGGTATGGGACATATTTATGATAAATTACTATATATAAAGATTGCCATAAAATGGATCCTAAGGCTAAATAGAAAGATCACCAATAATATTGCATGTCCACTAAAATTACTTAGTGTTTGGTTTGGGTGCGAGCGGGTCTTGATCAGTACGAAGCAAGGACGAAAGCACTAATCCCCCACTAGTTTATGTGCAGGCTCAGGTTATGATCGGCTCGGGACGGGGCTTGGCTTGGACGTACCGAGGCATGGAGTCCTTGGCGTTCAAGTGGAGCTACCGCATATACGTTCGGACTTGCGACATGGAGATGTTCGGCAACTAATTGGTGGCTATAAAGAGGCATAATGTATGGAACAATGTAATCCTTTGTGAGCTAGAGAGATCATGAGCGTTGTAGCCAATTGGCATGTTAAGTTGGGCTATTCAGAGCCTTGTAACCTTCAATTCATTATGAATAAAAGATATTCTTATTGTATTCTTTGTTTCCTTCCGCTGCTTATGTTACGAATTTGAGATAATTACTATGTGAACCGTTATCTTGCCTTGCACGAGCGCAACTCCAGGCTCGTGCGGCATCACGCCCCAGCGAGGATGATGATTCGGGTAAAATCTAGCGAGGACGAGCGATTTCCCGGATCGGGGCGTGACAAGTTGGTATCAGACCGGTTCCATCCTCTAGACCGTGAACGAATCTCTTTGACCCTCAGTTGCTCCGCTATCGAATTTAGTTGACTCTAAGTTGTTTCCGCAACCGCATGGCTCATGGATCTGCTCGACGCTACATTGGATGTTCCATACAATAAGTCTATATTAAGTGTGTACGTCTGCCACAAGTATGTCGTGACTATCACGCTACCTTCGAGTGCCATCAGAGAATGTTGGTTACACGAAGTGCAACGGGTTATGAGAATATGGTTTCCCGAAGTGCAATAAAGTTGTGGGTCGTCGGTTGCATGAAGTATAACGAATATGGTAATGTTGGTTGCATGAAGTGTAACAAATATGGTAATGTTGGTTGCATGAAGTACAATGTGAGATAGTATTGTCGATCGCACGAAGTACAAAGAGTTATGTGTTGTCGGTCGTACGAAGTACGAGAAGATATGTGTTCTTGGTTGCACGAAGTGCAGCGAGTCGAAATATGAGGCGATACGTGTTATGTGGCTATGTGTTGTTGGTTACACGGAGTGCAGCAAGTCGTGAATCGTTCGTTGCATCATTACAACGAGTCGATATGGTATGATGCATGTTGTATGGCTTTGCGTATGGATAGCAATATGTCGAACGGGATTGTGACCTTAAGTACCGAGAATGAGTTGTTGCACGAGTTGTAATGAGTGAAGATTGGAAGATCGTGGATGCGATAGTAATAAGTCGAGTTGGTCGCTAAGTCGAGTTGGGCAGGCGAACGTTTATGTTGGCTGTATGTCGCGTTGAGCTTTGAATAAGCGAATGTTGCGTGTGCGATCGATATGATCGCCAAGATACAGTTAGAGTGAATGCGTGTCAAACTTGAGCGAACGCTAGAGCTGGGATTGGAAGGATCGCCATACGGGATAGTTGATTGAGGAACAGATGTCGGACCTATGCGGAATGTGATATCGAGTAATGACTCGATTTCGAGTGGTATATGCAATACCGCTTGTGCGAGCAAGTGTAGCGAAGTATTGTATCGATAAAGATAGGCTCGATTCTGAGTGGTATATGGAATACCACTTAGCAATAGTTATATTAAGCCGCTTGGTGACTTGCGATAGATCGCGTCGAGATGATTGTATCGGTAAGATATGTTTGTCCTCAATGGACGAAGTAGTATCGAGACTTGAGTGGGAATGACTTGAGAGAAGTCGATGCGAGTATACCTTGATGAAGTGAGTCAAACGATTATGTGCGAAGTCATATCCACGGAGGATACGTCGGACGAGGATTCGTTAAGTGTAAGTCGAACGATAGGCTGAGCATAGCGAAGGAATGTTGCATTGAGGAAATAGTGACTCGGTCGAATTTACGTTGAGTAGGTACGAAGAAATCGTGTGAACGAATTTGAGATAGCGCGATGAATCGGTGGTACGATCGAAAAGTACAAGTTAGGAATATGAGAATGGATATGTGAATTTGAAATTGTGTCGCGACGATGTTAAGTAGTTACAACTGAATGGATCTTGATAAGTGCGAGACTTGATTCGTATTCGAGTTCGGATAATGGCAATGATTGCAACGGGTTTGAGCTTATAAGAAAGGAAGATGTTCAAGTTATGCATATCGACGATGGTATTGAGGCGTATCAAAGACGATATATAATAACTCAGGGATACTCTGATCGAATGAACAAAAATTGTGTTGAGCATTGTTGTTGGATGAATAGGATGCAAGTTAAGTTATGGCAGTTTGGATGCTAACGGTAGGAATGCTTCGGAGAATTTGAGAGTCGATGGATGTTACTCGAAAGAAAACGGAAGTGTCTGGATTGTTTCGTGGCACTACAACAAAAAGACCTATTAATGACGCTCGACAAGGAGTTTTAATGACGGCTGATACATAAGCGTTATCAAGTTGAAAAATACCTTTTTTCTATGACGGTTTGGGCTAATTTTGGGCTTTTTATAACGTTTATAAAACAAAGCGTTATTAATAGTTTAGAGCGGTGGCAAACTTGTAATTAATAAACTTCCAACAAAACCCTTCACACCAGATCATTTTCAGAGCTTCCCTCCTCTTCCTGAACCCTAAAATTTTACTAAACTCTAATCTTCTCCTTCTCCTCCTTCTTTCAACCTCCTAAATCGAAGAGAAAGAGAACCCCTAAATCAAAAATTACAGAGAGGGACGGAAATGGAAGGACGGGAGTGCGTACTGTGGCGACGGCTACGGCGGAGGAGTGCCAGAGCGGAGGTGGCAGTCTGGGCGGTGCCAGTGCCCACCGGTGGCAGCGTGGCTCGTACCTCGGCGTGGCTCACAGTGGTAGTCCTCGGCGACATCAGCCGCAGCCCTCGGATGCAGTACCATGCCCTCTCTCTCGCTCAATCGGTAACCATCGATCCCTAATTTCTCCAATCTTATGGAAAAACCCTAATTTTTTTCCTCCGAACTTAGGGTTTCTATGATCTGATTGTGTTGGATTTTGTTCCAGGCGAATTTGGAGGTTGACATCGTCGACCTCCAATTGAGCCATAAATTAAGCTTTCTTCTTAGAACAAAGACTTCTTCTCTCAATCTCGCTCAAGGGAAAACAAAAAAAGAAGGAAGAAGAAAATATAGAGGACATTGTTGCCGAGGGGCTCTATCAAGCTAGCTCCAAAAGAGAATGGAGAAGGAGAACGTCGACGAGGAGAAGCACCATCATCACACGGAGGTGGAGAGTACAGAGGAGGTCGACAGAGACTCCGAGGCCCATGACGACGATGACAAGCTCAGCAGGAAGTACAGCTGCACCTCTGCGGCATCTACCGAGGTGACTGAGATCGACGAGGAGGAGGATGAGGACAAGGCCTCCGTCATCCTCGGTCCTCCTGTCCCCCTCAAGGAACAACTGGAGATGGACAAGGTGTGTTTTGATGTTAATTTTATTTCTCAATGTTCTTGTGCTTCTTTTTTTTTGTTCATGCTTATGGAAATTATATATCAGGACGATGAGAGCCTCAGGAGGTGGAAAGAGCAGCTTCTCGGAAGTGTTGATCTCAATGATGTTGGAGGTGTTATTAATGAACTTTCATCCCAATTTCTTTCTTCTATTGATTATATTTCATAGAACATGAAACTTTCATTAGCATAATTTCCTATAGAACACAACTTATTGTGTGTCGCTGCAAAATTTATTTTAGTATGATATATCCTCAGGAACAAATTACACCTTACTTAGGAGTTCCCTATTAAATCTTTTTTTTTATTGTTGTCATCCATAGTAATATATGTTGGTTCATAAAAACTTTATTTTACTTGTCTTGCACTTATTGAACAACTCATTGCAATATTTTTACAATCTCTAAGCTTCACTCTTCTTAATTCTTTCCCGAATTTGAAGGGGTTGTCCTAATGAGCATAACAAACCTTTTATCTCAAGTTACAGTCTTCTTGTAAATATAATATTCTTGAAAAGAGAGAACTAGTTGCAATTTATGAACTTTTAGTTGAACTCTACAACCTGTTAGCCCTTTTGATTTTATTTGTTATGGGTTCTCTAATTAAAATTCGATAGACTTATTTTTTTCGTTTTGATATAGAATATGATCGATTATAAATCATACAGCAACCAAGGATACTATTTGTTGGAATAGATTTCAAGTTGTAAAAGACACTATCCGATCTTTCCTTTACTGTGTGTGAGCCATATGTATAAAAAGAAATTGTTGACTTTTGTTATATCGACAGTTAATTATTGACTTTGAATCTTTTTATTTTAATGATGCTTCGATTGTTTAGAAAGGTTACTGCATGTTCACAGTACTTTTTTAGCTGTTATGTCATCTTTATAAGGGATTGTTATTTTTTTTAAGCTGTTATGTCATCTTTATAAGGGATTGTTTAGAAAGGTTACTGCATGTTCTCAGTGCTTTTTTTACCTGATTTTCGAACTCTCTAACTACATAAAAATAATTTCATGTATACTCATGTTTCCTATTGTTTTATATATACTCATGTTACTTGTTTTTTTTTAATTAGGAAGACTAATATTTAAACTGAGACACTGTGTACCACCACGTGGCCATATAGAGGTATAGCCATGGCAAATAGTGAAGAATTCGACTCTCAAATACCACATCCTGTTGTTATTTTCATGCCTGAGGTATTTTGTTTATCAACACTTTTTACTTTGTGCTTCAACCACTAAAGATGGTAGTTCTTGACCACATCAATTTGTGAATGCAGGGATCAGGAACACACATGGGAAGTACAATGAGATTGGGGTCCCGGATAACATTTTTCAAAAATCCTGATTGTGTTACTTCAAAGCTGTAAGCTTTTTCTTCTACCTACTAATCTATTCTCATACAATTTAGTTTGAAAAATATAAAATTGCTGGAGATATCCTTTCAGTTTGTAAATGCCATTCCTTTTTGTTCTGTGTTAATGTGTCGAGGAGATGAGTATGATTCCATACACTTCATCTAAGGCCCTTTTTTAGACTACGGGAACTTTGAGAATGCTCCTAAATTGCACCAATTAAATTGCACCAAATTACATTCAGGCCCTTTTATTACTACAGGTAGGTATTTTAATGCTTTTTACCCCTTGTTTCTTTCATGTCGATTTAATTTTAGATTCAATATATATGAAAGTATTTTACTACAATATCCTCAATTGCTAGTTTCTTGTTGGAAACTTGGTACCAACTCTTAAGACATGAGGTGGTCTTTTGGTAATATTTTTTTTTATCTTTTTCAGGGTTTTGCTACGTGATGCCGACAGTTTTGATGTGCTCAAAGTTGAAGCCAATGTACTAATAGTTTTGAGGGTCTACTTACTAGTAGTAGTTGTAAATATATGTATTTGGATGTCCTATTTTGAAAAAATGTAATGAAGATGGTGATATATATTATGTATATATTTGTAAATGGATTAAATGGTACTCTATGACATTTAGATGTTTTCTTGTGAATATGGTTCAAAATGAATGTTTTGAAATTGAATTGAGCAATATTGAGCATTGATCTATAATTTTTTGGAAAGTAATATATAAATGTGCAGAATTAAGCGTTATAAATGTGCTGAATTGAGTCTATAGAGATTATCTATTCATAACGCTTTCAAACTACGCTGAAAATAAGTGTAGCAGAAACTCATCATATTCATGACGGTTATTTTATGACGCTTTTAAAAAACATTTATAACACCCGTTTTCATCACGCTTTCTTTGGAAAAAAAATGCGTCATGGTTGGTCATTAATGACGGTTTTTAGCCGTCATTAAAAGGTATTTCTGTTGTAGTGTGGATCACCACTATGTTGACATTCTTGTCTTGAGCGAGCGCAACACCAGCCTCGCACATACGTCACATCAAATTAGGACGATCATTCCGCGTGAGCGCTGGTATGGTGATTCATCCAGCGGGGATGATCGAACTTGCAAGGCGTGGCAAAATCGGATTTGACTTGTGGTTTGATACGAAAGTTGTTCGAGGATGGTTTTGATGAGTACGGAATGTGTCAAGCAATGATCACGGATAGGAAAACTCGGACTTGAGGCGAATAGATGTCATATGACTGGCAAGGATAGTCGACGGTAATATATGAGTGATTCGAGTAGTAACGACATGCAATGTGCATAAGTGATTCGAATAGTTAACGACGCATCAGTTACGCGGGGGATAGATAAATTGCGAATTTGTAAAGTATGTCGGATTGGATAAAGTTTCATAGGAAGTGTCGTGAATTGATTTGGCTCTGTAATAGGATATAGCATGGTTCGTTGTAACTGTCCCTCGTTGATGATCTTCAATTATCGAGCGTAGTTTCGGGACAGATGATCCTAGAAGACTTGACCGCCAAATCAAGTGAATATTGAAGCCCCATAGGATAACCCTAAAGAAGTCGCAAAAGGAAATTTTGTCGAGGATGAAAGATGAGGTAGTGCATGTTGAGGATAAGTCTAAGCGAGTGAGTATCGTGTTTCGGAAGTTAGCGAGTAGCCTTCGACTAGATCGATATGGTTAGAAAGTTATAATCGATCGAATGGATACGCAGATAGACTTGGTTAGTCGATGATCGAGTATATGTTAAGGAACGTGCCTAGTATAGTGATACGGTAAGGCGATTGCAAGGATTCTGTAATGCGCGAGAGCGACGAATAATAGAATAACCCTAAGAGTTGTGTCGTAGATCGGTTTGAGTAACGGTTAGGCGATGTATGTTGAGCGCACCATCGATATTACGAAACGAACGGGTCGGGATTGATTTGAGAATTGAGTAAGGAGTCGTACTCGGTTGAGAATCAGAGATAGGCGTGTCATCAGAGACCTTGGGTCGGAAAGATTGTTGCCTTTGAGCATCGTAGACTTAAGTTGACCTCTGGGTCGGGAGAGATTAAGCATGATGTCTGGATAAGTTACCTAGCGGGGGTAGCCCCAGACGCGATACGTATATGGTTTGAGAACGTGGATCATGTTGGAATAGTTGTGTGCGAGACTTAGTGCAATGGTAGGCAAAGAAAATGGAGACATGTGGACGTAGTCCATGTCGTTAAGGCCAAATGTTATGAATGATTGGATGAAAGACTTGAGTTACGTAAGAGATAGGAAACGATTGGACAAATAAGCATTGCAGAGAATTGTTGCGATCGGATACGCAACGGCTTAATGCAATGCATGCGTTAGATGGCCGTCGAGAAACTTATGAGATTGAAGTTACGGGTTTGAATCAAGTTATGTGCAGAGATATATGGAAGAGGATCGCATGTTATGGAATGATGCATACGAGAAGTATTTGGGAATAGGTGCTATGATATGACTAAGTCGAGTATGGACTGATTGGTGCTTGAGATTTAAGTTGAGTGTGTTAGTTGTCTCGATATCCTACAACTGAGCTTGGCTGAAATGCATATATTGGTGGAACACCTAAAATATATGTATGATCGAAACTAAGTTGTATGATTCCAACGATAGTAGCACGAGATCGTAAAACGATCTGGCGAGACACTCGAATTAAGTGTTGGTTTTGGTTCGAGGACGAACCTTATTTTGAGTGGTATATTATATAATGCCCTGCTCTGCTCGGTGAATTACGATGAGTCGTTGACTCGAAGAGTTGCGTTGACCCGATAAAGTATCGATGCGAATTGATGCAAGAGTTATGTTGGCCAAAGGTAAGCTTTGAGTCAGTTGGAATATATGAATCGAATCGATGCAAAGGATGTCTCATATAAGCGAGTGCTGATGTTAGTTGATCTGGTGTGCAGGCTATGCCTTTATGCTGGATTACGGATCGTGGTATGGGAGCGATAGGCTAAATCAACCGAGTAGTTCAAAGGAATGGCTAAGCCCGAGAGTTAGCTATGCGACCAAGTTATGGGAGCGAGCCGCTTCAACTCGGCGAAACGGTAAGGCGTATCGACTTAAGGTGGACGGGTTCTTGACTCTCTCTTCTTATTCCTTCACGTCTAATAAGAGATATCATTGTATGCATAATATATTATCGAGTTAGCGAGTGTGGCTCGATGATTAGGTGCCTTAATATGCATTGAACACTAAGGTAGAACATTGAACATTGAACAATTGAAGTGACATGCATCAAGTGTACGAGTCGCGGTAGGGCAATGATGGTAGAATATTAAAAGAAAATAGAGATATGCATCATGTGCACGCCTCCGAGAACATTAAACACTAGGTGTAGAATATTGATTACGGTGCTGAGCGTACCCTCGGGCACTTATGCTACGAAAAGACTAAGTAACTACGGAACTAGGCTATGAGAATGACTTACGAATGGTACGCGTTGAATATGAGTATGAGATGACTAAACCGTTGGGCGTCGTGCATCAATATGGATGTGTTGGGGCATAACGCCGGCGGAGCTCCCTATACGGATGGTGGATTATGTTTATGAGACGCGAATATGTTTATGGTGTAAGACTATGTTTATGGAACGTGAATATGTTCGGAACGAGATTATGTTTATGGAATGGAGGATTGGTTGGAATGTTATGTGTGTTTGCTATGGCACGTATTGCATGGTCAATGGACTCGGATGGCCCGTGCATGGGTGCGACTTCCCTCGGACGGTTACGACCGGGGCACCGGGACCGTTCGGCCTAGGAGGGAATTATGTGTGGTATTTATGGTGTACATCATTCAGACGGATTACGACCGTCCAGTGCTGTGATAAGCTATGATATCCGTAAGTTTGGAATCCTTCGGATACTGGGCTAGCAACTCGTATCGAAGTGATCGTAGGCTTACACATAAGAGATGCCAAGTCCATTACGGTACAAAACACCGTGACCTTCATATAGTTAGGGCCGGTGGGCTGAGTTGAGAGTTGGGTGCAGCCGCAGTGCCTGCGACCCCTATGTATTGTCTAAATTTATGATTGGTTGGTTGCGCAAATCGTATGTTTGCTTATGTAAGTTTAACCATTGCAGGCTAGACAAATGGGACGAAGATGAGCACGAATCTCTATGTTATGTTCATATTATGGCTAACTGTATCTGCTGCAGGAACACGGTATGGGACACATTTATGATAAGTTGCTATATATGAAGATTGCCATGAAATGGATCCTAAGGCTAAATAGAAAGATCACCAATAATGTTGCATGTCCACTAAAATTACTTAGTGTTTGGTTTGGGTGCGAGCGGGTCTTGATCAGTGCGAAGCGAGGACGAAAGTACTAATCCCCTACTAGTTTATGTACAGGTTCAGGTTATGATCGGCTCGGGGCGGGGCTTGGCTTGGACGTGCCGAGGCATGGAGTCCTTGGCGTTCAAGAGGAGCTACCGCATATGCGTTCGGACTTGCGACATGGAGATGTTCGACCGAAGACTACTTGGTGGCTATAAAGAGGCATAATGTATGGAACAATGTAATCCTTTGTGAGCTAGAGAGATCATGAGCGTTGTAGCCAATTGGCATGTTAAGTTGGGCTATTCAGAGCCTTGTAACCTTCAGTTTATTATGAATAAAAGAGATTCTTATTCTATTCTTTGTTTCCTTCTGCTGCTTATGTTACGAATTTGAGATAATCACTATGTGAACCGTTATCTTGCCTTGCACGAGCGCAACTCCAGGCTCGTGCGGCATCACGCCCCAGCGAGGACGATGATTCGGGTAAAATCTAGCGAGGACGAGTGATTTCCCGGATCGGAGCGTGACACAAGACGGCCCCTGGACGTTTGACGGCAAACTTATCATTCTCAAGGAGTGGACCCCGGAGCTTCGGTGTGAGAGAGAAGTTCTGAATGCCATCCCTGTATAGATTCGATTCCCTGAGTTCCCGGTCAGGTTCTGGAGCATTTCTTTGCTGATGCGGCTGGCAAGCTTGGTGGGCACCCCGCTAAAGGCAGATAAAGCCACTACCTTTCGGTAGCGTTTGATGTACGCTAGGATTTTTATGGAGATTCGGACAGAGAGGAGCTTCCGAAGATGGTAGAATATGAGATCCCTTCTGGGGAGGTGCTTACCCAGAAGGTGGAATATGAATGGGTTCCACCTACCTGCTCTCGCTGTTCCTGCTTCGGGCATCTGGACAGTACGTATTCGGAGGTTGGACCTCCGGTGGAGCCTACTATCCCCCTTAGCAAGGCTTCAGGAGCACCCTGCGACATGGATATCAGAGATGATAGTGGAGCGGAGGTCTTGGAGGGGCAGGTTACTCATCCTGTGAGTGATGGTGGTTTGAGCCTCGTGGTATCTACTCAGCTTGCTCCCACGAGTGGGGCGATGACCACTTGCCAGGGGCAGAGTAGTATAGTTACTAGAGGTATGGTGGCGTTGGAGATTGAGGCACGAGGGAATGGCGGATCGACCGGATGGCAGGTTTACTGTAGGAAGAGACGCGATGTCGGCCTGTTGAGGGATGGCCCCTCCAGGGTGGAGGGACATCCTACTGACAGAGAGGAGGCAGTGGGTGTTGACAACCATGTCTAGGCGTTGGTTCTATCTCAGGTCACTTCCGAACAGGCGATTCCGACTGGGATGGAGGAGGATTTTTTAGCGACGGATGCGGCACTTTCCCCAAGTACTGATTCAGGAGTTTTCTAGGGGCGGACCCTACCTCTCATTAATTAATAGCTATTATCGCCTGGAATGTGAGGGGGGCGTGTTCGCTAGGGAGGTGGAGAGAGATATGTGGGGTGCTCCACAAAGAGAAATGTGATATTTCTGTTCTATTAGAATCCAAGATCAAAGGTGAGAAGACTCTTGCTCGGCGGACCCCATCTCATTGCGTCCAACTGCACAACATGGCTCTATGTGACATGGCTAGGATTTGGGTTCGTTGGAACTCGAAGAGTTGGGATGGTGACTTGATCTTGATGACGGAGCAGTTGATTGCCATCTCCTTCGTGAAAAAGGGTGGCCTCCGGTTCTTGCTGGGGGCGGTCTACGGCCACAATGACAGAAGGAGACGGGAGTCTCAATGGAGCGACATCTCCCGTGTTTCCTTTATTACTGATTCGTCGTGTCTTCCTCTTCTATTGATCGGGGACTTCAATGCCCTTCTGCACCAAGGAGAGAAGGTGGATGGTCGCCCGGTTCCAGATTCTATCCTCTATGATTTCCAGAGATGTCTCCTGCTTGCGGGGCTTCGGTGATAGTCTCGCTCTGGCTTCATCTGGACTTGGCACAACAAAGTAACTCATAACAGGGTTGCTTGTCATCTTGATCGAGCTCTGGGCAATGGGGAGTAATTCCGTCACTTCCCCAATGTAGAAGCATGGAAAATATTGCTTTTAGTCCCACATCAGAAAGGAGAAGAAGAAAGGGCTTACTCCATTCTATAAATAGAGCCCCCTTACCTCCTTTGAAAAGGGCACCAACTTCTCTTCCCTCCTTCCAAACTTGGACTCTTCCTATTACGCACCTTCGGGTGCTAAGTAGAAGAAGTCTAGGGCAGCGCGGGCTCATCGGGCTCAGTCAGCTGTCCCAACCTCTGACCATCAAGAGCGTCCCGCTAAGCGGGCCTCTGATGGAAAGTTGTACAGAGCCGCCTGTGTCCAGCCCCCGGCGGCAAACGGACAGAGTGGTTCTCAAGTGTCTCCCAACAAAGATCGAGGGCAAGTGTTTCTATTAGCCCCCACATCAGGGAGCAAACATGATACCTACGCACTCGTGTGTTCGGGATACCCGGGCCCACAAAGCGAGTGCACGGGCAGATCGAGACATTCCTCATGCGAGTCATGAGACATTCCTCATGCGGCTCGGTCAGGAGACGTCCTTCATGCGGCTCGGTCATGAGACATTTCTCATGCGGCTCGGTCATGAGACGTCCTTCATGCGGCTCGGTCATGAGACATTCCTCATGCGGCTCGGTCATGAGACGTCCTTCATGCGGCTCGATCATGAGACATTCTTCATGCGGCTCGGTCATGAGACGTCCTTCATACGGCTCGGTCATGAGACATTCTTCATGCGGCACAGAACCCAGGAAGCTTCATGCGGCTCAAAATTAGACGAGCTTCATGCGGCTCAAGAGTATCATACGGCTCAAAAGTCACCAACATGGACATGCGGCTCAACGCACATAGGCAGCTCGAGTAAACTCCATGCGGCCCAGAGAGAGAGGCCACGTGGTCTTCAAAAACAGCTGTGCCCAACGTGTGGACGCATTTAATGCTCTGACGGCTGACAGACCTGACAAGTGACAGACCTGACATAAAGTTGCCATAATGACTGACTCCTCGGGAAAAGAAGAAAATTTCTGACCAAATCCATCAGAAGTCCCAGATTGCCACGTGGCAATCAGTCATATGCGGCTCCCTGAGAACCCGTTCCATGCGGTTCGATACAACGCTAGCTCATGCGGCTCCCTGGGAACACATTCCCTGCGGCCCAATACAACGCCAGCTCATGCGGCTCACAAAGATTACGCATATGCGGCTCGATGAAGCATCGTCCTATGCGGCTTACAAAGAGTATCTCTCTGCGGTTCGAGGATCGTCAATCCTATGCGGCTCTGACAGGACTCACAATTAAGACACGTGGCATGGGATCAATAAGAGATTTAACCGAATCTCAACAAATATATTTGACATCATCGTCATAATTACTGAGATCAGGGCATATCATTTATCATCAAGCTAATGGGACACGTGGCGAGCAATCAGACATTGGCATAATCAATCACGAGGATTTAAAGCAGCTAGCATTAATTGATCATAAGATACGATGCTATCCGCATTAATGGCCGAGATTTACTATAATCAGGATCAAGGGTTCAGATAGAATGAAGGAGCGCCGACATTTCAAACAGATAATCATTAGCAAACCCTAATGATCACCCCCCCACTCTTATAAATAGCCAGCATCATTCCCTTGTAAAAAAAAAAGGTCGACAACAAAAGAATAAAAAAATAAGAAGAGGGAGATCTACACAGAGAGAGCTCCCCCCTTTTTTCTTGATAATCACAGAGAGAGAGAAGCCAGGAGAGCAATCCGAGGAGAGCAAGAAGAGCATTTCTTCATCAACGTCGAGCAGATCTTCCCCGAGCCAAGGCTGCATACTGATCGTCCAAGGAGTAAGGCAGAGCGGCCGTCGCTTTTCCGAGCCTCTATCGTCATCCCCCAGAATCAAAAATAAACAAGCGTACTTAGTCTGCTGTACCTAGGTTTTCGTCCCTAGGCTTTCTTTGTACGAGCGAGTTTGTATTGTGAGTCTAAGTTCAGTCCTCCGATAATTGTTCTGTTCTTTTACAATCAATAGCAAACACGATGGCGACTCTGCTGGGGACTAACTTCTCCACGGCTGAGGAGTTGGTGACGCAATCAGATGCAGCCAAACTTGGCTCCACACAAAAGAAGATGGTCGTCCGCTTCGACCAACAGGCGTTCGAAGAGATGCTCTCTGAAGGCAGCGCTGGCCCGGCCCAGAAGCGCACCCGTACCACGAAGGCTCGCAAAGAATGGAGACCGAAGTCATTTGCTCCTCCTCAAGCCCTCGATGGGATGCCTTCTGTTGCTCAAGACGGCGAAAAGGATTCTCCTGCGGTCCCACTTCAGATCGTAGATAACTCTGCTATCCCCAAGTCCGGCAGAAGAAAATATTATGATGCTGGACTTGCAGGGACAAAGAGGGACTCTACGCGGACCGAACTGCAGAAGAGTATTAGCCGCAAGGAGAAAGCCCATGCGGCTACATCCACCAACCGCATGAAGAAAACTCATGCGGCTACTTCTGTCAGCCGCATAACTTATGCGACTACAGTTCCCGACAGCATAGATGAGACTCATGCGGCCAGTAAAGTCAATCGTTTGCAGAAAACCCATGCGGCCACAGATGCCAACCGCATGCGGCCAGCCTGTATGGTCGTGACCCCTAGCCGCATAAGAACTCGTCCGACGACAGGAGACAACCGCATGCAGACAGCCTGCACGGTTTCCGCTCCCAGCCGCATAGCATCTGCTCCATGCTCCTCTCGATCAGTTTTCGACCGTCTCTCGTACGGTCCGAACCCTGATGACTATCTGGATGATAAGCCAGACTCTGTGATGTTCAACTTGGACTCTTCCTATTATGCACCCACAAGTGCTAGAAAGAAGAAGTCTAGGGCAGCGCGGGCTCATCAAGCCCAGACAGCTGCCCCAACCTCTGACTATCAGGGCGTCCCACTGATTATCACACGGGCCTCTGATGGAAAGTTGTACAGAACCGCTCAAGTCCAATCCCCGGCGGCGAACGGACAGAGTGGTTCCTCTGACCTGCGTGAGGCGATCCTCCACAAACGCAAGGAAAGAGAAGGGGCCTCGGAGTACAAAGAATCCTCACATGGACGTCACTGCACCCAGATCATCGTCAACTGCTGCTGCAACAACGCGGCAGTGACGGAAGATCGTCCGTCCGTCTTCCACAGACTACAGCACCCGAACTCAGAAGATGAGGCAGCTCTTGTTGTCTCCTGCAATTCCGCTCAGAAGGTCCCCGCCGAGGGGAGAGGGAAGAAGACAAGCATCTCCAGTCCAAATATATCAGCCACTACAGCTAAGAAATTGTCGGCTAAACGGTTGCCCTCCACCGGAGTATACCAACACACCCGTTCGAAGACAAAATTTGCTGCAACAGGAGACTCATCGTCCCCGACCCTGGGGGTCGTAGGAGCTGGGGGTAGTACTCCTCCGAACGTCCACAATAATCCAACATTTCAAGGAGACGAACCCCGAGAAACAACCCTCACATCGGGTACAACAGATGCTGATGTCCCCGAGGACATCCATGATTCTCGAGATGAAGCAAGCTCCGAAGCTGGGGGTACTGTCCCTTCCGAGTCCGAACCTGAAGAGAACAGCCCTACATATCCAGATGATTTCTCGACGCATGGGTACGACTCGGAGGGTACATCCTCCACCACTCCCTCCGTCACTCCTCATGTGAAGACGGTATTCATGACAGACAGCAATCAAGGCGGTTCCAGCGATCGCCAGCGCATCGACACTTTGGAGGCCATATTGCATGCCTTGGTCAAGTCTGTAGACGAGATCAAAGCGGCACTTCCTACTCTGCAGGGAGTGACACCTGGCCAGACAAGCACGGGTCCCGCAATCAACGTAGATTCAAATTCAGCGGCACCAAACCAGGGTAATAATCCTCCCGAGATAACGGCCCCTACCGCGACAGATGAGGCCCGAGAAGTAAGAAGAGAGGTTCAGGAGCTCCGAGCAATGTTCCACGCCCGAGAAAACTCTCAAGACCTCAGAATACGGCAACCATATCCTGCTGAATGGAGGGATGTTCCCTTTCCGCCAAGATATAAGACGTTCAATATCAACCCATATAATGGCAAGACTTCAGCAAGTCGATACATCACTTACTTTGAGGTCACTACCGACCATCTGCCCCATGATGACGCTATCCTCACGCGGTTATTCATTGGGGCATTGGAAGGAGTCGCCTTCGATTGGTACCGCAACCTGCCAGACAATTGCATCCACTCCTTCGCTGGCTTCAAACGCTTGTTCTTGGAGAGGTTCTATGAGGTAGGGCAGGACGTTACGATGTCTACCCTCATGGACGTCGTTCAAGGAGAGAAAAAACTGACGAGAAATTACATTGAGCGGTTTTGTCAAACCGCAATGAAGTTACCATCTGGCAACCCGGACTCTTCTTTGATTGAAATTTGCCAAAAGAGACTACTTCCAACAATTAGTCTCTGGATGGGCGAAAGTCAGTTCAAGGACTGGAAGGCTTTTATCATCAGTGCTACAAGTGCTGAAGAACGATTGAAGAAGGCTCGCCAACTGGGGTTGCATATCTCGGAGGGAGAGAACAAGAGCAAGCGTCCCAACACCAGCAACGACAATGGGGGTAGCCCCTCCAACAACCGAGATAACAAAGGCAAGCAGGCTATGGTGACCGATACAGCCCAGAAGCCCGAGCCACAGCCGGCAGACAAACAATGGCCTCAAATCACTTATTCCTTTGAAGACGGTCACGTCAAGCCTATCTTGGACATGCTTATACAAGGAGATAGGATTCAGCTTCCTCCACCAAGACGGGAGCCTCGGCCGGCTGATCTGGAGAACCCAAAGTTCTGCCATTACCATCGCTACGTCCACCATGCTATACACGACTGCTACCAACTGAAACGGTATATCCAAAACCTCATCGATTCGAACGCCCTGGCCATCGATTTCGAAGAGGTAACCGTGACAGCCAACATGGTGTCCGTACAATTCGACAGCTTCCCTCCAACAGAGACTCAGGACGGGGTTATACCCATCCCTCTGGCAACAATGGAGATTGCTAATCTGCCGCCTGCTCGCGATCAAGCCGCTGGTCTAGTACCCCTCACCACATCACGAGGGGAAATCATGTGGGTCCATCCGGACCTAGTCCACGAGGTAACTCAGCCCTCTCCACCTTCTAAAAGGAAAAGTGAAAAAGTCAGATCCTGCCGCACTGCCTCGACGGAAGAAGAAGAAGTCTCGGCCGTCACTACTCGATCTGGAATACAAGCCCAACCGGTGACCGAAAATGCGACTGATGATCATCCGCCCACTACCAATGATGCTCCGGGACCGGCTCAGCCTTCGACGACCGACAAGCCTAGGCCGAAGGAGACTCGCTTCGACAAGTCCCTCCGGAAGGAGACACCTCAGGGGCTGGAGAGGCCCTACAACTTCGACATCTTCGCACAATTAGCTAATACCCCGGCTAAATTGTCTTTATATGAACTCCTCAGGCTCTCAAAGGATGTCCGTACGGCTTTAAGTGAGGCACTCCAAAATGTCGACGCATACTTGGCTCAGGTCAACCTCACGGGAGATAACCAACCTGCAGAGCTCCAAGATAGTGCGTGTACGGGAGCAATGCCCAATATCGTCTTCTCTCCGCAAGATATGCTCATCAAAACTAACCTGCATGATCGCCCGCTATACTACACTGGATACATCGGCGACGTAAAGGTGGACCGAATGCACATTGATCCTGGGTCCTCTATAAGCATCATTCCGAAGGGTCTGCTACATCATCTTCGCATTCCGATGCATTGCCTGACACCTACAAGCACCGCCATTAGCGGTTTCAATTCGGGCAGGAGCTACCCAATAGGGAAGATCCGTTTGAAGTGTCAGATCGGTGATCTCCAATCAGAAGTCACCTGTTATGTCATAGATGTCGACACTTCTTACAATATCCTTCTGGGGCGGCCTTGGATACACGATTACATGATCGTGCCTTCCACGCTACACCAGTGCTTCAAATATGTCAATAAGCACGGCTTCGTGAGGACAGAGTTTGCCGATATCGATCCCTTCAAGGGGGTCGAATCTTATTACTCAGACTCCTGTCTGTACGAAAAATCAAAGAAGCATCTGGTCGAAAAAGGTGTACAAGCTCACAACAAGACGGCTACAGGATCAGAAGAACCTCTAACGATCCACCTTCAGGCTCGCAAACCGGGCAATTCTGCACCCCTCACCGCTACTCTGCGGAAGGACGCGATCAGCCTCTCGGCGCAAGAGGAGCAGATGATAATCCGGCTGCCAAGGTCCGGCCAAGCGCCGAGACCCACTACGGAGCCACTAACAATCAGGTTACCAAGAGTCAGCCAACCACAAGCAGGAAAGCTCAACCCCTCGGACAGGCCGCTGACAATACGCCTTTCTAAGAAAGGTTGTCACCTCGAGGCAAGGTCTGACACTTCCAGCGAACCAGCCACTCCTCGCTCTACATCGAATGCCAAACTGGGGGTCGCCAATCTGCCAACAACTCCACGCTCAACTCCATCAACTGAACCGCTGACGATCAAGCTCCCCGGGTCGTCCTCCCAGTCTGCATTTACACAGAGGGTGGCCGAAGAAGAGTCGGAGCTGGCCTAGTATGCGGCTGCTCACACTGAGACTTGCTCATGTTGCCCATCAACGGTAAGTTCCTGAAGAAGTATTACGTCCGAAACGACATCCTCAAAAAAAAAACCTCGATTATCGAGTCATGTGCCCGCTGGTGCCGCTGAACTCATACCACAACATTCCAGATTACCGAGTCATGTACCCGCTGGTGCCGCTGAACTCACTTCCACAAAATTCCAGATTATCGAGTCATGTACCCGCTGGTGCCGCTGAACTCACATTTTAACATTCCAGATTATCGAGTCATGTACCCGCTGGTGCCGCTGAACTCATACTTCTAAATTCCAAATTATTGAGTTATGTACCCGCAGGTGCCTCTGAACTCACATTTCGGTCACTCTTCTAGGGGAAGTCATGTATGACCATACCTCTGAACCTTCTTCCTGAAAGAGATCCTCCCTCATGATCCACTACCCGTACTCCCAGTGCACAAAAAGGGTAGCAGATCCACAAATTTCCAAAACGGCCATGTCCTCATTACCTCTGAGTCGTTTCACTTCCACCAAAAACAAACCGCCCCTCGCATAGAACTTCCACGTTCTCCTACCTCTGAGTCGTTCTATGTACCCAATCTTCATTGAGCCCACTCCTGCCATGTCCTCATTACCTCTGAGTGGGAAGGCTCCGTCGAAGAAATTGTCATATTTGCCATGTCCACATTACCTCTGAGCAAGTATGTCGGTCCTCTTTTAACCTATTATCTGTACCCACAACCGGAGTACGACAAGGATAATAGGTCCACAAATGTCCCCTGTTGACCACAAATGTCCTCTGTTGACTACAAATGTCCTCTGTTGACCACAAACGTCCTCTGTTGACCACAAATGTCCGCTGTTGACCACGAATATCTTCCGTGAAGTCTTCCCTGCCATGTCCTCATTACCTCTGAGCAGGAAGATTCTACGGTAAAACCCTCATGCTTGCCATGTCCTCATAACCTCTGAGCAAATATGTTGGTTTCCTTTCATCCTATTATCCGTATCCTGAACCAGGGTACGCGAAGGATAATAGGTCCACAAATATCCCTTGCTAAGCTTCTTAGCATAAATCCACCATCTCACCATGCCCCGGGAGCCCAGCTGCTCTACGGCATTCTTTTTCCCAATACCGAGAGCACCCATGACCACTTTGCCATGGCTGTTCCAGATATCCTGACCAAACTTGTTATTCGTACCTAAAACCAAGGTATGCCCAGGGTAACAGGTCCACAAATAATCCTCCAGCAGGTCCAATTCCACAAACACCACAAGTACAAGAAAGAGAAGATGAGTTGAAACATGCTCATTTTTTCAAAATTCAAAGTACTACATCATCTGGGATCACATCCCTTGACAAAAAGAAAAGAAAAACAGTGAAAGAAAACAGAAAACTGTTCACTGCTCCATGGTATTCTTTCGCCCGATACCAAGAACCTCCATATCCGCCTTACCGCGGAGTTGTCCTAGGTATCCCTATCAAACTTATTATCCGTACCTAAAACCAAGGTATGTCAAGGATAATAGGCCCACAAATGTCCTCTGCTGACCACAAATGCCGTACTAGGTCCCTTAGTACATCCACATCTTTCCTCATCATCACATGCTTTCGGAGCCCAGCTGTTCTATAGCATTCTTTCACCCAATACATAGAACTTCCATGTTGATAGCACCTCTGAGTTGTTCTATGTATCCTCATTCGAGTTCGCTCATACCATGTCCATATCACCTCTGAGTAGGAACGCTCTACCATCAACCTTATATTTACCACGTCCATACTACCTCTGAGTAAATATGATGGTTCCCTCTCTCAACTTATTATTCGTACCTAAAACCAAGGTATGCCAAGGATGATAAGTCCACATAAAATCCCCAGTGGAAGTACCCAAACCTATCACGTCCATGCTACCTCTGATTGGATTGCCACACCTAAACAAATATACTTTCCATGCTTCTTATTCAAAGTGTTCCAAATTTGCAATTTGGAAACTTTGAAGGGGGTCCTGTAGAAGCATGAAAAATATTGCTTTTAGTCCCACAACAGAAAGGAGAAGAAGAAAGGGCTTACTCCATTCTATAAATAGAGGCCCCTTACCTCCTTTGAAAAGGGCACCAACTTCTCTTCCCTCCTTCCAAACTTGGACTCTTTCTATTATGCACCTTCGGGTGCTAAGTAGAAGAAGTCTAGGGCAGCGTGGGCTCATCGGGCTCAGTCAGCTGTCCCAACCTCTGACCATCAAGAGCGTTCCGCTAAGCGAGCCTCTGATGGAAAGTTGTACAGAGCCGCCTGTGTCCAGCCCCCGGCGGCAAACGGACAGAGTGGTTCTCAAGTGTCTCCCAACAAAGATCGAGGGCAAGTGTTTCTATTAGCCCCCACATCAGGGAGCAAACATGATACCTACGCACTCGTGTGTTCGGGATACCCGGGCCCACAAAGCGAGTGCACGGGCAGATCGAGACATTCCTCATGCGAGTCACGAGACATTCCTCATGCGGCTCGGTCATGAGACGTCCTTCATGCGGCTCGGTCATGAGACATTCCTCATGCGGCTCGGTCATGAGACGTCCTTCATGCGGCTCGGTCATGAGACATTCCTCATGCGGCTCGGTCATGAGACGTCCTTCATGCGGCTCGATCATGAGACATTCTTTATGCGGCTCGGTCATGAGACGTCCTTCATGCGGCTCGGTCATGAGACATTCTTCATGCGGCACAGAACCCAGGAAGCTTCATGCGGCTCAAAATTAGACGAGCTTCATGCGGCTCAAGAGTATCATATGGCTCAAAAGTCACCAACATGGACATGCGGCTCAACGCACATAGGCAGCTCGAGTAAACTCCATGCGGCCCAGAGAGAGAGGCCACGTGGTCTTCAAAAACAGCTGTGCCCAACGTGTGGACGCATTTAATGCTCTGACGGCTGACAGACCTGACAAGTGACAGACCTGACATAAAGTTGCCATAATGACTGACTCCTCGGGAAAAGAAGAAAATCTCTGACCAAATTCGTCAGAAGTCCCAGATTGCCACGTGGCAATCAGTCATATACGGCTCCCTGAGAACCCGTTCCATGCGGTTCGATACAACGCTAGCTCATGCGGCTCCCTGGGAACACATTCTCTGCGGTCCAATACAACGCCAGCTCATGCGGCTCACAAAGATTACGCATATGCGGCTCGATGAAGCATCGTCCTATGCGGCTTACAAAGAGTATCTCTCTGCTGTTCGAGGATCGTCAATCCTATGCGGCTCTGACAGGACTCACAATTAAGACACGTGGCATGGGATCAATAAAAGATTTAATCGAATCTCAACAAATATATTTGACATCATCGTCATAATTACTGAGATCAGGGCATATCATTTATCATCAAGCTAATGGGACACGTGGCGAGCAATCAGACATTGGCATAATCAATCACGAGGATTTAAAGCAGCTAGCATTAATTGCTCATAAGATACGATGCTATCCGTATTAATGGCCGAGATTCACTATAATCAGGATCAAGGGTTCAGATAGAATGAAGGAGCGCCGACATTCCAAACAGATAATCATTAGCAAACCCTAATGATCATCCCCCACTCTTATAAATAGCCAGCATCATTCCCTTGTAAAAAAAAAAAGGTCGGCAACAAAAGAATAAAAAATAAGAAAGGGGAGATCTACACAGAGAGAGCTCCCCCCTTTTTTCTTGATAATCACAGAGAGAGAGAAGCCAGAAGAGCAATCTGAGGAGAGCAAGAAGAGCATTTCTTCATCAACGTCGAGCAGATCTTTTCCGAGCCAAAGCTGCATACTGATCGTCCAAGGAGTAAGGCAGAGCGGCCGTCGCTTTCCCGAGCCTCTATCGTCACCCCCCAGAATCAAAAATAAACAATCGTACTTAGTCTGCTGTACCTAGGTTTTCGTCCCTAGGCTTTCTTTGTACGAGCGAGTTTGTATTGTGAGTCTAAGTTCAGTCCTCCGATAATTGTTCTGTTCTTTTATAATCAATGGCAAACACCCAACACTTCGGCTGAGGGTCTGGCCGCTGGGACTAGCGATCATTCCCCGATCTGGGTTGGCTTCACTGCTCGGTCTCTTGGAAAGTCCCGCCCATTCAGGTATAACAACAGTTGGTATCTCTCGAAGGGCTACCTAGAGGCTGTCGCAGAGGGGCTTACTAGCGGTCAGGAGGGGACGGCTCAATTCCGCTTGGTTCGTCACCTCAAGGCCACGAAGAGAGCTCTCAGGAGTTGGGTGAAGGGGTTGCCCAAGTCCACCTTAGAAGATAAGGAGGGAGAGTTGCGGACCTTACAGCAGGATATGCAAGCTGACATGCTTAATGGGGACCTAGCGGGTAGAGAGAAGGAGCTGATCGAAGAAGTCAACATCCTGAGGCTGCAGAAGGAGATTAGCTCGGCTGAGCGAGCCAAATATTCCTGGCTTAAGGATGGCGACCGTTGCTCCAAGTTCTTCTATGATATTAATCGGAGATGACAGAATAGGAATCACATCTCCCAGCTTCTTGATGCGGATGGCACTCTGGTGGAGACGCCGGCTGAGATCCAGGGCGAGGCTTTCAGGTACTATTCTGAATTATATTTCCAGACTGACTACCTGTCTGTGTTTCCAGAGGTTGTTACGAAGAGATTGGTAACTCCATATAGGAATAGCATTCTTCTTGTCCCTGTTATATTGGAGGAGGTGGAATCTATTGTCAAGGTGGCGGATCCCAACAAGGCCCCTGGTCCGAAAGGCATTAGCAGTGGTTTCTTCAAACGCCTGTGGGATATTCTGAAGCATCAGGTTGTAGAGGCGGTGCAGGAATTCTTCACCAAAGGAAAGCTTCTGAAAGAATTGAATCACACTTTTCTGACCTTGGTGCCAAAGAAGGAGGGAGCGACAGCATTGACGGACTTCAGACCTATTGCGTGTTGTAGTTATCTTTATAAGATAATTACGCACCTTATGTGCCGACGGATGGAGGGGATCATTGTAGCTCCCCTTCCCAGAAATATTTTTGAAATATTTTTCTATTTATTTATTTGAGTTAAATGGCAATTTTTAGAATTTTTTTTATAAATATTATTTAGTTAATTATTACGGTAGATAATTTTAACCATGGTTGAGTCTTGAAGTACTAGACGACTGGGATTTGTGGCACGGGAGATGTAGCAGCGTGCCTTGACTAGTGTACTAGGCATGCCCGGGAAAACCTAGCCATAGGGATGTCCTAACTAGAAAAACCAGACCAAGTTGTGGCGTGACCGTTATAAATAGTTTAATCGTTTATTATTGTGATCATTTGACGTTTAAGTGACCTGGTTTTACCAAGCTAGTTCAGACATGACCCGAACCAAACTAGGGCCCATGTAATGATGTAAAGCGACCAAAGACGTCCACGACCACAGATGTGTTGTATGCATGTGCGTACTTCGTAAATAGTGTGGTTATCTAGGAAATGTTTTATATATATATATATACTAATTTTCATATGGAAATATTGATAAATATTTCACTTGATGATCATAGTAAATATTTCCTTAAATATATGTTTTGGAAGTGAGATTTATGTAGGCTATATATATAGGTATTTTTATGTATATATAAACATATTCGAGACATACAAAACTTAGGCTTTATATATATATATATGCATGTATAGCTATTTAATTGTGGTTACATAGATATTAATGTATAAAGGGATAATTCAATATATATTGATTATATTTTAAATATTGTATTTGTCTGTATGGGAATTTGGGGTATATATATATATATATATATATATATATATATATATATATATATATATAAATATATATATATATATATATATAAAAAAAAAAAAAAAAATATATATATATATATATATATATATATATATATATATATATATATATATATATATATATATATATATATATATATATATATATGTATATACGTGTGTATGTGTATGTGTATAAAGATATATACTTTACATATGTGTGAAAATATGCGTATATATAAATATACATGTATATATATGCTTGAGTGTTTATATATATATATATATATATATATATATATATATATATATATATATATATATATATATATATATATAGATTATATATATATATATATATATATATAAAAAAAATGCCTAGGTCACAAAATTTCCTTCCCGCAGGAGAAGGCGGCAGGGAAATTAGGAACTGGGATCCCGGAGCCAACGGCGGAGGTCCTCAGGTAGCTGAAGAGAAGAGAGGGGAATGGGAAAGCGGCGGTGGATGGACAACGATTCAGAGAAGAAGGAGAGAACCTCTTGGCTCCAAGTCACAGGGCTCGACCAAAGGGGAAAGGGCGTTCATGCTCCGTCCGACCACCAGAGGGAGGGCAGACGGAGGAATCAGGGATCATGAAGCGGAGGGCAGGCAGGGGCCGCAGAATCGAAAGGGTCCCAATGTGCAGACAGGGGTATGGAGAGAAGCAAAGAAAGTGACGGATGGTGCCCAGGTGCTTCAGCCGAGTGAAGGTCCCTCGACCGAGAGGATGCCCAGCCCCAGAGTTATTCCCAATGGCGATAGTCAGTCACCGAGAAATAGGCAGGAGATCCCCATTCCCGGCCAAGCCAAAATCGGGAGGACTTGGGCAGAGATGTGCCGGTCGAATTGCCCCTCTTCCACGGATGAGATGCAGTACATAGAACCAATCAAGATCGGAGGGAGAGTAATGGCGGAGTTCACTGGGGAGGATCTGGAGGAGACAGGAGAATACTGGAAGAACACGATCGTTCTCTACGTCATGGGCAACAAACCATTTTACGGGCAGATCAAAGCGTTCGCCAATCGAGTGTGGCATCCCAAGGGCAGCATGGACTTCTTCTCGAGGGAGAACGGATTCTTCTTCGTTCGGTTCGGCACAGCAGAGGACATGGAGCGTATTATTCACGGAGGGCCATGGACGTTCGATGGGAGAGCTATAATACTCAAGAGATGGGCTATAGACATTCAATGTGAGAGGGAAATTCTCCTTTCGGCTCCAATCTGGGTTCGGTTCCCTGATTTCCCCATTCAGTATTGGAGCATCCCCATGCTCATGAAGATCTCTAGTCTACTAGGCGTCCCCATTAAAGCTGATGAAGCAACTTCCAAAAAGACGAGGATCTCATTTGCCAGAGTGTTTGTGGAAGTGAAAGCAGGGGACTTGCTGCCTAGAGAAGTAGCATATGTTATTCCTAATGGGCAAGTCTTCACACAGCGGGTCGAATACGAGTGGGTTCCTCCGTCGTGTAGCATATGCAAATGTTTTGGTCACCTGATTAACAATTGTGGTCGTAGGAATCATCCTCCTTCGGAGGAACAACTTCCTACTGGCTTCGTCACTACTACTCCCAAGTCCAATCAAACAGGGTCTGATGAGATGATGGAGGTTACAGAGGAAGAGCATGAGAACAGTGCAGATCCAGCAGAGAAGAATTCAGACAGCCACCGAGGAATAGGTGAGCAGATTGGAGAGCCTAACAGTTCAGTGGCGGAGTCGATTGCGCAAATGGTAGTATACTCTGACCAGGGAGGGGAGATCAATATGCAAGATGAAGAAGGAGGCTCTTCCCTGTCGATCCTGGGGAAGAGGACGGGCACTCATGATTCTATAGTAGGGAAAATTTTGGCTATTGAAGGGGTGATTAATCTGAACACTGAGCCTGATGCTCCTCCCTCCATTAAGGAGCATAAGGTTCGTAAAAAGAACACTCCTACCTCAGCAAAAGCGAAGGGTGCCCTCACTAGCATACGGGAAGATAGTAAAGCAGAGGAGTCCAGACTTACTAAAGACAACCCAGAGTGGAAATTGATGCTGCAAAGAGTTAACCCAGGGTCCTCAGATGGGAAGACAAATGTTAGTAGCGGAATAGATAACGCAGCCACCCCTTCTCGGTTGAGTGTTCGAATGCAGAAGGATCAATCCACAAGTAGTTAATGTCGATACTTGCGTGGAATGTGAGGGGAGCCAACTCATTAGGGAGGTGGAGGAGTGTTCGAGACCAAATGAGGAAGTTCAGAAGCTCAATAGCAATAATATTGGAATCTAAAATCAAATCGGAGTCTCTTCTTAATAAGAGAATTCCTGACAATTGGGATGCAGTCCATAATCTTGTTCTCAATGATATGGCCCGAATATGGATTCTGTGGGATAGGAGAGTGTGGAATGGCACTATTCGGTTTGAGTCTCAGCAACTGATTGTGATGGAGTTTGCCAATGACGGGGGATTGAAGTTTCTATTAGGAGCCATATACGGGTTTAATGATCGCAAACTCAGAAACGCAATGTGGAAGGACATCGTTGAGGTTAGTATCGGATTGGGATCCTCCCTTCCCCTTTTACTCATTGGGGACTTCAATGCAATCAAATTCAGAACAGAGAAGAGAGGTGGGAGAGCAGTGCCAAACTCCATCTTAGATGATTTCCAGGACTGTGTAATCAAAGCTGGAATCTCAGATCTTCACAGTTTGGGCATGGAGATGACTTGGAGCAATCAGTCGGTAGATAACCGGATAGAGTGCAAGCTCGACAGGGCGTTAGGTAATCAACTATGGTTCAACACCTTCCCGGACATCAGTGTTACAGGTCATCCGCCTGGAACCAGTGATCATTCCCCTCTAACGGTGGACTTCCATGGAGAATCGAAGCAACGATTCCCCCCATTCAAGTATCTCAACTCCTGGGCATTCATCGAAGGGTATGATGATGCAGTGCGTAGTGGATGGAGCTCGACTTCCAATGGATTCAGTCAATTCAGACTGATATCCAAGCTTAAGAGCGTCAAGATAAGTCTCAAATCATGGCTCGGAAGCATACCGAAAAATTCTCTTAGAGAGCTTACCAAGGAACTTGAGGAGCTACAGTGTAGTAACCAGAGTTTTCCTACCAGGGACAGTTTGTCCAAAGAATCCAGGTTGAAAAATCAGGTCAACAAGCTGAATTTTATAGAGGAACTCAACATAAAGCAGAAAGCTAAATGTGACTGGCTTAGGGACGGAGATAAATGCACCAAGTTCTTCCACGGGATCGTGAAGGCTAGAAGGAGTCGAAACCAAATAGCCATGCTCCTAGGGAAGAATGGGAGAAAGGTGGAAAATCCTATAGATATTAAAGAGGAGGTTGTAGATTTTTTCACTACTCTCTATAACGGGCAGGATAATAAAGAAGCTCCTCCCAAGGTCGTTTGCAAGAGAATGATCACTGCGGAAGGCATCTCAGGGCTTCACGAAGTCGTTACTCTCAAGGAACTCGAAGACATCGTTCTCTCCTCCAAACCTAACAAATCTCCGGGCCCAGATGGATTCTCGGCGGGGTTCTTCATAAGACATTGGGACTCAGTGAAGATTCTTCTCCTAGAAGCTGTCAGGGACTTCTTTCGTACAGGTAAACTTTTGAAACAGATCAATCACACCTTCATCTCGCTCATCCCGAAGAAGACTGGAGCGTCCTCCCTGAATGATTTTAGGCCTATTTCCTGCTGTAACTTCGTTTACAAGGTCATAGCCAACCTGATGAGTAGGCGTATGAAACTCTTGCTGCCGGGTTTGATCTCTCCTAATCAATCGGCATTCATCAAAGGATGAAGCATTGCAGAGAACAGTCTGTTAGCAAACGAACTCGTTAGGGACTTCAACAAGCCGGGAAGTGACAAAGCCTGTGTAAAACTTGACTTGCGGAAGGCCTACGACTCGGTGGATAGGAAGTTCGTGAAGCATATCATGAAGGCGATGGGGTTTGACCAATGGTGGGTAAGCAGAATATTCGAGTGCATATCTACCCCCTCTTTCTCTATTATGATTCGAGGGTGTCCAGAGGGTTTCATTCACAGTAGTAGGGGTCTGAGACAGGGTGATCCCCTATCGGCCTATCTCTTTTCGATGGTGATGGAATACTTCTCCTGTCTTATGGAGATAGCAGCGCACTCGCGGAGGTTGACTCCTATATACAGGTTAGTTAACCCCATTGTCACCCATCTAATATACGCAGACGATCTTTTGGTTTTCCTCAAGCCTACGGAAGAGGGGATTCAAACGTTGATCGACATCCTAAGGAAGTTCGAGAAGGAAACAGGGTTGAAGCTTAACAAGGAGAAGAGTGATATGTTCTTTAATAGGCACTGTGCTGAGAAGAACAGATGGGCTATGATGTTACAAGTAGACATAGGAGCACTTCCGGTTCGTCATCTCGGAGTCCCCTTGAACATCAACAATATCAGGAATTCAGATTGTGACAATCTAGTTCAGATGGTGGAGAATAGGCTCGAGGGGTGGCAAGCGCAACTACTTTCGTTCGGAGGTCGTCTGGAATTAGTCAGGTCAGTGATTAATTCTATGATAGCATTTTGGTTCCAGGTTTTCCTTGTTCCTAAGAAAACTATACAAAGATTAGAGGCTCTATGCGCTAGATTTGTTTGGAAGGGGGGTGTTCAGGCCGTTGCGTGGGAGGTGCTATGTCGACCTAAAGACGAGGGTGGAGTAGGGCTCCCATCTTTGACAACACTTAGAGAGTTGGCAGAATTGAAACTCTCCTGGCGTTTTCTCGATGGAAATTCATTATGGGCTTCGTGGTTGAGAAGCAAATATCTGAGGAAGGACAATTTTTGGGAAGCACAGAGCAATTCAAATTATTCCGTCACGATGAAGTCTATTCTCAAACAGAGAGGTCGACTCAAAACCTGTATCCGCAGGGTTATTCATGATGGAAAAAGCACTAACGTGTGGTTAGATCCATGGATCGAGCATTCGAGCATTGTGGATAGAGCGGAGTTGAATCCCCACAGCATCAGAAACAAATCTGAGACGGTTAGTTCCTTGATCCTCAATGGCTCTTGGTCGATTCCGTCGGGTTCAGTGATGTCCAGATGGTGCAGAGAAATCAGGCGGGTTCAGATTGATAAGGATGCTGGTATGGACTACTGGAGGTGGGAGGATTCGGGTATAGGCAGATACTCACAGAAGCAGGCCTATGACAAGTATAGGGAGAAGAGGGAGAAGTTCAAATGGCACACAATCATCTGGGCTAAGGATCTTGCACCAAAGTTTAATCACTGTCTCTACAAAGTCCTGCTGCGGAGACTTCTCACCAAAGACAGGTTAGTTAAATTCGGATGTCAGGTGGTGGATCAGATGTGCCCCTTATGTTTCAGGGAGATCGAGACACATGAGCACTTGTTCTTTCAATGTAACTTCAGCTGGGAAGTGTGGGAACGACTGAGAATGAGCATAGACCATCGGAACTCCAATCCCAGGTCGTTGGAGGAAGCTATCATCGAGATCGAGAAGCTGAAGAGGGGCAGCGGCCAGGAATACGAGAGAGCCAGGTGTTGGCTTCAATGCACGGTATGGCACGTTTGGCGGGAAAGGAACAGAAGAGTGTTCGAAGGGCTGAGCAGTTCGGTCAGAGCAATAGAGATTGCCATCCAGGAGGACCTCTCCAGCATGTGTAGCACAACGGGATGAGTAGACAGAGGTCAGAAGTCAGGATCGGTTATTAGGGAAAGAGGGAGTTAGAGGGATGTTTTGTAAATACATGTTATTTCATCCTGGGTAGTAGAGTGGAGAGGCAGTAGAGAGCAGTTTTGTAGGTTACTTATTTCATTCATTATTTATAAAGTTGTTACCTTTTCAAAAAAAAAAAAAAAAAAAAATATATATATAGATTAAGGAATAGAAGAAAAGAGTATAAGGCTCAAGCCTAATCCCCTAAACCGAGCCCAGCCTATCTCGGGCTGTGGCAGACCCCGAACCAAACAGGTGGCTAAACCCAGCCCACACCAGCATGCAGCTGTACTAAATTTTCCCCAGCAGCAATGCTCTTGAGCCCGACCCATGGGGGACTTCAGCCGGGCATATATATGCATATTCGCATATGTATTCAGTATACACGACGAGAATAAGAGCAGCAACAACACCAAAACCCTAGGCGCCGACCTCCAGTAATGGGCGAACCACCCCGCAGCTACTGCGCCACCGTTGGCCGGAGGACGGCCGGCCAGGAACCGCCCAGCCGCGCACGCGCGAGATTGCAAGGTCGATATGCAACAGCGCTGCCAACACCCATTTTTCGAGTATGATATCTCCCTCAACTCTTAATCGTTTTTAGATTTGTAAAGTGTTATGGAAACCCTATATGACCCTCTAGAGGCCCCAGCAAGTAGTTTGCAATATGGTAAAGCCATTGATTCGCAAGATCGAGGCAAACTTTGACAAAAACCTGTCCAAAAATAGGGAATCAAACAGTCCCAACACCCCAGATGGAAGGCAAATTTCGGCCAAACCATTGATTTATTAGAAATTCTACTTGAACAAGTTTTTAGACAACCTATAGGGACTTAAAAACCCTTTTGGTAGTTTCTGATTTCGTCAAATGAGTCTCGAGAAAACAATTGCTAAAAATCATGAAAAACTTGTATCAAAAACAATAAAAAACCATCCACACGACGTGCGTCCCGCCATTCCGGGCAACGTGGTCGCGAACCGAAGGCATCGAAAACTGCGTAACGGCTTCGTGGTCGTATGGGCTTTGACAGAATTCAAATTGGTCGCGTGTGCGCGACGAATTTGATGCGTATCCGTCAAAATTTACCATATCGTGCACTTTGCAAATTCTCTAATTACTTTGTGCACGCTTGTCAGATCGAGACGAAACTTGCACCAACAGAACCGTATCATTTTTCTGATCCTGTATGCCAAGTTTGGTCCAATTCTGAGACAGTCAAATCCGACACCGTTTTGCGGGCCCTACGGTCCCACTCAACGGGCGATTTTGTGCACGGCCCGCCGGAATCCAACTTTGGACATACGGTTGGGTTCGTATCAGAAAACCTATTCCGTAGACATGTAGTTTGATAACTTTAGAGACCATTGACCCTGGCACGCTTTTCGGTGCAAAGCGGGTCCAACGGCGGACATCATTTTTACCCAAAATTACCGTTTTGCCCCTGTATCCAGAATTGGACTTAAGGACAGGCAATCCTAGCTAATTTGACTATTCTGAGACTGTTGACAATATTTGTTTCAGCTTTCGGAGACAGTTGTGGTGACTTGGACTTTATGGATTATCAGTTGACTGTATTTTTGTTGGATCTGCGTGCAACCCCCAGGCAAGTATACATTGCCAACTTGTACAGTATAATTTATATGCATGTTCATCATCTCGATGTGTTTCTTTTCCTTACATGCATGATTACTTGGTTCCATGTCTAGTACACTCATCCTGTTATGGTTTTACTTTACATGTTTCTAGTTTCTTGTTCCTTTTCTGTTATGATATTTTTCTACCTGTTACACTATGATAGTCTCATACGTATTGCTTGATAGAGTCATCTAGTCCCACACCACGATTTTTTCGACTTGATTATAACTTGACTTGACTTGACATGTACTTGAGTGGGACTTGACTTTGACATTCTATAGATTATGAGTACTTACCTTGACTATAGTCTATAGGATTTTATACTAGGATTGGCTACCATCTTGGTTGTGTGTACTTGCCTTGACAGCGATTGAGACGTTATAGATTGTGAGTACTTGCCTTGACTGCAGTTTATAGCCAGCCATTTCTAGTATGGCATGCCAGTATCTTAGGATCCTCGTGTTTAGATCTTGTGTCTTGGTTCATTTTGTCTCGTTGAATACCCTTGATTTTTTCTTGCTTCTTTTACTATTACATGTTGGCTCGTATATTATGTATCATGCTAGTCCTCTGAGGACCTGATGATCTCTTCAGGTTTAGCGATTGCATAGAGTTAGTTAGCAGAGCAGGATGGTAAAGGATTGCGATCCATGATACAGGTATTTGCTTGTGATATTTTTGTTATCCATTCGTGCTTTATTTTCAGTACCATGATATACTCTGCTTATTTATAGACTCATATCATTCTTAGAGTCTAATCGAACAATATGCTATTGGCTGCAGACCATGACCCATAATTGTTCATTCTTGTTTATATAATTTATGTAGATTGAGATATAGTTTAGATTAGACATGATACCCATGACCTTGACAGCTTATACGTACTCGAGTCGGGCTGGAGTCCGCTCGATACGTAGCTGGCTTGCTCACGAGCTCGCGTCCGAAAACCGGGTGCGGGTCGTGACAAGTTTTTGTGGTGGCCCATGCAGGTCAGAGCATATCGTATCGGTTACGTAACTGTACTGATACGAGCCTGCGACTTGACTAGACCTTAGAAATCTCAATCCACTCTGTCTTGAAAATTCTCCTAGAAATTCTCTACGTCCTTGAAATTTTCATATTTACTCTGGATTATACTTCCTTGCTTTCCGTACTATTGATTCTCGTCTCTTTTATTTTCGAGGTGACGAATTATCGTGTTGTCTAGAATTCATTAGAGATTCTTAAATTATAGTATAATATTGTCTGATTATTGAATTTTTGGTTGTCTATAGGTATGGGAGATTATAGATGCTATATGCCCTCGATATATATGGGTAGAATTGTTAGCAACTAGATAGAAGAATATAAGATTTTAGTAACCGTATTTTAAGGAGTAGTATGACCAAAGGTGGGTAGAAGTCCTCGAGATTTCGTAGATAGAAAATGATTAGGAAAGGACCATAAACTATTTTTGAGAGACTAATTTGAGGAGATCAAGATGATGGTAGACTCTGATTTAAGACATAACCATGAATTAGAATTTCGAGGACGAAATTACTTTAAGGTGGGTAGATTTGTAGCTCCCCTTCCCAGAAATATTTTTGAAATAATTTTCTATTTATTTATTTGAGTTAAATGGCAATTTTTAGAATTTTTTTTATAAATATTATTTAGTTAATTATTACGGTAGATGATTTTAACCATGGTTGAGTCTTGAAGTACTAGACGACTGGGATTTGTGGCACGGGAGATGTAGCAGCGTGCCTTGACTAGTGTACTAGGCATGCCCGGGGAAACCTAGCCATAGTGTCACGACCCGCTTCCCAAATTATTGGGCCGGGCCGAGCCCTGTCCAGCCTACGCTTGGTTAAAGCGCAGTAAGCTGTTCTAGAATAAACAATAAAGGATCTAAGCAGCTAACAGTTCTAAAATCACATTTAAGGTTCATCACAACACAGCATCTATAAGTGAAGGTAAACAAACACATATTTAATAATACACTTCCAAAGTATCTAACTGGAGACAAAGTCCAGTTTCCAATTATAAATACAGATAAAGTCTAAGTCTCAAAACACAAGAAAGATAACTAAGCAAGGTTCTTCGCTGAGTCTCTTCTGGAGCTAAGGCCATGTCCTCAATGCAGTACCATAATATGTAACACATAGCATTTCCTCCTCAGAAAGTAAACCTACAACGTTATCCTGTCAGGACGGGAGCAAGTACAACCTCTACAACTAAAGTACTGAACATATAATGAAAGAGATGTACAACAAGAAACATGGGGTGATAAGTCTATAAAACAGGAAATATTGGAAAACATGGCCTCATGGTACAACTGGGATCACAGTATCATGGTAACATAGGGAACATGGCATATCATGGTTTAATTGGTTCTTTTTAGAAATGACAACATATAGTTTAAAAGTTTAAAACTGTAGTATGTACGTGAATCGTTCAATAGGTGAATAGGATGTACAGCGGTACATATCAATTTTTTGATGTGCACATACGTACACATAACGGCATCGGTGTATATCCATACACAAACGCGGGACCAGAACATACGGCAAGGTCACATATAGAATGGCACCGAGCGCGGTAAGTACATACGGAGAAGGGGTCATGTTCACGTACAATACTAACAGTTTCCCCTTAACCCGTTATTTAAACATGTGAGAGATACGAGAACAGTAAAAACATGTGAGAGACACTGGAAGTAATATAAGCATAGCCGGTACTGGGAACAGTATGAAACATGTGAATACTCCGAGTAGTATAAAGCATAGTAAAACATGTACTGAGAACCAGTAAGGAACATGTGAAGATATGATAACTGTCCTAAGCATGGTGGGGACCAATTTAATGTAACATGTGAAGATATAACTTGCAGTTATTCAGAAAGCAGTATTTTAACAGGGTTAATACATGTTCTAGCATTAAAAGACAGTAAATTAGTGTGTAGATGTACTTGCCTGGGATCCTGCTGTCAATATGAATCAAGGCTCGGAGTGAAGCCATGGTCCTAAAGATGAGATAATACAATAGCTAATCAGGGTGAAAAGACATACTATAATGTCTAGGTCAACTAGGACAAACTAAGACAAACTGGGTCAGAGGTTGACTTATAGTTGACTTTGGTCAACTGGTCAACTCCGGTCAATTCCAAGTCCAATATGGGGTGACACTATATCCAAACTAACTTTCTAGGGTCTTTACACTAGTTTGGGGTGAGGTCCAATACTACAATAACTCAAAACAACACAAAAAGTTGCAAATCGTAATTATTCAATAAATAAATCAAATGAACCTTGTGTTCCAACAATTTTTGAGATAGACAAAAAGCTTAATTTTTCATGAAATAAAGTACCAAAATGATCCTTATTAATTATAGAAATTTACACTAATTTTTCTGGAATTTGTAAACCTTCATAAACATTTATTAAAAATCAGCAAACATAGGTATCCTGAAAATGAGCTCTGTTTTCCTATTTTTATAAAATACCAAAATACTTATTAAATGCCAAAATAATTATAATAAATTAGCTAAATTAACATAGTATTTAAATACAATTTTTCCAGAATTTTTACAGCACTTAAAATATATGAAAAAAATGCAAAACAGCCTAAAATAGCATAAAACGGCATACCGGCGGTATACTGCGGCATACCGGCGGTATACCGGACTAAAGACAGTAAGTTTCTGGTGCCAAAAACGGCATACCGGCGGTATACTCCGGCATACCGGCGGTATACCGTTTTTCCAAACAGCAACAAAATTCAGATTTTTGTTAAAACTTGTTTCGGCCATAAAAACTTCGTTTTAAATCGAAATTCGGACTTTCAAAAGTCAAAATTGAATAGAATCGAATTTCCAACAACATGGAAGTATTAGTTTTCACAAATCAAAACATTTGATAGATCAAAACCTCAAAATACTCGAAAATCATATCTAGAAACTCAGATCTACGCAATACTGTTGATCAAAACCAAAAGTGCTATATACTAAACATGTTAACAATTTAAAGAAGCAAATTATAGGCCAATAAAACTCTAGTTTCCATGGAAAACAAAAATAAAGTATGGTCATGCCACTTTTGAGCAAGATACACTTGCCTAGGTTAAGCTCCAAGCCTAATCTTCTAGTCCACCACCAAGAGGGGTACGAAACCACACTCTAGACCTCAAGGCCAAGCTCCTAGCAAAGCTCCAAGGGAAGAGAAAGGAAGAAGAAATGAAGAGAGAGTAAAGAGAATGAAAAGAGAGAGGAGAGAGAAAGTGAAAGGGTTTATATAGAAGGGGGAATTAATCTTAGCCGTCGGATCGTGATCCATGTGAAGATCTAAGTCAATCATGACCATTCAAACAAAACCAAATGTCCATTGGATAATAGGGTGCATCTACACTATTCACAAAAATATCTAAATACTATTCATCAAAATATCCAAAATACTATTCACGAAAATATCAAAAACACTATTTATAAAAATATCTGAAATCGAAAATATCTAAAATGTGGAAAATCTGTATGGACGGTATGCCGTCGGTATACTCCGGTATACTGGCGATATGCCGGCCAAGAAGAAAATCTATAAGTTATGAAACATTTTTAAAGCATTACGAAAATCAAGAAAATATGAAACACACTACAAAATACGTATCCGTATATAAATACCGATACTGTGAGAAAATATTTTATTCAGAAAATTTAAAATAAACCCTGAAATTCAGGGGGCTTACATCCTACCCACCTTACAAAAATTTTGTCCTCGAAATTAAAAATTATCTAACAGGTCAAACTATAACATGTAGCTGCTCCGGCTACAATACCCAACCTGCTACTCTTGTAATCATTTCTTCCATTTCTCTTTACAATCCTTTTTTTGGTTTAGTTTCAACAAAGGTCCTTCTATCATAAACTACGTCATATATCATTTAGAATCTTCCATACTAACATGGAACCTTTATGTATATCCTAAACTATAGGTCATTCTCTGGGTATGTTTATACGCAAACAATGCTTGATCATCAACCATATTTTCAACCTCAATTTTAAATACTTGATTTCCTTATCACATCCTAAGTATCCTTATTCTATCAATCCACTAGCCCTTTGCATTTTTTGTCGTCAATCCTTTTCTACAGCTTCTCTTTGAAATTATACGTTCAATTCTTATCCTTGGCGTAGAGCCTTCTTCTTTTTACTCAACAAGTCCTCCGAATATAAATTCTCGATTTCAAACTCCTGATTTATTAACTACCAATGTATATATGTCTTTGTCTTGTTCCTTGTCTTTTTAACCGATATTTTTCGATCTCGTATGCAATATTATATCTCATTCTAACTTTCTATATCATTTCACATATCGATCTACCCTCTAATCACACGTAATCAGCTTATAGATAACCAATAATCACTTGGTCATCAAAGTCCTACGAATGCACAATCCTCAAATTCTAAGAACAAGATTCTAATCCTTAATCCACACTCACAACAATATACTATCTCATTTCTCCATCTTTGATACCCTATCATCAAGTCATACTATCAATACATTCGTTCTTAATGGTTTTCAAGTCTACTACTGTCAGTCACCCATACTTGTCCCATAAGCTTAATCTAACCAATCCCTAGGAAAAGCATTTATCACAAACACACAATACATTTATAGTTATACTGCAGAATCAGTTAACAAGGGCCTGCATGGGCCACCAAAAAAACATGTCACGACCCGCTTCCCAAATTGTTGGGTCGGGCCGAGCCATGTCCAGCCTACGCTTGGTTAAAGCGCAGTAAGCTGTTCTAGAATAAACAATAAAGGATCTAAGCAGCTAACAGTTCTAAAATCACATTTAAGGTTCATCACAACACAGCATCTATAAGCGAAGGTAAACAAACACATATTTAATAATACACTTCCAAAGTATCTAACTGGAGACAAAGTCCAGTTTCCAATTATAAGTACAGATAAAGTCTAAGTCTCAAAACACAAGAAAGATAACTAAGCAAGGTTCTCCGCTGAGTCTCTTCTGGAGCTAAGGCCATGTCCTCAATGCAGTACCATAATATGTAACACATAGTATTTCCTCCTCAGAAAGTAAACCTACAACGTTATCCTGTCAGGACGGGAGCAAGTACAACCTCTACAACTAAAGTACTGAACATATAATGAAAGAGATGTACAACAAGAAATATGGTGTGATAAGTCTATAAAACAGGAAATATTGGAAAACATGGCCTCATGGTACAACTGGGATCACAGTATCATGGTAACATAGGGAACATGGCATATCATGGTTTAATTGGTTCTTTTTAGAAATGACAACATATAGTTTAAAAGTTTAAAACTGTAGTATGTACGTGAATCGGTCAATAGGTGAATAGGATGTATAGCGGTACATATCAATTTTCTGATGTGCACATACGTACACATAACGGCATCGGTGTATATCCATACACAAATGCGGGACCAGAACATACGGCAAGGTCACATATAGAATGGCACCGAGCGCGGTAAGTACATACGGAGAAGGGGGTCATGTTCACGTACAATACTAACAGTTTCCCCTTAACCCGTTATTTAAACATGTGAGAGATACGAGAACAGTAAAAACATGTGAGAGACACTGGGAGTAATATAAGCATAGCCGGTACTGGGAACAGTATGAAACATGTGAATACTCCGAGTAGTATAAAGCATAGTAAAACATGTACTGAGAACCAGTAAGGAACATGTGAAGATATGATAACTGTCCTAAGCATGGTGGGGACCAATTTAATGTAACATGTGAAGATATAACTTGCAGTTATTCAGAAAGCAGTATTTTAACAGGGTTAATACATGTTCTAGCATTAAAAGACAGTAAATGAGTGTGTAGATGTACTTGCCTGGGATCCTGCTGTCAATATGAATCAAGGCTCGGAGTGAAGCCACGTCCTAAAGATGAGATAATACAATAGCTAATCAGGGTGAAAAGACATACTATAATGTCTAGGTCAACTAGGACAAACTAAGACAAACTGGGTCAGAGGTTGACTTATAGTTGACTTTGGTCAACTGGTCAACTCCGATCAATTTCAAGTCCAATATGGGGTGACACTATATCCAAACTAACTTTTTAGGGTCTTTACACTAGTTTGGGGTGAGGTCCAATACTACAATAACTCGAAACAACACAAAAAGTTGCAAATCGTAATTATTCAATAAATAAATCAAATGAACCTTGTGTTCCAACAATTTTTGAGATAGACAAAAAGCTTAATTTTTCATGAAATAAAGTACCAAAATGATCCTTATTAATTATAGAAATTTACACTAATTTTTCTGGAATTTGTAAACCTTCATAAACATTTATTAAAAATCAGCAAACATAGGTATCCTGAAAATGAGCTCTGTTTTCCTATTTTTATAAAATACCAAAAGTACTTATTAAATGATGAAAAAATTATAATAAATTAGCTAAATTAACATAGTATTTAAATACAATTTTTCCAGAATTTTTACAGCACTTAAAATATATGAAAAAAATGTAAAACAGCCTAAAACAGCATAAAACGGCATACCGGCGGTATACTGCGGCATACCGGCGGTATACCGGACTAAAGATAGTAAGTTTCTGGTGCCAAAAATGGCATACCGGCGGTATACTCCAGCATACCGGCGGTATACCATTTTTCCAAACAGCAACAAAATCCAGATTTTTGCTAAAACTTATTTCGGCCATAAAAACTTCGTTTTAAATCAAAATTCGGACTTTCAAAAGTCAAAATTGAATAGAATTGAATTTCCAACAACATGGAAGTATTAGTTTTCATAAATCAAAACATTTGATAGATCAAAACCTCAAAATACTCGAAAATCATATCTAGAAACTCAGATCTACGCAATACTGTCGATCAAAACCAAAAGTGCTATATACTAAACATGTTAACAATTTAAAGAAGCAAATTATAGGCCAATAAAACTCTAGTTTCCATGAAAAATAAAAATAAAGTATGGTCATGCCACTTTTGAGCAAGATACACTTGCCTAGGTTAAGCTCCAAGCCTAATCTTCTAGTCCACCACCAAGAGGGGTACGAAACCACACTCTAGACCTCAAGGCCAAGCTCCTAGCAAAGCTCCAAGGAAGAGAAAGGAAGAAGAAATGAAGAGAGAGTGAAGAGAATGAAAAGAGAGAGGAGAGAGAAAGTGAAAGGGTTTATATAGAAGTGGGAATTAATCTTAGCCGTCGGATCGTGATCCATGTGAAGATCTAAGTCAATCATGACCATTCAAACAAAACCAAATGTCCATTGGGTAATAGGGTGCATCTACACTATTCACGAAAATATCTAAATACTATTCATCAAAATATACAAAACACTATTCACGAAAATATCAAAAACACTATTCATGAAAATATCTGAAATCGAAAATATCTAAAATGTGGAAAATCTGTATGGACGGTATGCCGTCGGTATACTCCGGTATACTGGCGATATGCCGGCCAAGAAGAAAATCTATAAGTTAGGAAACATTTTTAAAGCATTACGAAAATCAAGAAAATACGAAACACACTACAAAATACGTATCCGTATATAAATACCGATACTGTGAGAAAATATTTTATTCAGAAAATTTAAAATAAACCCTAAAATTCAGGGGGCTTACACATAGGGATGTCCTAACTAGGAAAACCAGACCAAGTTGTGGCGTGACCGTTATAAATAGTTTAATCGTTTATTATTGTGATCATTTGACGTTTAAGTGACATGGTTTTACCAAGCTAGTTCAGACATGACCCGAACCAAACTAGGGCCCATGTAATGATGTAGAGCGACCAAAGACGTCCACGACCACAGATGTGTTGTATGCATGTGCGTACTTCGTAAATAGTGTGGTTATCTAGGAAATGTTTTATATATATATATATACTAATTGTCATATGGAAATATTGATAAATATTTCACTTGATGATCATAGTAAATATTTCCTTAAATATATGTTTTGGATGTGAGATTTATGTAGGCTATATATATAGGTATAGACATACAAAACTTAGGCTTTATATATATATATATATGCATGTATAGTTATTTAATTGTGGTTACATAGATATTAATGTATAAAGGAATAATTCAATAGATATTGATTATATTTTAAATATTTTACTTGTCTTTATGGGAATTTGGGGTATATATATATATATATATTTTTTTTGGGTATATATATATATATATATATATATATATATATATATATATATATATATATATATATATATATGTGTGTATACGTGTGTATGTGTATAAAGATATATATTGTACATATGTGTGAAAATATGCGTATATATAATATACATGTATATATATGCTTGAGTGTTTATATATATATATATATATATATATATATATATATATATATATATATATATATATATATATATAGATTAAGGAATAGAAGAAAAGAGTATAAGGCTCAAGCCTAATCCCCTAATATATATATATATATATATATATATATATATATATATATATATATATATATATATATATATTAAGGAATAGAAGAAAAGAGTATAAGGCTCAAGCCTAATCCCCTAAACCGAGCCCAGCCTATCTCGGGCTGTGGCAGACCCCGAACCAATCAGGTGGCTAAACCCAGCCCACACCAGCATGCAGCTATACTAAATTTTCCCCAGCAGCAATGCTCTTGAGCCCGACCCATGGGGGACTTCAGCCGGGCATATATATGCATATTCGCATATGTATTCAGTATACACGACGAGAATAAGAGCAGCAACAACACCAAAACCCTAGGCGCCGACCTCCAGTAATGGGCAAACCACCCCGCAGCCACTGCGCCACCGTTGGCCGGAGGACGGTCGGCCAGGAACCGCCCAGCCGCGCATGCGCGAGATTGCAGGGTCGATATGCAACAGCGCTGCCAACACCCATTTTTCGAGTATGATATCTCCCTCAACTCTTAATCGTTTTTAGATTTGTAAAGTGTTATGGAAACCCTATATGACCCTCTAGAGGCTCCAGCAAGTAGTTTGCAATATGGTAAAGCCATTTATTCGCAAGATCGAGGCAAACTTTGACAAAAACCTGTCCAAAAATAGGGAATCAAACAGTCCCAACACCCTAGATGGAAGGCGAATTCCGGCCAAACCATTGATTTATTAGAAATTCTACTTGAACAAGTTTTTAGACAACCTATAGGGACTTAAAAACCCTTTTGGTAGTTTTGGATTTCGTCAAATGAGTCTCGAGAAAACAATTGCTAAAAATCATGAAAAACCTGTTTCAAAAACATTAAAACCATCCACACGACGTGCGTCCCGCCATTCCGGGCAACGTGGTCGCGAACCGAAGGCATCAAAAACTGCGTAACGGCTTCGTGGTCGTGTGGGCTTTGACGAAATTCAAATTGGTCGTGTGGGCTTTGACAGAATTCAAATTGGACGCGTGTGCGCGACGAATTTGATGTGTATCCGTCAAAATTCACCGTATCGTGCACTTTGTAAATTCTCCAATTACTTTGTGCACGCTTGTCAGATCGAGACGAAACTTGTGCCAACAGAACCGTATCGTTTTTCTGATCCTGTATGCCAAGTTTGGTCCAATTCTGAGACAGCCAAATCAGACACCGTTTTGCGGGCCCTACGGTCCCACTCAACGGGCGATTTTGTGCACGGCCCGCCGAAATCCAACTTTGGACATACGGTTGGATTCGTATCGGAAAACTGGATCCGTAGACATGTAGTTTGATGACTTTAGAGACCACTGACCCTGGCACGCTTTTCGGTGCAAAGCGGGTCCAACGGCGGACACCGTTTTTACCCGAAATTACCGTTTTGCCCCTGTATCCAGAATTGGACTTAAGGACAGGCAATCCTAGCTAATTTTACTATTCTGAGACTGTTGACAATGTTTGTTTCAGCTTTCGGAGACAGTTGTGGTGACTTGGACTTTATGGATTATCAGTTGACTGTATTTTTGTTGGATCTGCGTGCAACTCCCAGGCAAGTATACCTTGCCAACTTATACAGTATAACTTATATGCATGTTCATCATCTCGATGTGTTTCTTTTCCTTACATGCGTGATTGCTTGGTTCCATGTCTAGTACACTCTCCTGTTATGGTTTTACTTTACATATTTCTAGTTTCTTGTTCTTTTTCTGTTATGATATTTTTCTACCTGTTACACTGTGATAGTCTCATACGTATTGCTTGATAGAGTCGTCTAGTCCCACACCACAATTTTCTCGACTTGATTATAACTTGACTTGACTTGACATGTACTTGAGTGGGACTTGACTTTGACATTCTATAGATTATGAGTACTTATCTTGACTATAGTCTATAGGATTTTATACTAGGATTGGCTACCGTCTTGGTTGTGTGTACTTGCCTTGACAGTGATTGAGATATTATAGATTATGAGTACTTACCTTGACTGCAGTTTATAGCCAGCCATTTCTAGTATGGCATGCCAGTGTCTTAGGATCCTCGTGTTTAGATCTTGTGTCTTGGTTCATTTTGTCTCGTTGAATACCCTTGATTGTTTCTTGCTTCTTTTACTATTATATGTTGGCTCATATATTATGTATCTTGCTAGTCCTCTGAGGACCTGATGATCTCTTCAGGTTTAGCGATTGTATGGAGTTAGTTAGCAGAGCAGGATGGTAGAGGATTGCGATCCATGATACAGGTATTTGCTTGTGATATTTTTGTTATCCATTCGTGCTTTATTTTCAGTACCATGATATACTCTGCTTATTTATAGACTCATATTATTCTTAGAGTCTAATCGAACAATATGCTAATGGGCTGCAGACCATGACCCATAATTGTTCATTCTTGTTTATATAATTTATGTGGATTGAGATATAGTTTAGATTAGACATGATACCCATGACTTTGACAGCTTATACGTACTCGAGTCGGGCTGGAGTCCGCTCGATACGTAGCTGGCTTGCTCTTGAGCTCGCGTTCGAAAATCGGATGCGGGTCGTGACAATCATGCAGGACTTGGTGTCTCCGAATCAGGCTGCATTCATCAAGGGGAGGTCGATTGCAGAGCACAGCCTCCTGGCCCATGAGATGGTGAGGGAATTTAGCAGACCAGGAGGGAAGAAAGCTTGTGTTAAACTGGACCTGAGCAAGGCATATGACATGGTCAATCGTGACTTCCTCTGCCATCTAATGACCGCCATGGGTTTCATGGAACACTGGGTTGCGTTGATCCGGGAGTGCATCACGTCCCCTACTTTCTCTTTCTCATCTAGGGAGTTCCTTATGGGTATTTCCAGAGCAACCGTGGGCTTAGGCAAGGTGATCCATTGTCCCCTTACCTGTTCACGCTTGTTATGGAATACTTCACATGCTTAATGGATCTGGCAGTGCACCGTGGACGGCTGGTCCCTCTGTTTCGGAGGGTGGATCCCCCAGTTACCTACCTTACTTATGTCGATAATCTTTTAGTCTTCATCCAGCCTTCGACGGAGGGGTTACAGACGCTTGCGGCTATTATGGAATCTTTGAAGTCCTTTTCGGATCTCCAGATGAACAGGGATAAAAGCATGGTCAACTTTAGCTCCATGTGTCCCCGGAAGGAGGAGCGGGCCGATGTGCTGGGTATCGCGAGGAGTGATCTTCCTGTGCGTTACTTAGGAGTGCCTCTCACAGTCAACTATGCACGGGATCAGGACTGCCATAGTCTGGTGGAGTATGTCCAGAGAAGAGTGGAAGGTTGGCAGGCAGCCGGTCTGTCATTTGGCGGACGTATTGAGCTGGTCAGATCGGTGATTTCGGCTATGGCCCATTTTTGGCTGCAGTCCATCCTCCTTCCTGTGGCTACTATTCGAAAAATGGAGCATCTCTGTGCTGATTTCATTTGGAGGGGGTATGCATACGATTTCCTGGGAGCAGCTCTGTCGTCCCAGGAAGGAGGGAGGAGTGGGGCTCAGGCCATTGCTGGAGATTAGGGAGGCTTCTGTGCTTAAGCTGGCCTGGAGATTCATCAGCGGGGGGTCTCTCTGGGCGGACTGGATGCACTGCAGATACGTGAAGCAGGGCAACTTTTGGACGTGTTCTACTGACAACAACCATTCAGTCACGTTCAAGACTGTCTTGAAACACAGGGGGGTGCTCAAGTCTGCTATCCGGAGGGTCATGAAGGATGGGTCTGGAACGGACCTCTGGCGGGATCCTTGGCTAGATCGGCGTTCGCTTTTGGACATCAGGGGTGCCTCGACTCATCAGAAGGACAGACGTGGTCTGAAGTGTAGTCGCATCATACGGAATGGGGAGTGGAGGCCGGATTCTTATCGGTTCACTGAGGAGCTGGGTGAGATTATTATGTCTACAGTCATTGATCCGGCTTTGCCTGCGGATCGATGGATTTGGGAGCCGGCTGGAGCAACTCCGGGAACTGGGAAGTTCCAGTTCCGGAGCTGCTACAACCTCATCCGACGCACTTTTCCTCTGAGTCCCGACTACGAGTTCGTTTGGTACAAGGGTCTGGCCAGGAAGATGCAGTTGTGTGTTTACAAGCTTCTACTGGGCCGTCTCTTGACTAGGGATCGCCTGAGTTCATTTGGAGTGCCAGTTCCGGATCCCAAGTGTGTACTTTGCTGTTTGGAGCCTGAATCTATAAAGCATATTTTCTTCAAGTGCAATCTGGCATGGCAGATCTGGTTAGAGCAGAGTCGTGTATTGGGAGTGCCTGCCTCCGGGAAAGGTATTGGGGACATCATCACGGTGATCCGGGATAGCAGGAGTCGAGGGCAGGACTGGTTCCGAACCGCCAGAGTTCGACTGGCTGCTTCAGTTTGGCATGTATGACGGGAGCAAAACTGGCAGATCTTTGAGGGGCTGGTCACCCCTCCGATTGGCATTCTCCATAACATCGAGTTTGATATAACTGCTATGGAGAAGTGATGAGTGGGAGTCCCACTCTGATTGTATGTTGTAAGATTATGGCTTTCCTTTTAGAATAAAATTTACCCTTTTTTCCAATATATATATATATATATATATATATATATATATATATATATATATATATATATATATATATGTATATATATATATATGTATATATATATATATATATATATGCGGATTAGGAGCCCCGCCAAAGCTCAAATGCACCATCGAATTAGGAGGCCCATGCGCCTGCTCGATCAAACGTTCGAGGGCGATGGTGCTCCCACGAGGATATATATATATATATTATATATATATATATATAATCTTTGAAGAGCAGAGTGGCTTATTTCACGGCAAGAACATCTTAGACAACATTCTGATGGCTCAGGAAATGATAACATGCATGAAATTACCATCGAGGGGCGAGAAAATTGCTATCAAACTAGACATGGAGAAGGCGTATGACAGGTTGGACTGGAAATTCATGATTTGGGTTTTCAGGGCTTTTGGATTCTCGAAAACCTAGACCAACATCATATGGAGATCGATCAGTAATTTTTGGTTCTCCAAAGTTATTAACGACCAAGCTAATAGCTTTTTCAAATCTAGCCGCGGTGTCAGACAGGGTGACCCTTTATCGTCCACCATCTTCATCATTGTCGTTGAATCCCTGAGCAGAAATCTGAACAAAATAGTGGGCTCTCCGCATTTTCAGCACTTTTACACCTCTAGCGGCTGCCCGATCATCACGCATCTGGCGTATGCGGACGATATCCTAATATTCTCCTCTGGCGATGTCGGATCTGTGGAAGTAGTCCACAACACGTTACAGAGATACACAAAATGCTCTGGCCAGCATGTCAACCCCAACAAAAGTACCATCCACGTTCACCACAACACCAACAGGGACCACTCCTCCACACTTACCAACATCACTTCCTTCCCAGTTGCGTACCCTCATTTCCTATACTTGGGGTGCCCGTTGGTGTACGGTAGAACCAACGCGGGCATATTCGAAGGGCTCATGGGCAAAATCAGGAAAAAAAACTCGAGGGATGGCACAACGCAACTTTATCTCCCGACGGAAAGATGATTCTGATTCAACATGTCCTCTCCTCCATCACTATATACACCCTTGCCGCATGCTCCCCCTAAGAAGGTTCTCACTACCATTGAAAACCTCTTCGCCAACTTTCTCTAGGGTTACTACGAAGCCAAGGATAAACACCATTGGGTTAGCTGGGACACCATGGCAAGACCTACCGCTAAAGAAGGTTTGAGTTTTTGCAGGCTGTCGAATATCGTGGATGCTTTCTCAATAAAGTTGTGGTGGAAGCTTCGAGTGAGCAGAAATATCAGGGCACGGTTCATGAAGGCTAGATATTTCAAGCATTCTCATCCGACTAACGCAGACTCCAACTGCAGATCCTTCATTTTATGATGTCGCATCCTGCATGGTAGGAGTCTAGCTGAACCTTTTATTCGGCTTCAGTTGGGGTCAGACGAATCGTCTCTATTCTTCGAACGTTGAGCTGGAAAAGATCTGCTTGCCCAGTGCCCGGAAGCTCCTATGAACAGTTTGATCAGGAATATGTGGGACCCCTATGGCGACTGGAAATAGGATAGGATTCGTGAATGGTCTGGGGACGAGGCCGTGGAACTACTTTTCGACACTGGACTGAAGATCAGGTCAGAACCTGACGCACTACACTAGTCAAGATCGACCGACGGCTACTTCTCGGTAGCATCAGCCAGAAGTGCGGCCCGCGGCATTGGTGCGCCTTCCCTATCATTGCCCCATTCTGGCAATCCTGCATTCTTAAAAAATGATCTTTTTATTTGGAGAGCATTTCGTAAGAAGCTTCCCAGTGACGACGCCCTCAACAACATTGGGTTCAGTTTAGCTTCTGCGTGTCACTGCTACACGGCAAGACAATCGAAAACGGTTGATCATATTTTTTACACTGGAGACTTGCCTGTTAAGGTTTGGACTGCTCTCTCTCATCGTTGCAAACAAGACCAGACAGGTGGGAGCTTCAACGATTTTCTTGCCATTTGGGGCTCCGCATCGCACGGCCACCAGATCGTTGCAGCCGCCATCGCATGGGTCATCTGGAAGAACCGCAACAAATTCAGATATGAGGGTTACCAATATTCATCCATCCAACTTATTCGGGAGGCCCTCCGACAGATTCACAAAGTTAGCAGACATTGCAACCACGACCTTAAGGACTTATGGCTCTTCTAGTTCGAGTAGCGAACGACTCTCTTCTTCTATTGTCTTTTTTCCTTTCTTTTTGCACTTAAAGGCTTCGGCATTTTGCGCCTTGTTATGAATAAATTGGGATATTTTGGTTTATATATATATATATATATATATATATATATATATATATATATATATATATATATATATATATATATATACTGTTGTGATTTGGATAAACCTAAAATGGATGCCCTTATCCATACCCACAACAACCTCTATCCTATTCCCTCTATATATGTTATCAAAGAGAAAAAGCTACTTACACATTCTTTCTAGCTACCATTTTTTTCATTTCTTCTTCTATTTTTACAACACGTTATCAGCACGATTGCTTGAGACGCTCCAAGTCGGTGGTTTAACGATCTGCGATCGACTCTTGGTACCGCCACTAATATATTTTATCCTCCAATCAAGGTCAGAAACTCTTTTCCATTTTCTACACATATTATTGGATGATCCAAACTATGCATGGATGAAACAACTATAAAGATGAAATAAACTTGATGTGATCGGAAAGTCTGTTTCATATATTCATCATAAATTTTGTGACTCCTAAATAACAAGAAATTTAGTGATCATCTTCCATCATAATAAGATCTACGTCTTCTTCAACAATTTTTAGGAGACGAATAGCCTTCGCCTCCTGTTCCGGATCTGAGAACTCAAAATTTTAATTTACTATAAAATCGTTATGCTATTTAAATATAATAGATTTGGAAACGTTCGCTTTAGAAAGAGGGAAAGAGAATCGATTGGTCATGACATTCTATCCAGTTGCTATTGGAAAGAGAATCGATTGGTCATTTTACATTCTATTTACGTTCATTCATTTACATGCAATTGGATTAAATCAGGTTTGAAATGTTTTCATTCATATATGGAAGATATAAACTTACATATAAAATGAAAAGATGATAAATATGTACAATTGGGTTTGTTTCGATGAACAGTTATGTAATTGCATGATTTTTGTATGATGACAAGAAACAAAATGATGGCAAATCTCTAATCACTTGGAATTTACTTTGAATCCTTAATTCGTTGTTGTGCATAATTTCCATCTTTTGCTTAATTGCTTGCTTGCTTGCCATCAATTGTTGAATTGTAAATCTCACCTTAGTTTTCTAATAGGATCATAGAGAACCTATTGACATGAAATCTACGAATTATGTTTCTTATTTACACATGATATTTACACCATTCTTCAATATAAGAAAATATATGTGTTTAGAAGAAACACGTTGACATGCTTGGATTTGTAGCTTTAATAAACCAAATATTTTGTGAATCTACAGTGATTTATTTTTTTAGGTAATTGCATACTAATTAATAATTATCAGTTATGTGGCAAGCTCGAGTCTTTACTACTAAAACAAGAAATGATTAATTAGTATGCATCGATATTCTTCATATGCATCAAAGTCTCTGTGAGCATTCGATACCAATTCTTGTTGTTAGGTAATTGCATTTACACTTGAAATTAGTTGTGGTGCATATTTATATGTTGTGCATATTTTTATAATGTAGATATTACTTATGTACTGCATATTTATATTGTATATACTCATGTCCTAGTATTCATGAATAAGCTTCTGTATTGGGGGTACGACATTGTTGTACTTATATCAATGCTATAATATATAATATTTCTTTATCTCTATTTCGTTGTGAATGATTCACATAGCATCACAACATTTAGATCTATAAGATAGTTGGCTAAAATGTTTCCAGTTTTGATAGTACAAATAAGTTTTTTCTAGATAAAAATAATTTAGTATGAATAATTTTGCTTGTATATCTTTTGGTCCATCCCAAATGGGTATATGCATGACAGGTGTTGCGCTACATGTCCGAAAGAAACCAGTCGCTCGCGAATTAATTTGCAGGTCGCAGCGGGTTACTGGCTCCCGAAAGGCCAAAATTGACAATCACGATATATAATTGTCTATACCTTAGAATTTCTAATAAGAATTGATGTCTAGTTTTCGTACAAACTATCAAAGACCTAAAGTTCTATGTCTAAATAACATAAAAACCTATTTATGAATTATAGGACACAAGAATAATACAAAATCTCTCTCCCCAGATGTCAAACCTTACCAAGTTGGAATTTCGTGCCCTAGAAGTTAACGGAAGTAATTATCTCGCTTGGAAATATGATGCTAAGCTTCATCTCAGCTCCTTGACCTGGTACACACATTGAGTACTCAAACAAAAGAAAAGCCTATTAGTCCTAGAGATAAGGCTAAAGCGATGATTTTTTTTACGTCGACATCTTCATGCTAATTTGAAGAATGAGTATCTCACTATAGAAGATCCAAAAATTCTGTAGGAATCCCTGAAGGATAGATATGACCATCAGAAAGAAGTCATCCTCCCAGCAGCGAGGAATGAATGGATCAATTTTCGATTCCATGATTTCAAGACAATATCTGAATACAACTCAGCCATGTTCAATATTGCATCAACGCTTGAGTTGTGTAAAGAACCGGTTACATAAGAGCAAATGATTGACAAAACCCTCTCAACATTTCATGCCACAAATATTTTGTTGTAAAAACAATATAGACAACAATACTATTCTAATATTTCAGAACTTAACTCTGTGCTCCTAGTTGCTGAGAAAAATAACAAGGTCCTCATGAAAAAATATAATACTAGGCCTACCGGAACACTAGCATTCCCTGAAGCGAATGTTAGTTATGGATATTCCAGAGGTAAAGGCAGAGGCAGAGGACATTCTGGAAACATTCTGGAAACTTCAGCAGAGATGGTTACAGAGGTAGAGGGAAGCGTGGTAAACCCCAGCAGTGGTAGACATAATGAACCATGGAAGAAACAGAAAAAGCATATTCCAACCGAAGATCAAAAAAATGAGAATAATAAAACACCAAGAGATACATGCTTCAAATGTGGACGTAAAGGTCATTGGTCCCGCACCTGTCGTGCATCTAAATAAGTGGTGGCCAATTATCAGAAAACCCAGAAGGTTGAAACAAACGTCATTCTTGATACGGACAATGATGACCTACTTGGTGAAGAATATGAGGCACAGGAGAACACCAACTTGACATCTGCAGATTTCTTTGGGGATGATTAGTCACTCAATTTTATTGATTGAGAGTAGCAATATTTTTGGGTTTTTTAGACTATGTTGGTATTTTAGATCGATAATTTTGCATCTATGTTTTGAACAATATAATTGTAATAATTGGCACCCAACGTCGATTGGGTATTTATGTTCAATTTTTGAATCTTCTTCGATTACTAAATTTTCTAGAGATATGGGAATTTATGATCTTTTACTTTAATAAGAGAAAATTCACACCGTTAGGGGGAGATATTGGTAGATAAATATTTTGTTCCAGAAGAACGTAGTGAATCGTTCTAGAAAAAATTCATAAATAATCATCGTTCTAGAAAAACGTTGTAAAGCACCGTTCTAGAAGAACATCTTGCATCATCGTTCTCGAAGAACGTTCTAAAGTATCATTCTAGAAGAACGAATCATGGCATATTTCTACTTTATCTAATATTAACTAAATTAGGATAAATAACCTTTATTTTTTACTGCAAATAAAATATTTGGTGCTTAATCGATGTTTTTAATTATGCTGCATAAATAGTTATACCGACTATAAATTTATTTCATAATAAAAGTATCAAAAGAACCAAATAAAGGCAAGCAAATGAATAAGTTCTTTTGTAAGAACACGTAAGACCTAAAGGTTCTAAAGATTCAGCTCTCCAGAATATAACACACCCTAATGCTCTTGAAAAGGCAGCTCCCGAAGAACCATCTATTGTGGAGAAAAAGTTCATGACGGTCCGGAAGATGTCATGAACCAAAGATCAAATTTCTCAAAGTATATCGCTCCGGTAGAGGATATACCTCAGATTCCAAAAAGACTGAGAAAAAGGTACCGGTACCCATAAAATCTATGTTTTATACATAGTTAAGAGAAATTTGGAATTAAGAAGTTTGTCATAAATGACATTAATAAATAAGAATAAAAAGGGTGATAAAATTAAAATCATGAATAATCTAATGGAAAGATGCGATATCTCTCGCAAGACATGGAGTGTTCGGTTCTACAGTACAAAATCGAAAAGGAATAAATCCGGTAGGTTTTGAATCGGTGTTTGTAACAAATAGAGATCCAAATGTATAAGAGCAATGTTAGCTCATGGATTTACAAAATGATCATGAATATAATATGAATAAATATATTCTCCGATCATGATAACTTAGACGATAAAATATACCTTCGAAGGTCAAGGATTTTAAATTTTCAGGTATATCCTTGAAGGATTTAAAAATTTACCATGCTATCCCGAAGGATTTGCAAATAAACCATATATAGACTAAAATCATCCAAAAGAATGTGATGGGTTCATTCAGTATATGTCTAGGAAAGATAATGTAGAATCATATTTATGAAGAAATTCCTGAACAGATTCGACCGACAAACGGCCTTTTATGTACATGAAAAATCTCCAGAAAAGTTTTTATTTGAGAGTATCTCCTGAAGAGATTCTAGTTGATAGTATCTCCTGTAGAGATAAAAATTTGAAATATCGCCTGAAGAGATTGAAAGTACCTCTTGAAGAGAAGATATCCTGAACAGATAAAATGTGATAATTAATATCTCCTGAAGAGATTGGTATCTCCCGAGGAAATTGGAATCTCCAGAAGAGATCAGAATGAGATCAGAATCTCCAGATGAGAACGGACTCTCCAGAAGAGATCTACAATAATCTCATGAAGAGATAAGATAATATAGGTCTCCTAAAGAGGTAAATCTCTTGAAGAGATAAATCTCCTGAAAAGAGAAAGTTTTTTTTGAAGAGATTTAATATGAGTAGTATATAATGGTCAGGATCAGCCGAAAGAATGAAAGAACATGTTCTGGGTCCTGAAGTACCATTTTTTGTCATTCACTCAGCACAATATTTTATGAGAATCTGTTGTTATACATCTACACACATACACTGGAACGATATATCATATTTGATGTTTTTTAAATGAGATATTCAAATGCAGGGTATTTATCTGATCTTCCTTAAGGGGTATCACAAACAAGGTATATCTTTTATAAACAATGTTGTAGGTATTTTAGAGAACTAAAGCAATTCACTGTGGCAACTCCATCAAATTATATGCATGGCTATGATTTCAACAGTTCAACATATCAAGTGGGGTTGTGAGTTTTCGGAATCACAAATAAAGCATGCAACCACTTTATAAGAATATGAGTATAAATGTATATGTGTCGGGAAGAGATAATATATAAATTGTATTGGGGGTTGATTTTTTATTTTGAATAAGAACAAGAATGTAATATTTTGAGAGGGAGCATCCTGTAGATGCAAGCATCCTGAAGATGCTAATGGAGACATGTTGAAGCTTGTCTTTGCGTATTGTATTATTTTCCTTCGTTGAGGTTTTTTTCCACTGAATTTTTCCTTCGAAAGGTTTTTAACGAGACTGTAAGTCGCACCCACTTGAATTCCTGAAGAATATTATTGTACTCTTTTCTTTTCTACGAAATTTTCCCCCAAAAATGTGCATTTTTACTTAAAAATTTTTTTAATGAGACAATAATTAAAGTGGACATCCAAGGGAGAGTGTTGTGATTTGGATAAATCCAAATATGGATGCCCTTATCCATACCCATAACAACCTCTATCTTATTCTCTCTGTATATGTTATCAATAAAAAAAGGCTACGTACACATTCTTTTTGGCTACCAATTTCTTCACTTTCTCTTCTATTTTCAATATATATATATATATATATATATATATATATATATATATATATATATATATATATATATATATATATATATATTGAAACAATGAATAATTGTGACAAACTTGCCTCCACTGGGGCTCGAACTCCGACAGTCGTATGCATCTCTCTTAACCACTAGGCTATAGGTTATTTGCTATATATATATAGGGAGCGGATCAAAAGCCCCCCTTAGAAAATCCCCTAAAAAACCCCCTCACTCTAATTCATAATATTAATGTTAATATTAATGTTAAAATTAATGTTAATATTAATGTTAATATTAATATTAATGTTAATGTTAATATTAATTTTTTTATATTAATGTTAATGTTAATGTTAATATTAATGTTAATGTTAATGTTAATGTTAATATTAATTTTAATGTTAAGTTTAATGTTAATTTTAGTATTTAATGTTAATATTAACATTAATATTAACATTAACATTAATATTAACATTAATATTAACATTAAATTACGGATTAGAGTGAGGGGGGTTTTTAGGGGGTTTTCTAAGGGGGTTTTTGATCCGCTCCCTATATATATATCCGCGCCATCCTCTCAGCGGTCCATGGCAGCTGCGACATCGCGGAGAAGAAACAACTATGGGAAGACCTCCTTGACATCCATCTCCTCCACACCAATTCCCCCTTGGCTTTGCATCGGGGACTTCAATGCGATCACCTGTAGCGCGGAGAAAACTGGTGGCCGCCCCCCCCCCACCCCCCCCCCCCCCCCCGCCGCGGCCATGAGTGACTTCAACAACTTTATCTTCAACGCCCACTTAACCACTCTACAGTCACTGGCAATGCATTCACATGGTGCAACATGCAGGATGGCGACCGTCGTCAATACTCTAGGCTTGACAGGGCCTCACGAACGCCTTCTGGCATGGCATGGGGATCACCACCAATCTATCCCATCTCAACTCCACAGAATCAGATCACTCTCCCCTGTTGGTGGAGATCAAAAAACAAGTCTAACCCATCCAAAAAGAACTTCCAATTCCTCGACTTCTGGACCGGGCATCCAGATTTTCTGGGCATCGTAGCGGAAGCCTGGAACCACGAGGACTCCTCCAATCCCCTTGTAAGGGTTAGCAACAAACTCAAAACTACCAGGAGAGCATTGCCGCCTGGAGCAAGCAAGCCTACGGAGATATCTTCCAAGCCGTCCGCGTCGCCGAGGACGACGTCACCCGCACCGAGGCCCTGGTCGTCACGGATCGCTCCTTAGCGGCTAGAAGAGCCCTACACCTCACTAAGGCATGCTTAAATTCAAGATCAAAGTGGAGACCGATTTCTGGAAACAGAAAGCGAGGTAAAATGGACAGCGAGGGGGACAAAAACTCGAATTACTTTCATGCCTGCGTTAAAGGACGCAGACAGAAGCTTGCGATTCACAGGACTACCGACGACAATGGAACATCATCACCGATCATAAGAGCATCCACGAGGCAGCCACGGATTTCTATTCCAAACTTTTCTCCAAAGAGGACGGTTCACAAAGTTACATCATTCCTAGACCAAAATCCCCTCCTTATCAACGACACCGATAAGCACAGTTGAACCGCCTCCCTCAGTTCAGGAAGTTAAAGATGTTGTGGCCCTGAACGAGCACAGTGCGCCAGGGCCGGACGGGTTTTTCGGGGGTATTCTTCCGGTCAGCTGGGATATTGTCAAGCACGACATCACCGAGCGGCTATCGCCTTCTTCGAATGCGCTATACCCTAAAGCCATATCTAGCGCCAATCTGATCCTTATCCCAAAAAAAGACAACCCGGAGTGTCATTCCGTGACTTCCGACCCATCAGTCTTTGCAACTTCACCACAAGATCATATCCAAGGTCATCGCGACCAGAATGGCTGATATTATTCCCAAAATCATCTCGGAGGAGCAATGGGGTTTGTTCGTGGGAGGAACATCCGGACAATATCATGCTGGCCCAGGAGTTAATCACTTGCATGAATTCTCGGTGAGGGGAGGCAACATTGCAGTCAAAATCGACATGAGAAAGCTTATGACAGATGGATTGGCAATTCACAATCCGGGTTTTCAGAGCTTTCGGTTTCTCGGAAAGTTGGACCAATATCGTCTGGAGATCCATCAGCAACTCCTGGTTCTCCACGGTCATCAATGGCCACGTCGATGGTTTTTTTAAATTCCACGGCGGGGTGAGACAGGGCGACCCACTATCCTCCACGTCTTTATCATAGCCGCAGACGCTCTGAGTAGGAACCTAACATATGGTCAACATCCCCAACTTTAAACACTATCATCATCTAGTGGCTGCCCTATCATCACCCATCTGGCATTCGCAGATGACTACTCATCTTTCCTCCGTGGGGACGAAGGCGCAATGGCGGTGATCCACAAACACCCTGACCAGATACTCTAGATGCTCCGGTCAGAAAATCAACCATTCCAAGAGCACCATTTACGCCCACCAAACACCAATAGAGACCACGCCAGCAACCTATCCCATTTAACGTCTTCTCAGTTGCCAAGCCCCGTTCTACTATCTCGGGTGCCCGCTGTGTTGGAAATCCAATGCCGGCATATCGAGGACTTAATCACCAGAATCAGGAAGAAACTAGAAGGGTGGCACAATGCTACCTTATCCCCAGACGATAAGATGATCCTCATCAATCACGTGCTATCATCCATCCCCATACACACACAAGCGGCGTGCTCGCCGCCCACTAAGGTTCTTTCTTCGATCGAACAGATCTTTGAATTTTTTTGGGGACATAGCAACGGCCAGGACAAACATCACTGGGCTAGCTGGGACTCTATGGCACACCCGACAGGAGAGGGGGATTGGGATTTACCAAACTTACCCACATTGAAAGCATTCTCGATGAAGCTGTGGTGGAAACTCTGCACGAGCAACAACTTATGGAGCAGGTTTCTGAAAGCCAGATACTTCAAACACATCTACCCCTCCTTGGCCATTTACAACAGCAGATCATCG